>VMDR010000040.1:0-257549 GCA_007922815.1 Macrotus californicus
AGGACATTTTGAATTAAAAAAATTAAGATGAAGAATAGCTGGGATCCATATTAAAAAAAATAAAATTGGACCTAATTTATTTCAGAAGGAGCAACTCCTATACGCTTGAAAGGCAAAACTATAAAGATTTTTAGATGAGAATATAACTTTTTTAAGAACTCACAGTAGACAATGACTTTGAAACAGGAAATAAGTACAAAATACAAAGGACAAGAGTGGTAATTTCATCTATGTTAAAATTAAGAACATCTCTCTCTCTCTCTTAAAAGATTTTATTTATTTATTTTTAGAGAGAGGGGAAGGAAAGGATGAAGAGGGGGAGAGAAACATCTCTGTGAGAAACATCGATCAATTACCTCTCCTATGCCTCCAACTAGGGACCTGGCCTGCAGCCCAGGCATGCTCTCTGACTGGGAATTGAACCAGCGACCTTTCGATGGGACAACACCTAACCCAACGAGTTAGACCATTCAGGGTGAGAACATCTCTTAATACAAAGCACACTAAGAAGAAAGTTGAAAGAGAAATGACAGAATGGGAAGATATTTTTAACACATATAACCAACAAAGATCTCATAGTCAAAATATATAAAGAATCCCAACAAATTATTAAGAAAAAAAAACAAGAAAAAAATTGGCAAAACATCTTAACAGGGGCAGAAATCCAGATGACTGAGAAATACATAAGGTGGTGTTCACCCTAGTTATTGAATCACAGGTATGAAATTAGAGCCACATGAAACACAGTGGGTCACACAAACGTGAATGTCTCCAGATCCCAAAGGGAAACAGGCACAGAGAGCCCAGCACCTGCGGCTTCTTCCCTTGAGGCATTTGCCTAATTCTTGAGTTGCAAGAGGCTAACCGTGGGGCACGGAGGAGCACAGGACACCTTCTTTGTCAGTCTCATGGTGCCGAAGAGACAAAACTGGAATTCAGGAAGTTCTGAGAAGGAGGGGTCACAGCACACACCCCGGGTCTCACCTGAGATCCGCAAGGGGTTGCATCCTAGGTGAGCAGGTAAACCCGAGGTAGGGTGACCCTTATGAGAAGGACCAGGGTCAAGCCTTGCTGGATTCAGTGATTTGCCCCAACCTGGCTGCCTAATTGAGGAAGATAAAACCCCCAAAGCTCCTGCAGTTCCTCACGTGATATCTGCCTTCTGTTGTCATGGAAGGACGTCCACAGCCAGGACACGGACACGGGTGACAGAAGTCTGTCTGCAGACAGTTACTGCACATGTCTCAGTTGAATTTTAAAAGAGCTGTGATTGATGTGTCCAAGAAAATAAAAGGCAAGGTAGAACATTTTGCCAGAGAGATAAACTATGATTATATATGATTAAAACAATCAACTGAAGGTACTAGCCTTGAACTTAGAAACTTAATGACAGATATGACCGGAGATGGGCCATGGCAGCAGAGAGGGTTAGTGGGGCTGGAAGTAGGTCGGAAGGAAATAACCGGGCAGAACAACGGCAAAGCTGGTAAAACTGTAGGAAAGAGTACATGAGACACACAGGATAGGTTGAGAGGTCTAGTATCTGTGTCAGTAGGGGAAATGATACAGAATCAATAATGTCTGGGATTTCCTTTCCAAACTGAAGAAAGATACCAAACCTTGGATTTTGAGTGCTACAACATAGCCATTTTGTAGGCAAAAAAAAGCTTTAATATTGGCAGTTTTGTATGGTTCGACATCATAGGCTGGATTCAAAGAAAACCCCACCTCTGGACATCACAGTAAAAACCAAAACTGAAGACCAAATCTGAAAAGCAAGGTTACATTCGTCAGTAAGACTGTTTGAGCAGAAGCTGGAAAAGAGAAGAGAGGGCAAGGCACTTCTGATGTGGTGAAAGTCAGTCAGCCTAGAAACGGGATGCTCACTGAGATGACTGTTCAAATACAAAGAACAAAAAAGTACTGGAGCAGAAAACAAATGCTCAGCCCAGAGAATGAACAAAACCAATCACTGGTTCTTTAAAAGGATTTTAATATAAATTTCTGGCCAAATCGATCAGGAATAAAAGAGGGAAGGGCCACATCACCAACATCAGGAATAAAAAGTAGACAGCACTATGGACCCTACAGACATCAATAAGACAGTAAAGGAATATTATGAACAACTCTTCCCTATAAATTCAGATAAAGTGGCAAACCTAGGATCATAGACTTTTTCCTTATGATTCAGAATTGGATGCTTAGGTACACAAAGGACAGGTACAAGGACAGTCCGAGCAGGCTGACTCACATCTGTGAAAGCCGAACAAATTCATTTCTTAGGGTCCAGTAATCCCACTCCAGTTATACACCCAACAGAAGTGCATACTTGGATATACAAAAAGCACACAGAATTTTCCTAGCAGCACCGTTTAAAGCAGTCCCAAACTGGAAATGACTTGTACATCTACGACAGAGAAATGTGTAACCGTGGCTTGTTCATACAGTGAAATACTAGAGAGAAAACAGCTGTCGTCACATCAACACATAGATCAATCTCACAGCAGAGTGTTGAACAGACGAGACGATGGAACAGGACACACACGGTGTGACTCCATGCACACGAAGTTCCAAGAAGTGAAGCTCGTCAGGTGGTGACGAGGTGGGTGGGGGTGCTTCTGAGTTTTGGGTCTATGTCAGAGGGGGCAGGTGTGTTCATTCCATAAAAGTTCATCAGGCTGATGCTTCTGGTGGGTCCACTTATTGGAAGGCATGTGACATTTCAATAAAACATTTATAAAAATAATATTTCTATAGCCATGGTTTGTTCTCCTAACATTCTAAACATATTCTGAGGGCCTTAAAATATATTGTCTTAGCTGAAACATTAAACCTTTTCGGGAGGAGGCTTGACACATTCCGTGACCTTCACCCTCACCACACCCAGCACCCCCCTGCTCTTCTGCACAGCCTGAAAACACACAGACTCAAATTTCACCCAGCACCTTTGAAATCTGTCCCCAGAGCTCTCAGTGTGAGGGGTTTGTTGTTTATCGTTGCCCCAAGCTGGATATGTTTGGGGGCTCACTTAGGGAGAAGTGCACGAGTTCTGAGCACTTACCGCGTGTCGGCATTGTGTGGGGACTGCATGCTCTGTGCAAGGAGTGTTCCAGAGACATGAGAAAGTCCCTGTGGAAGAATGCTAATGAAAAAGGAAGCCATACAATTACATAAGTTATGTGACCTCAACGGGTTAAGAATGCCCAAACGGGAGGGAAAGGAAATGAGCTAGAGTGTTAACAGCAAGTCCTCAGACTGGTGGGTGAGGACTACTTTTAGTTCTCTGCGTGTGCCCACAAAATTCTTTACAGAACAACCTCATGACTCTTAGGAAGGGCTTCCTTAAGGGTCCCACCAGTGCTCACTCTCTTTCTGGGCCACACAGAACAGACTCTCCCCCTTGGATGCTCTGTGGGTCACACCAACTCCTGTGAGCATCGCTGCCTCCTGCTTCCCTGTTTTTAAAAATTACTTTTCTTTACATCTTGGCATGAAATAAAGCGCTCCAGCCCCCACGTCCCTCTTGTAGGAGCTCGCGTAGGCAGCCCCGGCTGAGAGGGTCTCATATGGTTGGCTGGGTTTCATCCTACCCGATGTTAACAGTTGGTTTAGGTGAAGAGAGCCCCAGAAATGTGGAGCGAGGCAGCCTCGAAGGCCGAGCACGATCGGATGCACTCACAAGAGGGGAAAGGATTTTAGCCTTTTTTCTGATAGTGGGCCAGTCGGGGGCTTTCCAGGGCATTCTTCCCGGCTCTCAGCCGCAGCCAGTGGACCTGCTCTGCTCTGCTCTCTGGAGCCCTTTCTGTCAGGTGCTTCTGGCTGCACTTACAGGACAGCCAGGGGCAGCTCCGGCCTCCCCGAACCCAGCCTGCCTCCTCCTTCCTGTGTGCCCCTGTCCCTGCTCACCCAATGGGTCAGGTCCTCTCAGCCACCCGCTCAGTCCAGCCCACCTTCGGTTCACACGGACAAAGCTTGTGGCTTCTCCTCTGTGCCCAGAGCCCTGGCACAGGTCTCTAGGTCAGTGTGTCTGGTGCAGTTTCGTTGTAACAACATATTCACACATCTGTCTCTGCATCCTGTGTCAGTCAGGGCTTCCAGCACGGTGTGTGTGTGCGCACACAAAGAGGAATTGGCTCACTGATCGTGGGGGCTGGCAGGCTGCACACTCAGACAGGAGTGGACCTTGCCACCCAGAGGCAGGATTCTTTCTTCTCTAGAACCTGTCTTTGCTCTTCCGACCTCCACCTGATTGGACGAGGTCACCCCTGTCACAATCCACTGATTTAGGTGACCATTACCCTACAGAGCACCTTCACAGCCACACCCCCGTTAGTGTTTGTTCCCACACTGGGGGCAGCAGCCTGGCTAAGCAGATTTGTCCTGACCACCCAAGGACAACCTGTAAGCCCCTTCAGCCACCCTGGGGACTCCACTTACAGGGGATGTGAATGCCAGGTGTCAGAGCTGGGTGGGGCCTGATGTCCTCGGCACGTTCACTCTGCTCTATTGACTACACTTGGCCAGTGTGCCAGCCCTCCTGTTGGAGTGGTATCTCCTGACAGCAGGCATGACAGTGGGTGATGTGTGAGCAGGTCTGTTACGTGTGTGCGTACGTTTGTTTGCCTTCAGCGGTGTTGCGAAGGAAGGGCTGAGGGGGTTCCGTTCTTTCACCCGCCGGTGTCTCCAGCACCCACAGTCATCTCTCCGCTCCCGCTCGGAGTGGTGCGGGCCCGGCACTCGGAGCCAGTGCTCTAATGGCAGACTCCAGGAGCGGTTTCCTGGCTCCACAGCCAAACCCTGCTGCAGCCGGGAGGCATCAATCTGCTGTCTCTTCGAACTGGTGCTTTCTTCCCGCCTGGGCAGCTGTGCAATGAAGCCCAGCAGAGGGGGCTGCCTCTCCCCTCGCCACCCAGGCCACTGTGTCCACGTGTGGGGGCACCGCGCACGCAACGCAGGGCACTGCCAGGCCGGGGCACTGAGGGGTGGTTTTCGTCCTCTCGGGTCATCTTTCCCATCCCTGAAGCACAAGTGAGAGCAGTGTGAGGGTGAAGGGAAGTAGCACAGACTCCCGAGCACAGAGGACTCAGCGCATAGCTGCTGTTTCTATGGCTCAACTCCAGTCTGGCCCAGTTCTCTGGCCGGAATAGTCCTGTCGGGTCCCTGCTCGGTGGAGTCACCTGGAAGAGCAGGGTGCTGGCTGCCGTCTCTTCAGGCTCACGTTTTTCCTTTATCCTGAAAAGTTACGATGTTGGGGATAAGGGAGCATGTTCGGGGGCCCTCACCTCAGGTTTTCTTTTCCTGTTGCTTTGTGCTGCCTGGCCCAGAGAGCAGCTCTGGGGTCTGAGATTCTATAGAAGTGGCCCCCCAGGAAGCCAGTTTGCACCCCACACACACCTCTACCCCTCCTCTCATGTTTTGGGACAACAGTCAGGAATGATCTTGCCTGAGTGTCTTCTTCATCTCTGCCACACAAAGGAGGTCCAGATACACAGGATGCAAACTGCTTCAGGCCGGCTGAACCCAGGAATGGCCTGTTCCCAGGGGCAACGGGGAGTCCCCAGATGTCTGCGTTTCCCATCGCAGACCTGGGTTCAGCGTTGCAGGTTGAGGTGTTCTGAGTGGCACCTGCTGCCTCGGGCAGAGTACAGGGTCTCCCTTTCCCTTGTTTGTGCCTTCCTCTGAGTTTCCGTGCTTGGAGACACGCATGAGAATGAGAGTGCGTGTGAAAAGAGGGTCTGGCCGACTCGAGTTCTCGGCTCACGTCCACGTCCAGATTTGTAATTCAGGAAATCAGATGGTGTTTGGGGCTGCCACAGACGGTTTTGCTGCCCCTCCCACCGCGCATATTCCGAGTCTCCCAACCAAGGGTGCCAAAGACCCAGCCTGCTCTGCCTCCCCAGCCAGTGGGTGCTGTCTCTGCAGCTCGGAGCCCCTCAGGACTGCAATTCTTGTCTGCGCTTTTTTATGTTGTGGATTCTCTTGGTTGCAGTTGAACTTGTGACAGGCCAGCTCTGTCGCAGCACTGGGTCTCTGAGGCAGGACACAGTGAGCCTGTGAAATGAATGATTCCAGCAAAATTCCATTGTAATGATACGTTTCTGTAGTATTCTTTGACTAGTGAATTTTTTTTACCTTATTTCTGTGATGAACCTTGATTGCTTGCTGATGACTTGGGCCCTGGCCAGGTGGCTAAGTGGTCAGCGCGTCATCCCATGCAACAAAAGGTTGTGGGTTCGGTCCCCAACTGGGGTGTGTATGGGAGGCAACTGATCGACGTTTCTCTCCCACATCGATGTTTCTCTCCCTCTCTCTCTTTCTCCTTTCCTCTCTTTCTGAAATCAATAAACATATCCTTAAATGAGGATTAAAAATTTTTAAAAAAAAAGAGTAACTTGGTCTTCAGCCTCAGCATCTCTGCTGCAGGGCGTTTCAAAGGTCTGATGTGATGGGAAACCTGAAAGGTTTAGGATTAAGACAGACTTTACAGCTAATAATTCTTTATTATCCCCACAAGTATTGATGAGTAGGTGGCATAAATGTTTGATCACAACTTTAAAAGTAAAAAATTTAAATCTCAGCATAGCAGAGCATACGGCTCTCAGAGCAGCACAGGACATGTTGGAGAGAAAACCAGCCATTTGCTCCATTTTTCTTTCACTTTCATGGAAACCATAAGATTGTTTCTGTGTTTCAGATCAAACATGTTTTTGAGCAAAGAGTACATTACCCAGCTGTCCTCAAAGCCACTACTTATCACTGTTCAAATTTAATCTCAGCCATCTGTTCCATTTCTTTCTTTCCGTTTATTTTTGAGGCACATCCCAGGAAAGCTGCTCTTGACACATCGCACTTGGAGGAGCTACAGGAAGGAAAATATATCAGAAATTTACATACCGTTTTGTCCATGCATTTTGCATAAATAATTAAAAGCAATGCTCCACTGTGGTTCAAAAACTCAGTGCTTATTACCCCAACTTAAAAATAAATTTGAAGACCCTAAGAAAGAAATCTTATATTCGTATTTCTTGATGAGGGAGTCTCAATGATATGCAACAGGTTAAATTTTTTCAAGTGAACCTGTTGAGAATTTTATCTGAAGACTTGAGACTAAACTAAGATATTGCTGCCCTGGCTGGGTGTCTCAGCTGGTTGGAGCCTCATTCATCCTGTGCACCAAAAGCTTGTGGGTTTGATTCCCAGTCAGGGCACGTGCCTAGGTTGTGGGTTTGATACCTGGTTGGGGTGTATATGGGAAGCAACTGATCGACATTTTCTCTTACATCGATGTTTCTCTCTGTCCCTTCCTCTCTCTCTAAAATCAATGGATATATCCTTTGGTGAGTATTGAAATCAATCAGTCAATCAATCAATCAATCAAAATAAACTAACCTATCACTAACTGGTCATATAACTGGTCAACAGCACAGCAAGTCTGTTTTCATTCTGAAGCCTGAAATTAAAGATCTGAACCACACAGGCTTAAGGACGAATGAGACATGTCACTCTAGAAATGAACTTGGACTCAAATCCCGATTTCACCATCAGATGACTTCAGAAGTACTGGGTGTGTGGTCGCTTTCTGGAAGGTGCATTGGCTTGGAAATTATAGGAAGACAATGGGTGGCGTTTCTCTCTGTGGCTCTGTTGGAACCTGCATTTCCTGTGGTCTGTCACTCTGTGACAGGGTCATGCGGGGGACATTGACATGTCTCACCAACAAGGACTGGAAAGAAACTGTGCCTCACAGAGTCACACTGTCCCTGGTTAAGAAAAGGGACCTTGTGTTACACTTTTCCCAGGTAGGGAAGCAAGAGAAGGGAGCTGGGAGCCAAGGGCCAGAGAATTCATTTTTCTGGAAGCCTGTTTGGATGAGAGTGAAGACATTGTTTTTGTGATTCACATTCACAACAGCCTGTGTCTTCAGGAAGGAAAAGGAGCACAGAAATAATGCCTACATGCATCCAATGATCAGGCATCCTACGTGAAGCCTGCCCTTGTGGGAAATGCCTCTTGAATGAAAAGTGTAAGCTAGCCTTACGAACTGCTGGTATCGTTTGCCTAGGTGAAGAGGGAGGCAGAGGGGCTGACCCCTCTGCGGGGCACGGTCATAGGCCCCCACCTCCAAAAACACACTGAAGACTTCTGTTGTGCAAAGAGCCACCCCCCCCCCACCCCAAGGCAGCCGAAGGTGAGAGGCTGGATGGAGCCCCTGGTTGACGGGACCACTGCAGCTCTGCCAGGACGGCAGCCTCTTGTCCTCACTCCCTCCGATGGCGGCGTTCTGGGCCCAGGAAAGGCCGTTTCCCTTGAGATGAACTCCTGGTTTCCTGTTTGGGGAAGAAAACAGTCACTGCCTTGGGGGAGAGATTGCCTTTTCTGTTCTTTGCTCATTTGCCCAAGTGCTTGGACACAAACTTGGCAGAAACCATTGCCGTGTGCACAAGAGCATGACCATCACCGACATACTGGACTTTCAGCAAATATTTGTTGAACAGATAATAGTGGCGTTGAGCATCTGATCCAGTTCACTGCCAGCATCTACACAAGGCAGCCTTACTGTCTCAGGAGTCGCGTTGTAAGGCCTTCTCTTTCAGGCATGGCCTTGGAAACAAAGACTACTGCCCGCTTCTGGATTTGCAGATAGTAAAATGTTGAAATGCTAAGCTTCTAAGGGCATGGAAACATTATTTGCAATTTTAGGGACCTCTGGGTGGTGAATATTGGCAAAATAAAGTAGCAGTGGGCTTGTTAATTGGACTGTTTACTCTGAGTGCCCAAGGCAAATGTATCATTTTAATTCTGGTTGGCAGCACATTGCTGACTGGCCTCTTGGCATGACGCGGAAGTGTCCTTTAGGGATGACAAATGGGCAAGAAAGAGCTGACACTTATCTGAGTTTCCACTTTAACAGTGTTTCTGTGAAGCTTTGCGTTTTTGTGAGTCTTAAGGGTCCCCCCTAACACGCTCGCTATGGACCTCCTCTGTCCGTGATTAGTAGTTAAAGCAGCGAAGGGGTTCTGGCTTGTTATAGTGTGTGTAATGTTTGCAGAATGGCCATTTCCTCAAATGAGGCCATCTTGGCCAAAAGTGCTTTATGTTAAAAAAAAATGGCCAGGCTCATTCTGTCTTCCCAGTAATATTTCAGAACGGTGGCTGTGCACAGATTCTCACTGCCAGCCACTTGCAGCCACCAAGCTGCCCGGGACACACACTTCGATGCTGCACAGTCGCTCCCTCCACACTTGGCACCTGGGTGTGCTCAAATGCACTGGATACCACAGTGGTGGCAAGAGGACCAGAGTCTCCCCAAAAGCCAACACCAGGTGGTCCTCACACAGCCTGAGAGATGTCCCCGAGAGGTCAGTCACAGGCAGCTCGGCTCCAGGACAGGGGACCCGAGAGGGCAGGTGTCTTAACAACCAGGGGGGACAATTTCAGTGGTTCCATGACCTTTAAAATGTTTGTCAAAACAATAAAACTTCTCTCACTGCTGGATATACATGTACAGGGAAATGAAAGCCAGTAACGACATTGACTGGGACGCTGTAACTTAACGCACTGGAGATACTGAGCGCCCCCAATCTGCTTTGAACAGTGCTGCCCCTTCTCAATCATCACTTGTGATAGGAGGGAACATCTTTTCCAGGGAGAACTGTCACCCAGCCCTCTAAGTCTGCATCAGCTGCCAGCGTTTCATCCTTTGCACATCCAGTGTCGTGGAATAGCTCCCAGCGGTCCTTTGAAGTAAAATGATATTTTTGCCTCGTGGCGTCCGCCCCTTCATCCTTTTCTTCACACCCACATGTCTCATTTACACAAACAAGTTGCCTTCCCTGACTCGTTGCTGTGTCTCCAGTGGTGCGCATGCCCACCTCCCCCACCATGGCCGTCTGTTCTCCATCTCCCTGGTCACTCTTCGTGTCTGCTGCACTCCTATCTCTCTCAGCCACTCCTCTGCAGGTGTCGTGTGGCTTATTGCCCAGAGATGAGGAGCCAGTGGCCCATCCCTGGCACACCAGGGAGTGAGTGCCATGCGTGGTCACCGGTCATGATACACATCTGTACACACAGGGATCTGAGGGCCTGGCAGCTAACTGCACCGCAGGCAGTTACCACACTTAGCGTCCTGTGGGGACTGAAATGTGCTCCGTGTTGCTGGGGATGGTGCTTGTAACTGACTTCGGGACCTGCGTCTGTGCACACTGAACCAACAAAGCGAGGGCCACCGCCTGTCCTCACATCCTAGACCCTGCTGATTATTCAGCAAAGCAAACTCAGGTTCCTGGCCCCCAAGGTAGAACTTCCTGGTCATGTGTGTGCCTGTGTGTGTGTGTGCACTTGAATCATCTCGAGATGACTCTGACGTGTGGGCAGGCCTGGGAGATGCTGGTGTGGAGGACTCCCTGTTGACGAAACCATGACCACAGTCAGATGTGGAGGAGAAGGAAGCTGGACTTGATACGTAGTGGTTGCTCCCAGACACGTCCCTGAGCTGGCAGTCACAGGAAGGCTGGCCCCAGGGTGTGGGACCCACAGATCCCCCAGCTGCAGGTAGAGGTCCCACATCGCCCTCCCCTTGAAGATGGTGTAGACACAATTTTAGAAAGTACGTGGAGTCCCCTGTGACTAACTATAGGCAAAGCCCACCCTGATTTGTTTAATTTTTCTTAGTGAACTTTCTCCTTAGGATGTGACGAGGACAATGAGCCCTCTGAGCTCTCTAGGAGGGTCTGCTCCCCACGTGTGCAGTGGTGATGCGTCACGGTAGGCACGGGGGCTGTGGCACATAATCTGGGTCCACGAAACAGGCATGGGGTTCTGGGCCCTTGCTGCTCACATGGTTGCCCCCAGACTGACTGCCTCGGAGCCCACAGGCGGTCAGGGCCTGGACGCCTCGCACTGGACAGGTCCCAGGTGGCTCTGGTGTGCAGCCAGGGTGAGAAGGTGGTTTCTTGCCCTGATCTGCAGGACGGCTCTGCGTGTCTGTTTGGGCTTTGTTCCTTGGGTTTCCAGCTATTCGCCAAAGCACTTGAGTGTTTGCGGAGTGGTCACTGGGGAGGAAAAATGAACTTGGAAACGTGCCGCGAAAGGTGCAATTTATGGCTGTGCAGTGGGTCAGAAAAGTAAACTGATCAGAATTGCGCCAGGAGCAGCCCCATTAATTTCAGGGCGCACTTCCTGTCCGGCTGAGCGCTTCTTTCCCGTCCCTTGAACATGGATGACTGAGAACGTTTTTCCTTCCAACAAGTTGGCCGTTCAATTAGTGTGATGGATTTGTCAGGGTGGAGGTGCACTGGAGAGCCACCATCATAGCGTCTGTGCCCTCCCTCCCCCTCCTTCTCCTCCCTCCTCCCTCCTCCCCATCCCCCCTCCTCCACCTCCCCCCTCCTCCCCCTCCTCCCCCACCCCATGGCTCTGGGTGTCAATGGGAACCTGGAAGAACCGGAGGTCCTGGTGTGGACCGGGCAGGGCAGCGGTGCGGTGCAGGCGATTGTGCTGGGTTTAGGCCCTGAGCGAAGCCTTTGTGGGCCATTAAGGGGGGCTGCCACACGCACATTCTCAGCAATGGGGATGGAGCCAGCTTATTCTTAATGGGAATTCTCAGTGGGTGGCTGATATATTACTTACAGCTGAGCCCCGAGAACGCCTGATTTCTTTTGCAGTTCTTTCTCACAGATGCAATTACTGTAGTGAAATTTGGTCCAGGAGGATGTGATGAGATTCTATTTTAAGGTTATTTCTTCTCTCTGCGAAGGAGTGAAGAGCCTTTGTTAACACCCTGCTGCCTCCCGGGTCTGTCCTGTTGGGCCTAACTGCTCCAGCCCATTAATTTGATCTTTAGTTTGTCCCAGGTGGGCATGTCCTGTAGCTGCTTCATCTTAAGCCCATGGTTTACTGCCAGCCTCCCTGTTCAGGGTGTGCCAAGATGCTCACCTTGTGCAGGGGCGCCAATCTGGGTGCTCAGGGTTCAGCAGCTGGTTTTCTCATCTGAAAGCTCCCTGGTGTCCTGGGCCATATGGGAACATATGGTACCTCATTCACCCTGCTGCCCGACCTGACCAGAATCACCTGCAGGTGGGGCTGGGGGTGGGGGAGGGCAGCTTCCCACTGAGGTGCAGCCGGGCCAAGAAGCACTGAGCTGTGTCAGGAGCGGGGTGTTCTTCCTGGATGGAGCCTGTGGGGTAGGTGACTCCCCCAAGCTGACAGGTGACCCTGGAACTTAGGGCTCAGAATCTTCAACCTGTACACCAAGGAGGAGGTTCTTCACCTCTAACCTGCAGAGGACACCCCACACGAGACACTTTCTCTTGGGAAACTGACACTCTTGCTGCTCAGGTGACAGGATGGTGCCTCGGTGGCTGGTCTGGCTGTGGCCAGGGAAGGGGGCAGAGAGGTGCCAGCTTGTCCAGCATGGGCACGGGAAGAGGAGACAGCAGGCCAGATGTGTGTTAGGGCTGGTTACTCGGTACTTGTGTGAAGATAATGCGTTAGTTTATTTTTGTCTGTGTTTGGGTTCAGATGCTAAAGGCAACTTCGACATATACACTAGGAATTGAATTATAATTCTCTTATCATCATTTTCAACTTATTATTGTACAAAAAGATACAAAGGTTTAGTTTTGATCCTGAACTAAACTTTAGTTCAGAACTTGTCTTTCTGGCTGCAAGTTTTCTCATAGGTCTTTAACCAGCTTGGGGGTGGGGGTGGGGGGCCCTCCCCCTGGGGGCCTGGACCCGGGTGTGAGGCAAGGCCCATGCACAGGTGCACTGTGGATGGAAAGGCTGCAGACAGACCCACGTTGCTTTTGGTTTCTCATTTGTGACTCAGGTGAGCGCCAGAGACAGGTGTGGTCGGTTTAAGAACTATCACTAATTCAAGGTAAGCAAATTAAGAAAAGGAGTGAGTGAGAAACCTGTCTCATTGAGAGTACAGTGCCAACAGCCAGCGAAGAGCAGGCAAGTGTCCTGCCTGGGAAGGGCAGGTTCTCTGTTGACAGCAGAGTTCCTCACCGGGGTTGGGGGGGCACAGCCCAGTGAGGGCCAAGGTCACAGCATGACCTGGAGTGCGGGGTTGGGCTTTGAAAGGAAAAAATTGACTTAGAAAGTGGCCTGGTGTCCGTCAGTCCTGATGAAGGTGCTATCAGTCGGGTCCTCGGGGGGACTTCACCACCGGGCCTCCCCGTGGAGCATGGTCTGAAGACCAGGGTCAGGAGACCCCCGCCAAGGCCAGGAGACCCCTGCGGTCAGGTAGAAGACTGCAAAGGCTGGACATTCAGAGGCCGTTCAGCACCAGCTCCCCAGGTAGTTATCGACGGTCTGCTCCAGGAGAGGATTGTGCTGGGGGGACAGGAGAAAAGCAGGGTTCCCATCTTAGGGAGCCTGCAGCAGGGACAGGAGACTCTGCCCCAAGGGAAAGTGGCCCTGTAAGGTCAGCAGAGCCCGGGGTCCAGGCTCTGAGGCAGGACACCGGGTGGGACCACAGAACCTGGGGGGCTACACCCCTCCCCTCTGTGCTCTGGTGTCTCCTTCTTCTAAGGAAACCAGTCTTTGGGTTTTGTCCAGCATGACTTCATTTCCAGATCCTTAACTAATAACATCTGCCAAGGCCATATTTCCAGGGAAGGTCACATTCTGAGGTTCTGCGTGGACATAAATTTTGGGGGATCTGGTCAACCTGTCATAAGACCCCTGTTCCCAAAGGGGTAAAAGAGCCTGTGAGATTTTACTTTTTGGTTTGAGAGAGAGAAACATTGATTTGTTGTTCCATTTACTGATGCACCATTAGTTGATTCTTGTATGTGCCCTGACCAGGGATTGAACCCACAACCTTGGCACATTGGGATAAGGCTCTAACCAACTGAGCTACCTAGCCAGGGCAAGCCTGTGACAGTTCGTTCTCACTTTAGGGTTGAGGAAATGACACTTCCAGAGCTGGTCTTGCTCAAAGCCTTCGGCCAGTTTGGGACAGGCAGGGAGCCCCCAGATCAGAGCGTCAGCTGGAAGATGCCTCAGCTGGAGCTGGAGGTCACTTAGAGCGTGGCTACACTGCCACATTCACTCTGCAGGAGAGAAACTCCTTAGTCTCCCATCACCTGGGTGACACTGGCAGGATAGGGGGCAAATCTGGGGTCATGTCTGGTCTGTTCCTGCGCCTCGCTAGCTGGCAACACATGTGTCCTCATTGTGTTAGGTTGATACTTTGGTGCTGGGGAGACAGGCCCAGGAGGAGACCTCCAGTGGGAGGGAGCCGTGGCCCCACATGGCTGTGGGCAGGTGATGCAGGTCTAGCCAGCATCTTTCCTAGCTGTGCTGGAGAGGCAAGTGTCTGAAGACAGGGGTGGTCACTGTCATCAGCAAACATGCTCGTGTTCTGCTCCGGCCCTGGGAAAGTGAAGGCAGGATTCAGACCCCAGGGGCATGAGGAGATGGCATGGGTGGCTGGGTGAGGTCCAGAGGGTGGCCAGGAAACTTGGGGAGGCAAGTGCATAGCATCTACTCAGACAGGCACCCACCTTCTTTCTTGGTAAAGCCGATTGGCGTGACAAGCGGTGCCAACACATTTTTCTCAGCTATACTTCGGTTCATAAGACACTCCTCATTGAGCCTGCAGGACACATTTTGGAACGTCTGCACCTCTCCACAGACCCCTCTTCCCCCCAAAGTCTCAGGTTAGAGGAGCCCTGCAATGCCCACTGGCCCAGCTCCTGCCCATCTGTCATGGCTGCTCCTTAGCCTCCTGTGTGTGACCCACTCTCAGTGGCTGTCCATGCTGCCCTCTGAGTCTCATCATCAGGAGGACGGCAGCCACAGGGAGACCTGCCTGTGATCCCCCCTCCTCCTCGGGAATGAAGGGCAGTCACACGGACAGTCTGCGCTTGGCACATGGACGAGGCCTTGGGCCTAAGGGTGAGGACTTCCTGCCAAGCCAGCTGTGGCGGCCACTTGAATATGGGGGCCAAGGAGAAGCGTCGCAGTCTCATCTGGTCCAGCCTCCACCCAACCTCCCACTTCCTGGAATGAGGGAGAGGCCGCCCGTGGTCCAGTGGCTGAGTCGTGGCCGAACCCGGCCTGGAAACGGAGCCCTGCACGTGGGGCGCTGGCCACGATGGTTTTCTCACTGCCCACCCGTCTGTCCGTCTGTTCTCCCAGGCCCTTTGACATGGTGTTGTCTCTGAGGAACCCCCACAGCCACACTCACCGCCAGGGAGGCAGAAACTGAAGGGCTGGTGGTGCGGCCCTTCTCTGTTGGCAGTGACTTGCAGGCTTGCAATGGGCCACTCCTCCACGGGGGCAGGGAAGGGCTAGGCCTTCTTTTTAGGTGTGTGCCAAGGTCAAGGTCATCAGGTTTGTCTCTTTGCTGTGTGGCCCTGGTCATTTCTTCTAAAGTCACAGCAGCCCAGAGGTCCCAGGCCTGGCTGGAGGCAGAGCTGTGACAGGGATGCGGGGGCGGGAGGAGGGGAGCCCTGTGGGGGCTGCTGCCTCCCTCCAGCTGTGCATGTCCCTGCCGCACTCCCCGTGGAGCCAGGGACGGGCTGGTCCTCGTGCAGGTGGAGAGGGCCGCTACCAGTTGCTAGTGTGGCCTGGTGGTTCTGGCAGGGTCTCCGGCTTTCCAGAACCTCCCTCGGCTATGCAAGGTGCCTGGTGGGCTGTCACCTCTTAAGCAGTTGGCGCTGTGTTTCAGTGGTCACACAGGCAGGCTTTGTGGGGCTGGGGGAGAGAAGTGGGGGGGCCTGACACTCGTGACCCAAAGCAGATTCCTGCAGGGCTCGCTGGGGCTCCCGTCTTCCTTCAGGTTCCCTGCCCTTTCTGCCGTCTCCTAGGTGGCCCCTCAGAAGAGGAGCGGGAGGGAGGGTCCGGCTTCAGAAGGCGGTGGGCCCTTGAATCCCATCAGCTCGAAAGATCGGGCTGGCCAGAAAGTCCATCGCTTTTTTCCGTACCACGGCTCTTGTCATGCTCAGTTGTCGTGAACTTCATCAGAAGCAACTTTGTTAGCTCGAGTCGTGACCGCCGTGTGTCAGCGTGCACTGCAAACTCACCAAAACTGGTGAGGGTTGTGCAGCCGCTCTAATATTGAAGCTGGAAGAAGACATGCAGCGTTTTTGGTGCATGACGCTTTTTTATTTCAAGAAAGGTGAAAATGCAGAAAAAAATGTGTGCAGTGTGCGGAGAAGGTGCCGTGACTGAGCGAGCGTGTCGGAAGAGGTTTGCGAAGTGTCTTGGTGCAGCGGACATTTTGGCCAAAGGACTCCCTGCTGTGGGGCTGTCTGTGCACTGGACGGTGCTCAGCAGCGCCCCGGCCTCTCCTGCTGGAAGCCAACAGTGGGAGACAGCTGACATTCTCAAATATCCCAGTCAGTGAAGTCACTGGGGAACATGAAAAGTGACTTTTGTTTTTCGAGAAAAAAATGTAATAAACTTTTTGGCCAACCTAAAAAAAATGTTCAGCAGTCCCCTTAGGAGGCAGCAGAGCCTAGGTTTTGTCACTTGTGGTTTTGGTCATGGTCAGGTGTCAGGCACTCTTTTGGCTTCTGTGATGATCCAGCCATCGCTGCCCCGTGGGGATGGATGCTCAGGGACCAGGCAGGACAGCCGGGCTGGCAAGCCGGGGACAGCAAGCCCCACCCTCCCTGTGGAAAGCGTGGACCTTCTCTCTAGGGGCAGGCAGCAGGCAGAGTTTCTGAGGAAGAGAAACAGCCTGGGGCTGACACTGGAGCCACCAGGCCCTGCCAGTTTCCCCTGGGGCTGAAAGGGACGCCAGACGCTCATCCACTCCTGGAAATGCCACTGGATCCTCCGTACAATGGATGGAACCGTGGGCAAGAACCTGTCACTTTGGGGTGCTGTGACGGTAAATTAGACTGCGTGGTAAGGGAGATAGGAGGGTTACGATTAGGTGCTTGTTTTTTTAAGTTAAAGAGTAAAGTTATTACTGGAATGGGTGGCAAATATGGGGATTAACTTTGAATCTTTTAAAACTGTTTGCGGTAACATGGTTTAGTATCGGGTTAGACAAGCAGACAAATGTAACTGTTCCTGGGGAAGCCCAGTGTTTACATTAACGTTATGTCCTGTAAACACCTGTGACCTCGATTACCTTTGCGGTTTTGGTCCGACCTCCCCTCCCCCCATGCGTTCAGCTGTCGCTGTGGTCTGGCTGCACAGGGTGGTCATGTGTCCACGCGTTTCTGCAAACATGGGGACGTTACACAGTCACCTGGTCTCCTCGTTTGGATTTTTCCTGAACCCATTGGTGCACCCACTTTTTTACTTTACTTTTAACACACTTAGTATTAAATCTAATTTTGCAGAATAAGTAGTGAATATCTACTTTCTGCTAATTTCACCACAAAAGGTAGAGGGTGCTTCCTGTCCGTGCTGGTGAACGCTCAGCCTGCCCTGGCGTCTGTGTGGGGTGAGGCCCGGTGGATGCTGGGACTGTTTCTGCTTCTTTTAAAAATTTTATTGAAAAACTTCCCAGGGAGGGAGCTACTCTAATCGGCCCCTAAGAAGGTCTAGGAAGAGGAAAACCGTGCTTTTTTTTTTGGTTTATTAAAATTAAAAAATATGTGTAAAAGTGTTCTTATTAATGTCGTCATTATTTTATTAACATTTGATACTGCCTCTGGTGGTGGTTATTTTCAACCCCATAGAAAAGTGTGAGACGCATTTTGGCTGTGTGCCTACAGAATTGAGCCTTTTCTTTCCAACACAAAAGACCACCAGGTGTCAGTGTAACTGAATGAATAAAATCTCACTGCGCCTTTGTCACCAGGTCTCGGAGGGACTATCTCTTTCCTGCTGGGACCTCCCACGCCAGGAGGGGCCTGGGAAGCATTATGGGAAATATGGTGGGAAACGTCTTCCGGTTTTCACTTCCAGAAAGGTTTTCAAATAAACGCACTGCTGCCTCCCACTTTGATGCCCACGGCAATGTGACATTTCTCTGTTGCAGTTTCACTGAATCCCAGGGACAGCTCCAGGGCAGGGCCGTGGTGGCACTCTGGACTCTCAGGGTCTTTTGTCTGAATTCTGGGCCCAGGTCAGAGGGCTGAGCTGGCCCCAAGTCTGACCTGAGGCACAGGATGGTTTTCTCTGGTCAGTTCTTGTTTGGGGCCCCTTGCTCAGGGCCTCAGGACACCCGATGTGTTTTCTGCTCCGGCCCGTGGCTGAGTGTTAACCGTGGCGAGGCCCAGTGCGGTGTGTGCTGTGTCCATTCCGTGTGTGACATTCCCCTTTGCTGTAGTGGAGGGAAGTCACGTCATTTGCCTAAAGTCACCATTCTGTCTGACTCGGAAGGCTTGTTACTTAAAACAAAAAGCAAAACCCAGGAATGTTGTCTGAGTATGAAAGTTGTTCATGGAAACTGAGGTTCAGAAGCGAACAGCTGCTCGCTGAGCAGGACCAGGGTGAGAAAGTGGCCACTTAAATGTGGTGGACTGGGCAGGCACTGGGAGAGGGAGCCGGGGCTCAGATGGTCGAATAACCGAGTCACACACAGCAGGGGCCGCATGAGAGGCTGCAGGAGGACCCTCTGAGACAGCTGCTGCTGGTCACTACAGAGGGGCGTTTTGTTAGATTGTATTGTGACAGCTGTCATATAAGCGTGCATTAAAAAAACTTATCAAAATTGGTAAATTTTTGTGCCGCCACTTTAATATTGAAAATGGAAGAAAATAAGCAATGTTTTTGGTATATTATGCTTTATTATTTCAAGAAAGGCAAAGACGCAATTGAAATGCAAAAATTGGTGCAGTGTGTGGGGAAGGTGCTGTGACTGATCGAACGTGCCAAAAGTGGTTTGCGAAGTTTCTCGGTACTGCTGACGTTTTGGCCAAGTAACTCTTTGCTGCTGCGGGGCTGCCTCAAGCACTGGAAGATGGGGGTAGGT
Organism: Macrotus californicus; assembly: GCA_007922815.1. Classification (NCBI taxonomy): domain Eukaryota; kingdom Metazoa; phylum Chordata; class Mammalia; order Chiroptera; family Phyllostomidae; genus Macrotus; species Macrotus californicus. The sequence goes on from VMDR010000040.1 coordinate 18,890, forward strand.
GTCTCCGGCCTCTGCCCACTAGGGCCAGTAGTGGGAGACGGCTCACATACTCACAGTAGCCAAATCAATGAAGTCGTTGGTGAAAATGAAAAATGTCTTTTGTTTTACGGAGAAAATGTAATGGACTTTTTGGCCAACCCAATTTATCCCAGTAGTGACTTCTGTCGCTGGGCTCAGAGCTCCCTTGTCCCTGCCCCTGTGGGTCCTTCCTCTCGAGCCACCTGTAGAACCCGTTCTCTCTGCCGCTGTGAGGCTCAGTGCCTTCTCCCGGCCCCTGGCAGCCCGTGTGGGTCAGAACACCTGAGGCCGAATGCTCTGGGGGACAGTGTACTCTTATGAAATGAGTTTTATAAAATGCATTTTTCTTGCCACAGTGACACCTTGTATTTAAGTTCAGAAGACAAAACAATTAGCAAGAAGACATCAGCCACTGTGGCCTCCCCACCCCAGCATCTCACCGCTGCCTTGGGTGTCTGATGGGTGTTTCATGGTTCTGGTGCGTGAGTGGCACTGAAGATGCAGTCACAGTGAACTGCGACCGGGAACCTGCATATTACCTTTATTACCTTGGTTTATTGAATTTCTACATTAACCTAAGAGGTAAAGCACACGCCCATCTCTTCCCTTTCCATCATTGTTGATTTTTCCAACGTGTGCTATCCTAGAATCAGAATTTCAGATGCTGAGGAGGCCTCAGTTCTGCGGGACTTTCAGGGTTAAGCCAAGTCTGATTCCACACTGTCCTCACCCCGACTCATCCATTTCATTTAAGTGAGTTTCTCTGTGGCGAAGAAACTCTCTCAGGAGTTTGGGACTAAGCTGCACTTCCTCTAGGCCCCTGGATCCCCAACCTGCAGCCCAGGACCCTGGCGGCCTGGACCCCTGGCCCCAACCCCACTCCCAGGCCAGGTCTAATCGGCCTGCATGTCAGCTAACATTCCTCAGTCCACTGTCATGTCCAGCCAGGATGGAGAGAACCATGCTGGGTCCTACCCTGGAATAAATTTTTTAATTGCACGGAAAGGAAAGTTTCCTGACACTTGTTTTTGTGTAACTTCCTTCTTTAGCTTAAGAGGCTGCTTCACTTGGCTTCCTGTTAAGAGACCCTGTCAATGAGGTCTCTGTCCGTGCCTTGCTGGGGATGTGGGAGGCATGTGGGGAGCAGAGCACCCCCTGTTTGACAGAGAAGCTTGGAGTCAGGAGGGGCATGAAGAACACATGGGCCTGACAAACAGCGTTGCTGCGTTTCAGCTTCTCTGGGCTACACTCTGTTATGGGCTAAGTGGTGTCTTCTCCCAAAACGTGTATGTCAAAGCCCCATGAGTCGGACCTTATTTGCAGGTTGTGCAAATGTCATCGGTTAAGATGAGGTCATTACTGTGGGCCCTGGTCCAGTGTGACTGGGGTCCTTATAAAAAGCAGAGACTTGGACACAGAGACACAGTGGGACGACCGTGTGAGGACACAGGGAAGGGTGGTGTCTACATACCAGAGTGGCCTCAGGAGCCACCAGCCTTGCCTACACCTGGATTTTGGACTTCCCGCCTCTCGAGTGACAAGAACAGGTAAAATCTGCGCACTTCTCTCGGGAGCAGAAGTAAGGTCTTGACACAGCCATCCTCATCTGAGGGGAGCTGCTCTCTAAGAGGACATGAAACAGGTGCGTGCAGAGGCTGCATCTCGGGAGGGAGGAGCTGCAGGTGAGGCCTGGGCAGGATGAAAGCACTCGGCGCAACTCTGTGCTGTCTGCAAGAGACACACCTGAGATCCCATGACACGGACAGGTGAAAACTGATGGGTGCTATCAAAAAGCAGAAAGCAAGTGTTGGTGATGATGTGGGTGAAGAAATTGGAACCCATGTGCTTTATTGGCGGCGTGGTGGTTCCTCAAAATGTTAAAAATAGAACCACCATATGACCCATCAGTTCCACTTCTGGGTGGAATCTGAGGAAAATGAAAACACTACCTCAGAAAGATATACGCACCCCGTGTTCACTGCAGCATCACTCACAACGGCTAAAGTGTGGAAGCCTCCCAGGCATCTGCTGACAGATGCATGGATGAGCGCAATGTCCATCCACACAGTAGAGCGGCCCTCAGCCTTAAACTGGAAAACACTCTGCAACATGCCGCAACGTGGATGAACCTGGCGGACATTATGGTCAGTAAAGTAAACCAGTCACAAAAATACTGTGTGATCCCACTGCTACAAGGTACTTGGAGTCATCAAAATCATAGAGACATGGAGACTGAGAGTGGACAGTGGGAGCCTGGGGGAGCAGGCGGTGGGGAGGGGGCATCACTGTCTAACAGACAGTTTCAGTTTTACAAGATGCAAGGGTCCCCGAGACGGTGGTGGTGATGGTTGTACAACAGTGTGAATGTGTTTCACGCCACTAAACTGTACCCTTAAAAGTGGTTAAGATGCTAAATTTTATGTTATGTGTATTTTGACACAATAAAAGCAACAACACAATCAGTGGTGTTATTGTAAGGTACGGAGATATTTCAGTTTTAAGAACAGATTTTGATAAATTGCTAAAGCACCCAACTCATTAGGGAGGAATCGATTTATTCCACTTAATCTGATACAAGAACCACGGCTGAAATGGTCTGAAAGAGTCCTGAGAGGCTTGTCATTCGTGGGCAAAGTGTACGGACAGAGCCAGGAAGGGAGGGCAGGAGTGAGACAAGCTAATTAGCGCGGATGCTGGTGGTGGCCCACCTGGCAGGGTGTGACAAGGGGCACGTGCACCATCGGCTACACGCCCTGCACTCGAGCGCCCTCTCTCCCATGAGGGACAGCCTGTGCTCAGAGCACAGGACGGTCTATGTGAAGGTGGCAAGGCTTGACAGAGCAGACCCAGCACACCTCGCCACCTCCTTGGCGTGTGGGGTCAATGACGCCATCTCAGGCCTGCTTGTGGCCCAGGTTCCAGTCAACTTCAAGGCAAAAGGGAAGGCAGGTATGCATGCACCCTCCCACACCCCACATGCAAACACCCCCACATTTCCACATGCACACACATCCCCACACCCATACTTGCACACACACGTCAGCTGCGCCATGCACATATACTGTCACTGCGCCCCATGCTGACCTGCCTCTGCTGCCTGGGTGTCTCTAGGCTGGAAGGTAAGGCTGAAGTTTCTCAAACTCCTACTTTGCGAGCAAACTAAACTGCCCCTTGCTTCTTCCCTCTGAGCAGGCCCTGTCAAGGGCTGGGACCTGGAAGCCAGCTCGGGGAGGGGTACCCAGCCTTCCTGTCCACTGTGGGCCTCAGAGCTGGGCCCCCAGCATTTGTCCCCCCCCCTTCCTGAGAGGACAGTTTTGCAGTTACATGCAGGTCACAGCTAACAGGGAAGGAGGCCCCACCCATGGTCAGCAGGTTCAGGGGACCCTTCTCTCCAGGGAATGTGCAGGATCTGTGTGCTGAGACCTCCATGAGGGTCCCCCCGGCCACCAACCCTGAACTTACAGCTGCCAGAGCCAGGAAAGGCCTTGCTGTTTAAACTGGTTAACGTGTATGTTGCTGGGACCGGAGATGTTCTCATGATGGAATGAGTCATGTGCTACTTTTGTGTACAATTTGGAAAAAAACTCGGAGGTGGCCAAGCCATTTACACAGTAGTCCCCCATCTTGGAACTGGGAGACACTGAGGCTTCGTGAACAGTTCAGTGAGGGGCCAGTCGGCTTTCCAGAGCCTTGCTCACAGCCTGGCACAGCAGCTAACGCGGTGCTGAGTAAATGAAGGAGAGAGCCGACCATCGGAAGGCTGAGCAGAGCCCAGGCTCCCACTTCTGCAAGGGCTGGAGCAGCCACATGGGCTGGGTGAGGGCTGGGCGAGGGCGGGCGGGCTGACTGGCAACTGCCAGAGGCTCTGGTGGACGCCCTTGGCTGTTGAGTGGATCATCGGTGCTTGAGAGCCAACATCACAGAGAACACCGGCCTCAGGTGCCCTGCTGGCCCAGGTGGGGCCCGGGAGGCTGCATGACTCCCACAGGGGCCCAGCTCACTGCGTGCGACCCCCCCACCAGGCCCTGTGACCTACGCCTCCCACACTTGTCTCCACCAACCTCAAAAGCCCACTGGCAGTGGGCAGGTCTTGGGGTGGGGTAGGGGGGCCTCTCAAACCCAATGCTTGTGGAGAAGGGGCACCACTGCCCAAACCCTCACACAATGAGCCTTCAGGCCCAGTTGCGATTTGCCGGAGGCCCAGGTTTCCTGCCTGCTCAACTTTTTCTTGTAAAGAAAGACCATCCTAGGCCCAAGGTGTTTTTCCAGGATATGAGGCATTGCTGGCTGGTGTTGGAGGAGCTCTGGAGATGGCATGGCAGGCGGACAGGACACTTTGTGGCATGAGCCTTGGTGGGACTTGAAGTGCACCTCTGATGACATGTGCCGGGGGTGATGAGAAAATGCCTCCCTTCTGCATTCACGCTGCTCACAACTTGGGGCGAGGCTGCTGGGGAGAGGCCATCCACGGTGGGAAAAGGGGAGCTCGCGGGTTGTGCCTCCCGATAGTTCCTTCCTTTGTCTTAATTGAGACCAGAGACTAGAGGTTAATGCTGCACCATTGTTTTCATTGGATTTGCATTGACCTGGCCCACGCGGCGTTATGGCCCAAGACGCCTTTGATTCTCAGAGGAATTGACTTGAGGGATCATAAAGTGATCACATCGATTTTTATGGCTGTTCTTCTGTCAGCTGTCTGAGCAGCTATCTGTCTGATGGACATACAGCAATAAATCAGAACAAAAACAAAAAACCTGCACAAAGCCCGCGTGTGGGGGTAACAGGAAGCTTGACTTCTGTGTGTGAGCGTCTGCACAGTCCCTCCTATGAAGTAGTGCACGGGCCCCTGTGCCTGGCAGCAGTGTGATCGGCTCCGTCCGAAGGAGATCAGACATTGGCCTCGAAAGAAATATCAGTCAGTTGTGCCTTTTCTTTTGGTAAAATTCATGAAGCTTAGTGGGGGAGTGTCTATTGCTCGGTTGTGTTAAGTGGATGCCTAATGGTGAAGTTTCCGGCTATGAGAAAGAGCAGTGGGTACGTTTCTGGAATGTTTTGTTGTTGGGCCCTTTGCTTCCTGGATTGTTTGCTCAAAAGCGTCTGCTGCATGAAAGAGGTAGCTCCCTCCTCTACTTAGCCTCTGACGCGAGAGGCGGGACAGGTGCGTGGCAGGTGCAGTTTTCTTTTAAGTGTAGGTGTTGCCGTCAAAGCTGGTGTTTACTATTACAGGTAGTGGCCAGAACCACCGAGGGACACCCTTCTGGCAAATGCTGGTTCCTGGCCCCACCCCTGCAGGACACACCCCCACCCTGTGGTTCTTCAGCTTTGCTCCCTGGTGGGACTGGAAGTGCCGGGGCCTAAGGAGCCCCAGCCAACCACCAGGCACCGACCCCTGTGCGGACGGCTCTGAGGTGCCCTGTTGTTTTCATGCCCAGTTTCCCTGTGGGGTTAAACTCTAGGCACCCACAGTGACTTCCCCACATCCTCCGAGGTTGAGTCTGGGGGAAGCGCAGTGGGGAGGGGTCACTCCAGCATCTGGAGGGAGGTTCCGGCAGCATCTGCGAGTAGGGCTGGCTCACAGTGGGTTTCCTGCAGGCCCAGGTGTGTCCCGGCACAGGCCCTGCCCCTGGGAGTTGAGGAGGTGTCTCTGGCACCTGACTCAGTCGGGGAGTTTCTAAATCTTGTCTTTAGGCAGGGGGGAGAAACAAGCCAAAGTTTCAGTTTGGAGGTACAGGCTTAACATGAGGCCTTTTTGAGACCTCGGAGGACTGGAGGGCCTGACCCCTTCATCCTGAGGGAAGGTGGCGTGTGCAGGACTTGGCTGTTCCCCGACACCGAGAGCGGGCTTCCCCCGAGCGTCTCTTCTGCCTGCTCGCTCCCCTTCTCTTAAGCGTTGGAGCTCATTGTGGCTGTTTGGGGGACTCTGACATCTTGTTGTGGGCACTGCTTTGAGCTGCCTGACGCTTGTCCCAGCCCTGAGGGCAGAGCCTGGGTGTTCATCTCTGGTGTCTGAAGTTGGGGAGGGTGTGAGGCGAGGGCACACAGGCAGCGGACTTCATCTCTGGTGACGGAGCCCTGTGTGCACATTTCCAACAGACGTTCTGTTTGCGCTATTTCGTGTGACTGGAAAAAAATATAGATAGTGATTGTTACGAGACTTTTATTTGTTTCAAACAGCTTCTCTTTTTGGTGAAAATGCTCAAAAAGCCTTTGATACTGATGGTGAGAGAGCCAGCCCTGGGGGAGGACACCATCTCCCCTGGAAGACATGCCTTCAGTCCTGTGGCCTCAGTGACCTGCACATGGCCCCATCAGTGTCCCCTCACCATGTCCCTGGGCTGTGTCCCTGGGCTGTCAAGGGAAAGCATCTGCCTCCTCTTCTGCCTGAGACTTGAGCAGCTCTGTCCTCGTGCAGAGAGGCTACCAGCAGCATGAGAGCAAAGGTATCTAGCAGGCAGCCACCCAACCTCAGTGCTCACCTTGGGTGCACTGAAGCCACCTGAGCCGCTTAGAATGGTCCCCTCTGGGCTCACACCAGAGGGTCTGCCTCACAGTCAGGGAGGGGCCAGCAAGAGGAGCTGAGTTCCTTCGCCCTGCAGCACCCTGAGGCCCCACACCCACTCCTCTCCTCCCACCTTGATAAAGGGGCCTGGACCACCCCCACCCACAGGTGTGCTGGGCTGCACCTGGGGTTTGGGGTAAAGGCCTCTCTTTGGTGCCACCTTGTGTCCACTTTGGTATTATAACCTTCCCACCCACCCCAGGACCCTGTAAAGTGGAGCTGCGGGACATGCAGGGGAAACAGTCGCCCCAGATGGAAACAGGCTACTTGCTTGCTGACTCCCAGTTGGCTGTAGCAGGTGTGGACAGGGATGGCTCATGGAGGTCAGGGGCGACCCCTGGGAGCCAGAAGGAGGCAGACTGGGAGCAGCATCCTATGTGATCATGTAGGAGAGCACAAGGGCTTCTTCTGCTTGGGCCTGACTTGGAGCCCACGACAAAACTAGGCAGGCTGTGGCACTGACCAAGTCCGGGCTGTTCTGGGCCAGTGACAGTCCTGCCATCATTAGGGTCTGGCTGTGCCCTGCAGTCAGGGCTACATCTGGTGCTGAGGCTGCAGGTCCTCAGGGAATGTTGCTGGAGGAGCAGCCCCTCCCATTCCCGTCAGTCCCCACAGCCTTTGAGTCTTTCCAGGGGTCAGGAGCTTCGGCATTCATTTCTCTCCCCCAGTAGGGAAAGTTTCTCCATTTGCTCAGCTAATTTCTGTCTTAACTCCTCCTTTGCTTGGTGGATGTGGTGCCTCTGTGGGAGGGAGGCCTCTCCGCACACACGGTGCTGGGAGAGCCCAGGCTCGCTGTTCCAGCCCCACAGGGTCCCTCAGACAACCCACACCCTGCCCACGGTTGAGGGCCCTTTGCACACCTGAGCCTTTCCCTGCAGGGCCCTCCCACCGCCCAGTGCTCCTCCCTGGGTCTGTGTACCTGGGAGACTTGTCTGGTCATCAGGGCCTCTCTGAAATGCCACCCGCTCTCGAACCCGGGAGCCTTTCTCTTCCACGTCCTGTGTTCCCAGCTCACCCTCACTTTAGCACGCAGGTAGGAGCCTGCCCTCCAATTTCCGTGTGATAGGGGAGGGGGGAAGGAGGCCCTGGAAGGTGTGCTGCTGTGTGTTATGATCACACACCAGAACCTCATCTTTACAAGCATTAGGTGACGAGGTTGTAACGAACACCACAGAGCAATTACACCGCTTGGAAGAGTCACCCAGTAAGCCACGAGAAATTGCTTTGAAAAACAAACTTTACCTGATGAAAATTACATTTGAAGAATTTCAGTTCCAGGGTGCAAATTCACCCAAGTAAGAAACCCAGAGCCATTGTTAAACCTCTACCAGGCACCCGGGCGGGAGGCCTGTGTGTTGTTGGAGGAGATGCTCTGAATACCGCCCTTCCCTCTGGGGCCCGTCTGTGCGGTTCACGTGGGCCGAAGACTGAGGGCTTCGGGCCAGACTGCAAGACTCCTGGGGAGACGTCCACCCCTTCCCGCTGCACTGTGGCAAATTTTGTTTGAGAGCACTGAGTGGAACTTTGATTTTCTCCGAGTGTGAGTTGGAGAGTGTGCTCCACATACCTTGCTGAATTTATGACCGTGGCATTGAGTTTATTTGGGTGTTTGCAGAAATTTCAAACTCAGGTTTTGGGGCTGAGAGAAGCCACTGGGGTGAGGGAGGAGGCGACATGGATGGCGTTAAAACAGTGACATCGAGAATACCTAAGTCAGGACCCACTTTCTATGAGCTGGGAGTTGAAGTCTGGGTGCAGATGCATCCTCTCAGATGCATCCAGGCACTGCCGCCAGGGCTTGGGTGTGTGGGTGAGCCCCGCCGGCTGGAGACCACAGTCGTGCATGCCAGCATGGGTACCACAGCCACAGTCGAGCCACTCAACGGGGACAGGCCACTGGTCTGTAGCGAGAAGGTCTCACCCGGTGAGGTGAGTGGGGATGGGTTTACTGAAAGGAGAGAGTCACCTGCAGAGCTCGGAGCGCTGCTGCCTGTCATGTGTCTGGCGTTTTTCCCACAGCCCTTCCCTGTAAATCTGCGATCTCCACCCCATCTTATCAAGCACTGATATGTGCACCTTGTGTGTGGGTCCTGGTGTCACACTGTGGGAGGCCGTTTGTGACAGAGCAGATGTGGGATGAATGACGAGGCCTGGGAACAGGTGGGCCCTCGGGATGTGAAGGGAGTGACACACAGTCCGAGGACAGATCTGACCTGCAGTGTGGCCACCTGGGCCTTTGTCCCATGTCAGGTGGGTCTGCTCAGTGGGCTCCTTCAGTGTGGTGGCTGTTCTCTGTCCAATCACACGAGGAGAGAGGCTGGAAGCCTGGGCAGACATCCAGGGGTGTCCCTCTTCCCACGGTGGGGAGCTCTTCTCTACTGCCCGCACCCTCTGACCCGCCTGTCTGGGGCTTCCTCTGCACATTTTTTTGGAAGGCAAGTCATCTTGCACAAAGTGAATCAGCTGGACCCAGACTCTTCCCCAGCTCACGGCCTCCTTAGAGAAGTTCCCCACTTCCCGCTCCTCTCTGGGGCTGACAGGAGCCTTGGCTTGGGGAGAGGCTGTTCCACCTCACAGCTGTGGGCGGGGCTGCAGGACATGGGAGGACATGACCCAGGATGGAGGTGCCATGGAGTCCAGGTGACACTGCTTTTGACACATTGAGGTCCACTGGGTGATGGGGAGGGACAGGAGAAGATGGGTTTGACGAAAATGGCTGAGGTAGAGCAGGCTGTCAGAGACTCAGCCCCTCTCAGGCTTCAGGAGGGATCATGACTGAAAGGGCAGTATCACCAGGGACTCGCAGAGGGAGAACGGTGAGTCTCAGGCACGTGTAGCCTGGCCCCCGACCAGCTCCTCTTAAGGGAATTGCACGGCCTTGCCTAAAAGGTCTTGGCCTTGTACCTCCTTGTTTGTGAAACTGGAGAAGAGAAGGCCGGGAAGGAAGGCAGGAAGAAGAGCAGCAAGGACTGGTTTCCACGGAGCCCGTTTCCACCTTGGGAACTAGGAGCCACCACCTGTAAATAATAGACGTGCATCTAATGCGAATCACTCACGTGCCTTCCGCAGCCCCGAGACTCAGGTGCGCTCGCTGGGGGCGAGACCCAGGGTCAGGAGTGTGAATACAGCGTCTTACACGTTGATGCCAAACAGATCCCCTCATTTTAATCCACTTACCCAGGAGGAGGGAGTGTCTCAATTCAGAACCAAAACTGTGATCACTCACACGTCCCTTAGAGGCCTGTGGATTGATGTTTTTCTGCTCCTCGGTGACCAGGGAATCAACTGAGGCCACCAAAAGAAGGCACGACGTACCTCTCTGTATTGGACTTATACAGTTTAAGTCCAAGCTAGTTACATTTCGTAGCCCAAGTGCACTTTACTTTGTGTGGTGCATGGATGCAGCACTGTCCTTGCATGTTTCCTAACATGCGTGCTGATCGGAGAGCAGCTTCATGAAAAGGAGCCATGTTCTGTGCTTGATGAGGAGTTACCGACTGAGTGGCGGGCAAGGCCTGGTTACGCAAGCAGCATCACCCTGGTGTCTCTGTGTCCCTGCCACCTGGCCTGTGTTGGGGCAGCGTCGCCAGCACCACTGTCCCTCATGCCAAGTTGGGGCCTCTCCTGCACAGGTCTGGCTCCTCTTGGGGGAATCCACTCCTTCAGCTAGATCATGGCCAAGCTCCCCCCGAAGATGGGAGAAAAAAGTGAAGTCCAGCAGATTCTGTGTTTGCTGCAGAGAAAGAGACAGGCTTGGTCTCTTTTTGAATTAACAGACTTTATTTATTAGAGAAGTTTTAGGTTCCCAGTAAGATCCCGGGGACAGTGCAGAGTCCCCACCCAGCCCCCTCTGCACTCTTGCCCACACCAGTGTGGGTGCACCTCACCAGCACCTGTCAGACCACAGAATGAGAAAACGCAGGGTGAACCAGAGGTAAGCCCTGGACGGTGGAATAGTTGGTCTTCGTCCGCAGCTCCTGCTTGGCAGCCCCTACAATCCTTGGACACAGAATGATAACTAAGTGTCTCAAGTGCCGATGCAATGACTGGTGTCTGGAGCGCTGGCCAGCTTCAGGACAGTCCCCAGAAAGACCATGACAGGACTCATGGGTCGGAACTTCCAGCTCCACCCTTGACCTCCAGGAAGAAGAGAGGGGCTGGAAGTGGAATCTATCCCCAACGGCCAGTGAGTCCGTCAATCGTACCTACATAATAGAACCTCCATAAACCCCCCCAAAGCCCATAAGTGTCGGGGTTTGGAGAGCTTCCTCGTTGGTGAACATGTGGACGTGCTGGGAGGGGTGATCTGAGTTCTCAGAGAATGGCCTCAATTTTGTCTTCATTTCCAATGGAATCCCAGCCCCTCCCTGTCTTGGGTGTGTGACGGAGGAAATGGGGACGAGGTGCCTCTGATCTCATGGTCTGGGACCTCCAGGGGAGGTGAAGGCACCCCAGATGTCACCATGCAATAGCCAGTGTCACTTTAGCATGGTGGGCCACTGTTACCTGGAAAAGGACACTTTCTGAAACTTGAAAACTGATGATGAAATGATTTGGCATCTCAATCACTGAGAAAAATATCAGGGTGTTGATGGTGGTGGCTCTGATTTTTAGTTAACTAGGGCTTCTGGCGAATCTGTGATTTTCCCTTTGATCACCTCCAGAGAGCTCTCTTTGGCTGCTATACCACAGGGTGTTTTTTTTTTTCTTTTAAAAAAATATTTTTTTAATTTATTTTTAGAGAGAGGGGAAGAGAGAAAGAGAGGGAGAGAAACATCAATGTGTGGTTGCCTCTCATGCGCCCCCTACTGGGGACCTGGCCCGCAACCCAGGCCTGTGCCCTGACTGGGAATTGAACCAGTGACCCTCTGGTTCGCAGGCCGGTGCTCAGTCCACTGAGCCACACCAGCCAGGGTCACAGGATGTTTTTCATGGAAATCAAAACAGAGGGTGATTGTGCTGTGGTTGTGTTGCACTTACCTTTGGTGTTTCTTCAGATGCCTTGAAAGCTGGACTTCCACCAGAACAAATTCCCAGGGGTGCAAGTAAACAAATTCTCTGGCATCTTGCCTTAATTGAAATGGACAACGCAGACCGGCCAGGCCTCCGGTGTCCAGAGCTGCGCCAGCACTTCCGCTGAAGCAGCTTTGTTATTCTGGGACTCTCGGAGTACCAGCCCCCATGGAAGTGCAAGGCCTTGTCTGTGTTATGGGAAGAGAATAAGGGGTCTCACCTTCACCACACAGAGTCCCGAGGGCCTGGGCGGGCAGTGGGGAGGGGAAGCCCATCCAGGAATGCTGACATCATAGATGGCAGCGCCTTGTGAACCCCACTGCTGTGCAGATGTGGGGGAGCCATCGCTGGGCATCACACCCACTCACCGCCCAGCCACACACCGACGCGGACCTGTGCCCACCGGGCTTGGACATGTGAAAATATGAAAACGCCCCCTGAGCACTAATACCTCCGTGCCTGTGCCTTTGGTAGATTTCACAATGAAGACAGACTCCAGGATTAAATGTAATCATTTTTTGTAAATTAAATTTATCATAAACCTAAAGAAGTCCCTTACTTATGCATATACAGTTGGTGGGATTTTTGACAAAGTGAAGGCTCATTTTGTCCCACAAATGCTCTCTGGCTCAACGTCTCCTCTAAAACGAGGTTCTTGTCAAGCCTGTGTGAAGCCCTGAGCTGTGTTCTCCCTCTGGGCTCAGCTGTGAACGCTGGTCCCTCCTGCAGATCTCTGTGAGGACACCTGCCCCTCACTGTGGGTCACTAACTACCGTCAGTGCTTTAGCTCAGCTCAGCTGGAAACGCCTTCCAACGGGATCTGTGCTTCTGCCGTCTCAGCTTGGCGGTTTCTGCGGCCTGTCATCCCAGCAGCCTGGATACTCACTCCTGGTGATCTCTGTCTCGTAAGCTGGTGCTGCAGGGCAGGGAGGGCAGGGGGATGTGGTGGGCTGCCCAGAGGACCTTTTCGGTCTCCAGGCTGCTGAGTCCTCAAAACTAGTGGCCTCCTCTGCTCGAGCATGTGTGACGATGCAGACCCTTGGCCGGTCGTTCTTCTGCACGATGACCTCCCAAGGCTGCTCCGCGGGTGATGTCAGAGGACACATACATGCCATGTTATGCTGAATAAGAAAGGCTGAGTGTGAGTCAGCCAGCACGCGTGAATCATGGGAGTAGAATATGTGTGGTGGCCGTGACAGAGACGAGACGCTGAGAGTGATGCCCGCAGAGTTTAGCGTCGCTGCCGTGAAGTTGCTCCTGTTCTTAATGTAAAATGCTCTGCTCTTCTCCGAAGATGCCCCTCTCCACAGAAAGTGAAACCCAGAACAGGGAGCCTTTTCAGACCCAGGATTCATGTGCTCAGACTCTGGGTAACGCTCTCACGTGTCAGAGGAGCCAAACAAGGCCAGTGACTGTTGGGTCTGTCCCTTTCCTCTTGAGGTTCAAGAAGGTGGTTCACCCGAGAGGATACAGCCGCCCCAGCCTCCCTGTCCCGCTGCGCTGGCCTGTCGTGGGCATTTCTGAACGTTGTGCTCTCCGCGCTTGAAGGACAAAGGACACCTGCCTTTCCTCACCATTGCAACTCCTTCCTTTGCCCTTCTGTTCTGATGGCTCCATTTAGAGTATTACCTTGACTTTTAAACTTCAAATTAAATTTCTGACACTCCAGCAGTTAACTTTGAAAATCATTTCTTGGATTCCCTGCAGGCTATTTAATGTCTTTGATCCCATGTAATTAATAAGAAATTGTGAGCACGTTCATTGGCAAAACTCTGCACCTTCAATTGGCAACTTCAGAGGATTGATTGAGATGAAGCTCTTCGTCAGAAGATTTTTCCTTAAAATTTTAAGTACATGTTATTTCTGCTTCGTTGATGGGCACGATACTGTTTACATCACTGCTGTGTTCCGAAGCAAATATTGGCTCCGTAGATCATGTCAAACAGATACATTCAGAAAAAGAAATGCCCTTGTCCATCTGCCATTTTTGCCTCTGATCACTGCTTTTTCAAATGGCTTATAAGAATAACTCTTCAAAGGGGTTAATAAGAATTTTACATTAGGTCTATCTTTTGAACTCCTCTCAGATGTTCAGTTCAGGCCTGTCTTCAAGGACGCCTACTGTATGAGCATGCACATTAGTACTCTCCAGGCAGCGGGGATGATACCCATGAATATACCGTGAGGGTGTGGGAGGGAGCACGCATCACGTATGAATCCACCACGTGCATGGACTGAGAGAGGACGCATTCCGTCTTCAGGAAGATGTGTACATGTCTTCTCTTCCGTGGTGAATTCCTGAGGAGAGAGAAGGGAGCGTAGAAGAAGGCGAAGACTGGCCCGCAGTGGTTTCAGTTTCCGCTTCAGGTGGTCTGCCTCCGTGTGGCTCCCTCTTCTTTACAAAAGAGCTTGGGGACGTCACAGTTGCTGCTTGAAACCCAGCTTCTCCCTGGATGGCTCCTAGGACCTGGGTAAATCGCTCAGGTCCAGACTCCATTTCCTCCTCTGTGAGACGGGGAGGCTGTCCCTGCCTCGAGGGAAAGGGAGGCGTGTGTGCAGCGTGGACTCGTGTGCCTGATGCTAGAGGTCGGCATCGCCATCCCCAGTGGCTGGCTTCGGGATCCAGCCCAGCACCTCTCAGCAGCATCTCTCACATCCCCACCTTGTGGTGGCTGCCTGGGGGCAGGACCGCGTGTGGGCCTCATCACGGGGAACTTCCTCGTCACACTCTGGGTTCAGGGGGCTGCGCGTTTGCCCAAGTGAACTGGCGACTGGTCCGAATCACGGTCGTTATTTATCTGAGTGCTCCCGAGTCTCCCTCCTTCTTCAGCTCTCGGTTGTTGGGAACTGGCTGCCCTGCAGTGTAACATCTATCAAGATGGGTGAATGACATTAATTCCACAGAAAACGGCCCAGTGTCTGTGCCAGGGAAGATGTTATTTGATTCTGTGGTGGCTGGTGTATTTTTCCTCTGAAGATACTGAGTAAAGGTACCCTTCATAAATATCATAAATACGTGTGCACTACAAAAATGGTTTCTCAGCCTTTGGGCCCATAGTTTACTCAAAAGAAATCTATTTTTCTTTAAATCAATATAACTTTACTCACTGAGGATAAGTGTATTTAAGAACATGCTGGGTAATGCTATGATATTAATGTTATTCATACTCAGTTGGAACAGAAATGCCTTCAACCTTTTAGCAGAAGCAAGAGCAAATTATAGCAAAAATTTCATTTCAGAAGTCGTCTTCATCTGGAATAGGCTGGGCCCTGAGGTCAAGTCATCAATTTGGGATTGTGTCTCCATAATGCGATTCTGCAGTGTGCCCGCCTGACAATGGCCCACGCTGGCTTCCATGTTAGTTTTATAAATGGCTCTGTTAATGTTCCTCACAGACAAAGCGCCTTTGGTTCCCATCAGCGGAAGTTTCTTCTGCATGAAAACACTTGCTTTGAGATGCCACTGGGTTGAATTCTTTGCGGTTCCACTTCTGCTGAATGCTGGCCGATGGCCACCTATACGTGGTCCTGTCCAGCCTTGCTTTGATTTCCAGCAGGGCATCCGGATGGGCTACATGTGCCCCCACCACTGGCTACACGTGTCCCCACCACTGCAAAGATGCCAGAAGCTGGCAGGTTAGGGAAATCGGTGGTGGAGGGGTGGGTATGTTCTTTGGGTTTGTTTAATGCTTTATCTGCACTTAAAAATAATCCTAACTGTATCAAAAACAAGAATTAACAGGTGGGACTCCTCAGGAAGAGTGTGAGAGGGCAATTGGAGAGGTTGTTGAACTCAGGACTCCCCAGGACCAGCACCTGGGGGTTGGGATGGAGGCGGGGCCTCAGGTGCTGGCTCCTCTGGAGCCGAAGGGCCGTTCAGAGTGGCCCCAGTTGGTAGGAGAGGGTGGCCTGATGCTCTCACACTGACCAGCTGCCAAATGCTGTGTCTCCCGGTTTCTCTTTATAGGACGTGCCCCTAAAGCCTCGTCCCAGGCTCAACTCACCATGTGGGTTTTTGTCGATAAAAATATTCTTTGTGCAGGAAAATGTGCTTTCCTGTTTTTGTTTGCATTTCTTATACAGTTTATTTTTTCTTTTATGAATTTTATTGATGAAAGTTGTTACAAATATTTAATACTATATGTCAGAGGTGTCAAACTCATTTTCAGCAGAGGCCAGTTAGTTCAGCCTCGCAGTTGCCTTCAAAGAGCCAAATGTAACTTAGGACTGTATAAATGTAACCACTCCCTAACTGTTAAGCGAGAGCTTCGTGCTGCTGCCGGGTAGAAAGAAGGTGCCGGGCCAGATAAAACAAGGTGGAGGGCCGGATTCGGCCCATAGGCCTTGTGTTTGCCACCTGTGCTATGTGTCAATTACATTGTTTAATTTGATAAAAATATAGGTTAAGTGTTTATAAAATTCTATCAAAGTTCTCCTTTTTTGCTTTGACATGTGTCCTTATTCTAAGATCTGGTAACTCTTCCCGTAATTTTTTCTGTGTTTTCGTGTGCATTTTTTAAAGCTATGAGCCATCTATTTGCTGTCAGGGGTGTACTGAGAACTCACTTAGCCTGTAACATGCATCTTATTTCGTGCCTCGGGTTCCTTTCTAGGTAGTTGGTCACATTTCTTATCAAGGTACGACTGGACATTTAGTACTTTTTCATTACTTTTGTGAATGAGGTTATTTTTCCCTATTATATTTTCTAAAAGATCATTGCTAGTACCTCTTTTAATTCTTTATAATTAAAAACTTGCATAAAAGGGCGTTTTGAACATTATCCCTTTTGTGTGGTATTTAGTGAACTCTTTGACTCTCCAGACTAGAATCTTTAAGTCCTAAAAGGTTTCCCGATTGCCCTTCCGTTGTGCCTCGTTCCTCCTCATTAAAAGGCGGGTGCCCAGTTGTCGGATCTCACGTCCTCTCCCTGTCCTTGCTCTCACGGTTTCCGTCACTTTGTTCTCTGTGTTAAGGTGCTTGTTTTTTGTTTTTTTTTTTAAGTTTTGCTTCCCCATTATGGATATGATTTTCCACAGAGACATGTCCCAGTGTGTCTGTGGTCCATCCCACTGTCTGTCCTTCCCTCTGCTCCCCTTACGTCCAGGCCGTGGTGCTGCTGTCTCGTTTCTGCAGTCCCTTTTCATTGAAAACACAAGTCAGAGGTTTTTTAGAGCTTATGTCGAGTTACAAGTGTTTTCGCTCACCTTCCTTGTTTTGTCAGAGTCACTTTTTAGCCCTCACGTTGCTCTTGTGTTTCGGTGTCTGAATTTGTTTGATTCTTTATGACTGTTTTCTTTAATCCTCTGGTGAGGAAAAGTGTACTCACGGCAGACATTGACCAGGAACAGGATGCATGGAGGGAGGCATCTCCTCTCGGGGGAGGCGCCCATGCGCGTGGCCCAGCCCAATGCCTGGTGTTGGCGAATTTGCCCCGTGGCCCCGCTGGGTAGGATCCACCTGGTCGGCTGGCTGCGCATTGGCTCTTGTGTTTGGACATTCGGGATCATCACGTAGGTGCTCTCATCCCATCGTCAGGCCCTCGAGGCTCCCAGCAGGGTCCTCTGTCTCCTTTGTACGCAGGTTTCTTGTCCTTAAGCTACAGTCCCTGTGTGAACACAGGAGGATACTGCTCAGAGTCCAGGGTCATGATGCTTGAGGGCAGGGCAAGGCTCTCTCGGCACCGCCCACCTCCCTGCTCTGGTCCTCAGATGTGTCCCCTGAGCTAACGCTTCCATCCTGAAAGTCCAAGTGGGACTTTCCCAGGTGACGCCTGTCTGCCACTTGCCCCATGCAGAAACCCTGCTTCACATCATGGGGACAATTATACGATAATTACTAGCCCAGGCAGTGACACCAGAGGAAAAAAATAGTTTGTTCAGAAAGGTCTGGGGTAAAATAAGAGCTCTCAATAGTTTGTAAGAAAAACCAAGATCTGCTTCTTTAGCCAACACCAGAGGGACCCCATCAAGAAGCTGCGACAGTCACAGGGACCGCGGTCTGTCTCAGCAGGAGACAAGCCCCGCGTGTCTCTGATTACGAGGCAAGTCCTCACAAGAGCCAGCCTCTTGAATCAACACATCCTGCAAAAACGTGTCCTGTTAAAATGACGGAAATACACGACACATTATATGACTTAGACAAGGAGCAATCTTCACACAGCAACCTCCTCAGTAAGTTTATATTATAATGTTTACCAGAGGTGTCTGGTACTTGCCAAGTCTTGTTCCCTCTTAGCTCAATTTAATGATGCCCCTGCCCTGGGAACCTACAGAAAAGGAAGGCAAACGCAGGCATCCAGCATCTCGCAAGAAGGTCCCGCTGGGTACAGCGAGGTCGGTTCTCTCTTCCAAGGGCTGTTGCCATGGTTGCTATGGGAACGTGTGCTGGAGAGCTCGGCATGGACTTGTGCCGTGGAAAACGACCTCAGGACGTGAGAGCTGCCTTTCAGCGGGGGGTGTCTGAGCATTCTGGTGGGCTTCTGGGTGACAGAGATCTAAGCAGCATCCTTCCCGCTCTGGTACCCATGAGCATGTTCACACAGTCGCTTCCTGACGTCTACGAGAAACCTTAAGGAGCTTATCTCACGCTTCGTGGTGCTGTCTCCACAGACCGGGCCCAACTCATTCACAGACTGCTCTTTCTCCTCCACCCACAATGAATGTGGGTGAGTTCAGTGGGTGCTGCCTCCTCAGGCCGGAGCTCAGCAGACCGTGCCTCCTCACACTGGTTTACCTACAGCTCTGTTGCTGCTCCTGCTCCTGGCACCCGAGAGCCAGGCGCTCTTCTGTCTGACCTCCAGTTCTCATCCAATCCCAGCATCAGCGGTCCGAGAGCATCTCGTGCAGCCACGGTGTCACAGCTGAAGAAACGGGCTTCAGGCATCTGAGGGACTCATGAAGGCCCTGACCTTGGGCCAGAACCTGACCTTCCAGCACTTTGTCCTGAGCCGTGTGTCCTGGTTCAGCTGCAGGCAGAGTGTTCACCTGTGTCCTTGGCTCAGAGCCCTGGACTGCGTCACATGTGAGAAATCACATCCGCAGGCTCCCCTGTGGCCATAGCACGAGTTTACCCCTTTCCAAATGAGCTCGCCATCCTGACAGCTTCCCCCGGCCATCTGATGATGACTTCAGCCCCCTGAACCTTGAAGCTGTCCTTCCAGTCCTGAATGGAAGAAAACAGAACCTTCCAGCAATGATGAGCTTCTGGCAGTAGGAACACCCACTAGAAATCAGTATAGGAATTGCACTTTGCTCTTTGCTTTCCAAGGGGTTTTTCAGTTACTGTCAAAGTTTATTTCCACTTGTAATAGCCCTGGACACAGAAACCAGTTCTACGGCACAGCTTTTGGATCTCAGGGCACCGCAGGCAAAGAGGAAACCCAGGATCAAGGACCCCGGCTGCAAGTGACAGTCAATTTTCAACAGAAAGCGTCCTTGAGCCCAGTCCACCAAAAGTGACAGGAGGACCACTGTGTTGACATTGCCCCGTCCCTTGCCCAGCGTGTGGTGGTGGAGATGCAGCTGTGGTACTGTGTGCAGAGAAACAAGATGTGTGGGTACTTGCTCAGGGTTGCCATGGTAATTCCTTATTATCAACCAGGAGCAGAGAGAACCTTGTGCAGGGTACTCAGTTCATTTATCCTTCTGCTGCTTCCAGTGGTGATTGTGTGTGCACATGCATGTGTGTGCACGGGCCCACTCACCAGAGACAATTCTGCTCAGCACTCCTGTGACAGACGACAGGTCTGAGCCACACATGAGCACCACCAGAGTGCTTGCCACTTCCTGTGGGAGCAGATGTGTCTCTGCTACTCGGGCCTACTGATCAGAGATCTGAATGCCAGGGAACAGAATTCCTAGGGTTTCTTTTGTGGCAAGGAAGGGAAGAGAGAGGGAAATGCCGCTGTTGGCTGTAAAGAGTTTGAGAAGTCGCTGTTTCCAGAAGGGCCAGTTCCATCTGCTTGTGACTTGCTGGACTTGGGAGCTCAGGACGACTCCCAGGGATGGTCCTCAGTGGAGACTTCACTCTGAGGGAGGCTGACGTGGGACACGTTCTGTCCTAACACCCCAGAATCTGGGATTTTGCAGATTACGTCTGCTGAATGGAAGGTGCTTGTTGGGACAAACCTCTAAATTGACTGCTCCCTCAGAACATTTGATGTGTGGTGGGAAATGCTGACTCCACAAACCCTAGGCATCTGCTTCCATTGTGACCTGTGTGCTTTCCTTGGTCAAAGTCCAGCCTGTGAGTCCTCAGATGAGCCCCCCTGGCAGGAGCCTGTGTTTAGAGATGTTCTGCACGTGTGCGCGGCCAGTGGCCCCACGCACATCCTGGGTGTGGACAGCGGCTTTCAGCAGGAAGAGCAAAGCTTGGCGGTCGCTGCAAGCAGAGCATCGTGCACAGCGCGCCTCGCCCTCCTGCAGTACCAAGTTTGATGTTTAATTGAACATCCATCTGGCCTCAGTGTGAACGTCTGTGTTAAACTTACATGTGAATGTCTGCCTCTTCACTCCTAGTCTCAGATCTTGGGCAATATTTAAAAATTCATTTACAATTATAAACCAGAAAAAGAAACATTCGTGCTCAGACTGAACTGACTGTAAAGTTAAGGTGGGAACTCGGAATAACTGCTCCCACTTGGCAGTTGGATTTACGATTGTTTCAAAGGGTTAAGAAAGCAGGTCTTTTTGGCCTGAATTCATTGATTCACCTCTTCAAGTCCTCTTGCCCAGAAGGCCATTAACTAGGCTGGCTTTCGGCTTTCAGCTTTCGGAGCGCTTCAGCATCAGGCAGAAAGTACGTCCTGGAGAGGAAGCTGTTCCCATGTCCAGGTGCTTGTTTAGGACGTGTTCCTGGACGGAAACTGCTGGGTCACAGGCTTGGCTGTTTTATTTATTTTATTTATTTACCAGGAAAATGCTGTTAATTTAACAAGCAGCATAAAAAGTAGCCAGAGCCTGTGCTCAGTTGTCACTGCTCCTTCTGGCTTGGGCAGGTGCACAGGTGCTGAGGAGAGAAGGGAAATTCCAGCTTCTCCCCCAAAATGCTCTAAAAGCCAACAGAGCAGACGGTTATTTGGAAGCATTTTTCTTCCTTCCTTCCCTTATGAGTTAAAATGCTTAAAATGTTCTATGTTTCTTCAGTTAACAATTTTTGGCTGGTCACCTAACTTATTTTCTGGTCCCCTCTTCTAAATTCTATTCAGTCCATCTGCAGACCCCTGGGTAAGCTGCACTTCTCAGGGTCCCTGTCCTGGCTGTGGGTGGACACAGTGTCCTCTGTCAGAGGGATGCTGCTGAGGGTCGTGCCAGGAAAACCACACCGGAACGGGGCTGTCCTTGACACTCTATGTCAAAATGTCTCCAGGGCCGTGGGGTCCGAGGGACATGCATCTGTTAGTGAGGCTACTTTCTCTCTCTGTTGAGACTGTCAGAGAGGACAGCGGTGTCACCAGACCCCTCGGGAGGAGAGCCAGTGGTGCGGGAGGCACGTCCCTAAGGCGTCTGGGCTCTTGCACAGGCTGCCACTCTTAATCATATTTTAATTTTCAAATAAATTGCTTTCATTATCCTTCGGTCCACAGTACCGCGTGGGCATCCCTGCTCATTACGGTTCCTCGGCCCTCTGCTGAGGTCGGTGTTTAAATAGCCGTGGCCGCAGCGCCGTAATTAAGGATGATCCCTGCTGGTTTACAGGAATTATTATTGTTTAGTCTTTGAGAAAACCACCGAGAGAGCTGCTGAAATCGGTCCTTTTGATGGAAACCCTCTAGGCCGTCCGAGGACTGTGACTGTCCCTGAGCGTCCTCTGCAGAAGGCCTCCCCGGTTCCCCCCACTCCTTGGTCAGAGGGTCATCTGAGGTCTGTCAGGGGCTGACAGCACTCTCTGGGCTACCGCCAGCCTCACCAAAACCTTGCCACCATGAAACCAAATTAACTTGTTTTTGTCAAAACAGTGTTTAGAAAACATCTCCCCACCCCCAAGATCTGGTCTTATCTAAATTAGAACCCAATGTATTTTCAAAGTGAAGTGATGAAGTCTTCCACTAGACTTGCTTGTTTCTAATGAGATTGTTTCTAATGACATATCTCGACCTCCGCGTGGACTGCATTGGACCTTGGGTTCTGGGACACGGGCCCATCCGTGGCCTCAAAGCAGCTGCTCCCACACCCGGTCCTTGTAGCCCGGCGACCTTGCAGGTCTGTCTTCCCAGCGCACCCCGCAATGTGGGGAGCTTCTCTCTGCCTTTCCAGTCCTCATTCATTCGCTAAGCTCTTTGTTGCTCTTAAAAAACTGCAGTAAGACACACCTAACGTGAAACCGACCCTCCGACATTCGTTTCCACGTGGGCAGTGCAGTGGCAGTGGGTGCATTGCCTCCATCTGTCCCCAGAACTTTCTCACCTTTGCAAACAAACTCTGCACCTGTGCAACACTGACCCCGTCCTCCCCGCCCCTGCGACCTTCCTCCCACTCTCTGTCTCTGTGAATCTGACCCTCTGGGGACCTCATGTGAGTAGAGTGTACAGTCTTTGTCCCTTTGGGCCTGGCTTCATTCACTGAGCACAATGTCCTCAAGGCTCGTCCACACTGAGGCAGGTGTCAGAACAGCCTTCCTTTTTAAGGCCGAGCCACACCCTGTGTATGAGGGACCGTAGTTTGCTTATCCAGCCAGCCAGCCTGACATCGCTGGACACCGGGGTTGCTTCCTGGCTGCTGTGAATAGTGATGCCTGAACCTGGGTGTACAAATCCCCCTCGAGTCCCTGCCTCCAATTTTGGTAAATTCTTACTTAGTCATGGCCAAGCACTGTGGGAAGTAGGACTTACCCTCCCCTGCCCCCCACCAGAGGGGGCAGAGGGTGGTTCCAGAATGTAGGGTTCACTGGGCACCAGCGTGTCAGAGGGGACAGGCGCATGCGTCTTGGGACAGGGATGGGGGGTTCAAGATGATGAATCTGGCCCCTGGGATGTGGTGGGGGATAAAGTAAATAGGAATGGTGACTTCTCTCCACCCATTGCCTACTCTGCACACAGTGGGCTGAGGAGACAGACCAGAGGTGTGGCATTCCCAGTGTAAGGGCGGCACTAGCTCTCTCCTGGGCTTGCCGGGCTGTGGCTCCTGGGTGCCAGCAGGGCTGGGCGACTTGGAGTATCCTGTGCCGTTCTCCAAGCACAAGTGGCCGGCTGCTCACAGACGCCACACCAGGTCTGCAGGGACAGCGGTCGGCCACCTACAGAGGACTGGGCTCCCTGTGGCCAGAGACTTGTGTCTAAGGAGCCTTTGCCAACCCCTGGGGCCCAGGGCCTCTCCTCGAACCTCCCCAGCCCATTCTTGTCCTGGTTTCTCCCCACACCAGCTTGAGAGCAGATTGGCAGCGGCGGCAGAGAGAGGTCTCTGCAGGGCGATGGGAGAGGTGTGTCCTTCTGCAGTTCCTGCCTCAGGGCTGTGGGTGCACCTGGCCTGCTGGGGGTTCAGCTGTGCCCATCCTGGGAGGAGGGCACCTGTTGGGTAATCGGAAGGTGAGACCTTCCAATGCTACCTGGGGTCTGTGCATGGGGAGGGGTGGTGGGGAAGGGAGAGACGGAGGAGAGGAAGGAGAGGATCCCCGCCTCAAACCTGGTTATGATCAGGGCCCTCCTCTCGGCCGCCCTATCTTTTCCTCCCTCCGTCCCTCCGTCCCTCTCAGGAAGGTGGGTGAGGTGCTCTTCAGTTGGAATAAGAATGGGTGCAGGGGCAGTGATGGACGGCTGGTTTTGAGTCACTGTCCCCGTGCAGATAAGATGAGGCTCCCAGATTCCCTTTTCCCTCATCCACGTAATGTGCCATTTTCGTGCGGTGCCGCTCCGGCCCTCAGTGCCAGGGCTTTCTATTCTTGGTTGAATAGTCAGTGGACCGTTCTGAGCT
Organism: Macrotus californicus; assembly: GCA_007922815.1. Classification (NCBI taxonomy): domain Eukaryota; kingdom Metazoa; phylum Chordata; class Mammalia; order Chiroptera; family Phyllostomidae; genus Macrotus; species Macrotus californicus. The sequence continues at coordinate 42,387 of VMDR010000040.1, forward strand.
GATAAGAGGAACAGCCATGGTTACTTGGCAACGGGCTGGAGCAGAAGGCCGCTGATGGAGAGATTGGCTGCCCCCGATAACCCGCCTTTCTCCTTCCCTGCTGCTTATCTCCGCGTCCACAGCAGACGCACCAGACACCCGTGGAGATTGGGAGGGATCTGAGCTCCCGGCAAATGAAGTTCACTGAGTGCCCTGCAGCCAGCCTTGGTCGGGTCCCTGTTCCCGTCCCCTGCCCCATGCCTGGATGAGCCTGGCTTCCCAGGGTGCCCCAGTGTCCAGACCCGGAGGTCATGGCTGACCACCCCTTGCCCTGAGACAGGACAAGGAGCCCGACTGTTTATTAGCGACGGAGAATGATAAAGAATGCCGAAGTTGCCAGTGTTGCTAATGTGTCCAGCCTAGACCAAGGGCAGAAAACGCCCTCTGCTTGGGGCCAAACGACAAAGCGACACGTCAGAGCAGCCACAGGCAGCGTGCAAGACAGGTGCACATCAGGGCTGCTTTGCAGACTTCTGATCTTTCAGTTCAGGGTTTCTCCCCACAAACATAGGGCTGATGCCTTCCCTTGCTGCCTGCCGCGTTGAGGAGTCTGAGGTCTCTCCCACTCGCCTTGCCCTCCCTGGACTCCCGCGTGACATGTGGGGTTGCGTGTGAAGGACCATTGAATTTAGAATTGAAGAGATGTTCAGATTATTTGGTTCCACTCTGTTATTTCCAGAAACAAACATACACCGATGCCCTGAGGACCAGAGAGGCTCAGACAAAGGTGGAGGTCACACAGCAGAGCCAGTCAGGCCCTGAAGGTGCTTTCCCTGCCCCTGGCTGCGCTGAGATCCAGTGGGTCCCCTCGAGTAGTCTGTCCCTGGTCAGTCCTGTCTGGTTCCCCACGGCAAGTTCTGAGGCCGGTTTGGCTATCAGAAACCACAGCTTCTTCAGTTGTCCACGTGCGTGGCTCCTCGGACAGCACATGAGCCCCGAGCAGACGTGCGCCCCGTGCTTTTCGTCTTTACACTTTGTCCTGCCCTGCACTCGGCACAGCTCCGGGGAGACGGGGCACGTTCAGAGTCGGCCTGTGCGTCCGTGTGTCCGGAAGGGGCGTGCTGAGTTCCCACCAGCACCAGGCTCTGCACTAGAGTACCGGGGGCAGTTTGGTTGGGAATCTATTATTATTTTTAATTGTGTTTGCATTTACTTTTCCAAAATAATAAATAAATAAGGAAGCAACAAAGAGCTATAGTGTGAGCCTGATAAATCCGAAGCTGGAATGTGACGTCCTAGGCAGGAGAAAGACGCAAACGTGTGACCTAGCCAGTGGTCAGGTTGCTGGGACTGAGTATGCACATCGCCCTGAGTGTCCCGGCACGCAGGAGACGGAGCAAGAAAGACTGAGTTGAGTGGAAATGATTTATACGTTGTTACATACATAATAAAGTTCATGGGTGAAGTTGGACAAAGAGTGAGGGGGGCTGGGTTACCTCAGACTCTGGGAGAGTCTGATCAACAGCTTTATGGCCCTGATGCTCAAAAGTGAGGATCTGCCACGTTAGATGCCTTACATTCCAACAGCGAGGGTTTTTATAATTTATTTAAATGCAGCAAAGACAGAGCCAAAAGGCCATTTGCATTGGTGTGTATGTGTGTGAAACAGAGAAAAAAATCCCTCATAGTGAAAAATATTGGACTCCGGACTCCATCGCTGTGGCCCCAGCCTGCCCTGCAGCAGGTGGACAGAGAAGCAGCAGGACCGCAGCCAGCCTCTCCGAATCTGGAAAGTCCCTGCGAGCCTGCTTCTCTTCCTCTTCCTCATGTGGCCACACGCTCAGCTCTCCCTGCTGCCTTGCAGTCTCTGGCCCACCCTTCACTCTGGCCACCTGTGAGGACAGCAGTCTCGTGGCATCATGGGGCAGACCATGGGTTTTCAATGTGCCCAGCATCTCTGCAGAACATTAGGGACAGGCTCTGGCTCCAGGATAAGCCTCTGCACCTGCAGGCCTCCAGCCGAGGGAGCTTCTGGCCCCCGCCCCGCGTCCACAGCGAGGTGGGCAATCCTCGAGCTCAGAGAAGCTGTGTTACCGGCAGTCACACTGCTGTGATTTAGGGAACTGAGGCACAGAGGAGGGAAGTGACTTGCTCCAGGTTGTATGGCAGGCTGGTGGTGAAGCTGGGACCAGAGCCTGGTATCTTTGGGCTCATTTGGTGGTGTCTTCTCATCGCCCTTCAGTAGAGCTCGGAGCTGTGTGGCACACGCAGTCTTTCCTACATGAGGTCACCAGGGAGCTATGGCTTCAGCGCCATTCTGAGCAAAGTGAACAAAGTCCAAACGGTGTCTCACTAGGACTGTTTACGCCCAAAGCGATGTATTTTCTCTCAGCTCCAAACTTATGTTTTATTCTGTTGTTTTCTGTTGAAGGAAAACCAAGGGTGCTAGAGCATCATAACGCGGCCAGGAGCCAGAGCAGCCACTGCAGGCAGCCTTGGTGGGGGGTCTGGGAGGTGGAGCACAGGTGGGGGCAGGCCCCCCTGCCCTCGGGACCTCTGTTTTCTGGTCTGTAACACTAAAGGGCCTGAATGAAATACATGCTTCTGTTCTCTTCAGCTCTGTGTGAAAACCCAGAGTCTTTTAAAGGTCACAGGGCAGGACCTGCTGGCCGGCTGTCCGAAGACTCTCAGCTGCTGCAGAGCGAGTGTCCAGGGCTTCGTCCGTTTTAGGACAGAGAAGCAGGACGGGCAGAACCGCTCTGCCCAAGATGGAGAGCAGCAGTTCAGAGAGGTTAACGTCGCCATTTGAAAATCTATTACTGCTTGCACCTAAAACACTTAGATTCGAGGGATTGAAAGCCACGGCTGATAATATCAAGAGGCGAATTTTCTTTGCAGGAAGGGCTAAGCGCTGGGAGGCTCAGGTGCGATTCGCTGTTGCCAATCAACACTGTGCTCGGGATTGCCAACGCAGTCGCCCCCACCGCTCGCCCGCAGGGCTCTGGACGCTCCAGACACTTGAGCTGCCAGACCTCGTCTCCAGGGGTCAGAAGCCAATAGGCGTTTAAATGCAGCGGGGATGAGCGGCTGTGCCGCAGACCTCAGCCAGCTTCGGTTTTGGTCATTATGAGAAGGAGGTGAAGGGGCTGTTCTAACATCCACCCAGACATTTTGCAAAACACTGCTCAGGCAGTGGCCAGGGGGAGCAAGGGCCTTGGGGTGGTGGCTCTCCCACCTGCCTGAGTTCAGGCTGCTGCTGACCACAGCTTTAGGGCACGGATCCTGCCCCGAATGGTGGAGCTGTTCCTGAGGAGGGGCTGTGTGGGCCGTGTCTGCCTGAGAGTGGGCCCTCTGCAGGGCAGCCGTGGGGCATGGGATGGGGTGGGGTTGCCGCCTGCTCTGCCCTGGCTGTGAGGGCTACCCATGCTCCTCGCCAGCGGGCTTCTGAGACCATCTTCCCATTGAGGTGTGATGCCCATGGCAGTGCCCAGAAGTGCAGTTTGGGCCTTTTTTAATGGGACACGTGGATCCTGGGAGCTGGTTTCGGGTGGGGTCTGCTGACCTGCCTCTCGGGGCCCTGGTTGTGCTGGAGGAGGGGCCAGGTGGCCAGCAGCTGAGTGATGCTGGAGGGGGGAAGGAGGGTTTCTCTCTGCCTGTTGTGGACCTGCAGACAGGAGTGGGGTTCCCTTGGCCTGCTGTGGAGGCCACAGACGGGGTTGAGGACTCCTGGTTTCAGCTGGACAGCCTCAGGCACCTGCAGTCCTGAGGGACTGATTAACAGTCTCAGACTCGGTGCTGACAGCCCTCCGTGTCAGGGCGTCTCAGTGCAGCCCGTGTACAAGGCACTTCCTCCACAGTGACAGCTGTCTGCGGGGCTCCAGGAGGGGGTCCAGGTGCCTAGGGCCCTGTTATGCTGAGCCTGTGCTCTGAGCACCACTGGGACTGTCCCCCTAAGCCCCTCACGGCAGGTGCGTCTTCATCTCCCAGGGGTCAGAGGGCCAAGTCTGGTCCACTCAGTCCAAGGATGAGGGCTCACCAAGGTGTCTGTGGCTCCTGTGGGAGATGCTCATAAAGCTCGTAGGACAAATGGCAGCATGGGGACAATCTAGGGGCTGCATGATGCTCTTCCCAGTGTGAGTGTGCTTGTGCAGGTGTGCACGTGTGAGAGCATGTGTCTTACCCCTGCCTCACTAGGAAGCAGCGTCTTCATCTCCTCCTTGGAGCTGGCACTGGACACACCTGGCGGGTCTGTGACGTGTCTGGCAGCCAGAGCATCATTGTCCTGAGCTGGACATAGCTAGCCTGTGCTGTCCTGATGAGGGTCTGGCTCTGCAGGGAGGCAGCCACCAGGGGTCACTGTTGCTGCTTCATCTTTGCCACCACCTGGGGCCTGACTTCTACACAGGGAGGGGTGGATGAAGGACCAGTCTGGACAGTGTGCAGGTGCAGCCCCTGGGCCAGGGGTGGGGCTGGTCTCCTCCTGAAGGCACACTCAGAGCCAGGGCCCCAGGCCAACACCTGTGATTACCCCCTGCCTTTCCCAGGCACAGCTGGCGCTGCAGCAGACAGACCACTGTGGTCCTTCTCTCCCGGGGTCACTGGCCACCTCACTGGGTGAATGAATGTACTTGGTGCCCACTGTGGATGGTGTTTTGACAACCTGACTGCACGTCCCAGGCCATCGCTTCTGGGGGTGTGGGGAGCAGCTGGGCTGATCCGGTCCAGGCCTCCTGAATGCTCCTGCCCTTCCCCTCAGGAGGAATCTATACCTGGATGATTTGCTTCGTGGTTCTCCCCTGCCCCATAATTACTCCAAGACCACCTTTGCTGCACCCTCCCTTGTGAAGATTTTGTCATTGTGGCACCTTGGCTGCCTCTCTCTTCTTGCTCCAAAATCAGGAACATTGTTCTTGAGGTTTCCAGGGAATAGTTGCACACACATGTTATTTCCATGAAGAAACTATTTATACAAGTGTTTGAACAGGTAGGAGCATCACAATATCCCTAACAGTGCTCTAAGCTAATTATCCTGCTTGGAAAATCTGAGTAAGGTGATCACATTGTATCTATTGATTCCTCAGTCCCGTTTTCTCTTCCCAAAGAGATGACGAAGAAATATAAAAAAGGCATTAGAGACGAGGAGGGTGAAATGTCCTGAGTGCAGAGAAAAGGCCACGTCACCACAGGAAACTCAGCTGGAGCCACCAGAGGTCACACAACTAAGAAAGGTCTGTGACCTGATGTGACCTGCTCATGGCCTGGGGGTGGCAGATGAGGGGTCCTGGCCCAGGCCTTGGGGCTCCTCCTGTGGACCCTCATGACAGACAGGCGGTGGTGCTGACAGAGGGACACTCCTCAGCAGAGTCCTTTCATGTGAGCTTGAGGTGCATCCCAGGGGAACTTAGCAAAAACGATTCTGGGGGGAGACCAAGATCAACTTGTTCACGCCAGGGGCTGCCTGGTAGTCTGACCTGCTGGTCACATGGCACATAGACACGTGTGCATGCATTCATGTACACACAGGCACACAGACTTGTAGGTAGGTGCACATGACATAAACAACACATGCCGGCACCTGTCACATGTGTGTGTGTGTGCATGCACATGCCACATATAAACTGTGTGTCATGCTCATTCACATAGACATGTGCATATACAAATGCACGTATACCCACAAGTACAAACCCACATGTAACCCACATGCACACAATACATGTGTGCACACAAAACACATGTAGACCCACATGGGTGTGTGCGGCTGTACCTGGACATATATAAACATGGGTAGACACATGCACATATCTATACATATACACACACATGTATATACACATACACATGCAAACAATAGAAGTAACACCAGTCAACACTTTTCTGAGAACATATTTGTAACATTGTACACCACAAACGAAATTTAAAGAATGATGGCGTTCTACCTCAGAAGGGAAGTAATTTGCTCAGGGTGTTCCAAAACAGACAGGAAATGTCTTTGGCCATTTCTCTCTCAGAACCTGAGCGATTCGTTGTTTCCGGAGGGGGGCAATTCTCAGGTGTGTCTCTGGGAGTGTGGTTGCCATGGAGGTTGGGCTTGAGGGGGGCCCAGGAGCCTGATTTCTCTTCCTCCTGCTCAGCTGCTGAACCCTACATGGCTGTGGCCCCCACACTCCGGCCTTAGTTTCCTCATCTGTAACACGTGGGCTTGGGCCATCTCGATGCTCCTTCCAGTCCATAAACTACAATTCTGCATCCAAGATATTCCCATGTGGAAAGCAAAACCGACAAACGTCCTAGACCCAAACAAGTGTGGTGATCACCAGAGGGAAGGAGGGTGGGGCAGGTAGAGGAGGGTAAAGGGGTAGTGAACACACAGCACAATACACAGATGATGTGTCATAGAATTGTACACCCGCAATCTATATAATTTTATTAACCAATCTATATAATTTTATTAACCGAAAAAAATGCAACAAAAAGAAAAAAATAAAATGTATAAATTAGTAAATAAAAAAAAAGAAGAAAGTTTCAGGTACATTCTAAAGAGTCTTCATTTTCTCCCCTTTGCCCCCTACTATCCCCGACCCTGTCCTTGCCCCCCACCCACCCACACCACCCACAGGCATGGAGTTCTTGGCATTAAACCAAATCAGAGAACAGGGACACTCTATGTCCTCGCCGCAGACTGTTCATCTCACCGGGTGGTGGCTGTGGGGACGAGACCCCCCCCCCGCCCCTAAGGGAGCTGTCATCCAATCACTCTGGGTGTAGGTGGCAGATGAATGAATTTTGGTGAGGCATTCAGGCAGGACAGTGCCGGCGAGCCCAGCGTGGCAGCGATGTGGCGGACGTGGACCCCTCGTGGCCACCATGGCTTGCTCCCAGCAGCTGGCAGAGTCTCTGGCCTTTGCAAAGTCCCGCAGAAATCTGCGAAGTGCTCGGGACACGTAAGATGATTTTCTGCTAATCACGGCGCCGTCTGTCTGAGCGCATGGGTAAGATCAAACCAGCAATTACCCGGTCGGCCTGGCACTGGGCACATGTGCTCCTGCTAATTAAACTTGTTGCATTTGAATGGCTTTCTTCAGCTACACTTGGGGCAACGAAACTGTTGTGAACAATGAAAGACGGTTTCCCTCCGTCCAGCCTGCGACTGCAGATGGCCTCGCTGTGTGTCCCGCACGGGGCCCTGAATCAGTCCTTTGTGTGTGGGAAAGGCGGTCGTTTGAATGTTGGAGCCCCCACAGGAAGCTGGTCTCAAAGTGAGCAATTCGAGAATAAAGACTCTCTGGGGCCTAAATTAATTGGAAGGTGTGGTTTGGACGGACGCTGATGAACGGGGTCTGTCACTTCAGACGTGGAGGGCGCCATAGGCGCCGTCCCATTTGTGCACCCTGTGCCGAGAGCACCTCTCCTTCGCTGCGTTCTTTGAAATCCCTCTCGTACCACCTGCCTGGTGTGTCTGGCCACCCTCATGCCAGCGCCTCCCACGTGGCGCCTGCGTGGGAGGCCTTCCTCGTGGCTTCTGTAAATCACTACTGTGCTTCCTGGTGTTCTGTGTCTCATCTGGGAAATGCGCCCTGGGTGTTACTGACTTTTGTCAAAAATGTGAAAGTCACGGCCTGGAAACTACACAGTGAGGGGTGGGGAGGTGGAAGGGCTGGGAACATGGAATAAAAACCCAACTGCCACTGGGTCCGAGTGTCTTCTCTCCAGCTTTGCCTTTGTTTCCACGTGCTCTGCTCTTTATTTAAATAAAACCACGGCTCTCCCAGCCTCTCGAATTCTCCTGGTCCTTTGGTGATTTTCCGACACCGTTTCCAAAGCCTCAGCATGGCACAAGGACAGTGCACTCTCTGCCTCCGCTTTGAAAACGAAACATTACTTTCTCTTCTCTGCCTTCCTTCTCCCACAGACGGAGTGTTTGGAAGGTGCCAGAAGGTTCCAGTGACAGACACCTACCGCTATGAGGTCTCGCCGGGGGTCCTGCAGCACCTGACGACCACCTTGCGGAAGCTGTCCCGCACAGGTAGGCCGGCGCAGCCAGCAGCCGGAGCGGGGAGTTTTGGGGGCCGCCATTCCTCTGGGCGCTCAGCAAAGGCTTTGCTTCTCAAACTCCGAGGGCTTCTTAGGTAGCGAGGAAGTAGAAAGGGCCGCAGTGAGCCAGGGTGGCAATGGAGAGTGGAGGGCTGGGCACAGGCGGTCTTGGTCACGAAGGTCGCAGAGCAAGCGCTCCCTTCCAGGTGAGAGGAGGTCGGGCTGCTGCCCTGTGCGCGGGAGGAACCACAGCCGCGCCATCGGCAGTTCGGAGGGTGCACAGGCATGCCGGAGCTCATGCGGGCTGGCGGGTGGGCTGCTCACCTCGGCCGACCTCATCTGACCCCACTGCTGATCAACCTCAAGAAAATCAGTCCCCTCCACCTACTGTTGTGATGCCAGGTGTGGTCAGACAGTTATTTTGGAGGAGATTCCTGCTACCTGTTTACTTCATGGGCTGCTCAGATCATTTTTAAAATTTTAATAACTTGAAAATTATTCTGTGTAACTGATTATTTATATTTTACATTATTTATATGCTTTTAAAATTGGGGGCAAAACGTGGGTATGGTCTGTCCTGTTTCTGAGATAAAGCGGGGGCTCCTCGTGACCCCAGAGCCTGGACACGAGGCCAATGGTGAGCACACGTGTGTGGATGAGCAGGCGGGCACAGTGCTTGGAGGACGAGACCTCGTGTGGTGGTCAGGACATAAAAGGCCCCGCTGTGTGGGGGGCAGGCCTGGAAGGGAGGGGCCAAGAGCCACGGCCAGGCTCCACGTTCTCTGGGGTTACAGGCTCCCACGGGCTCTGAGCTGCTTCATAAAGCAATGTCTGTGTCCACCGAGCACTGGGAACAGCACTTGTTCTTCCTCCTTGTGGGTGTTCGCAGCATACATTGGCTTGTGAAGGCCTCGGGAAGTTCTGAGTGGAGGTTCAGCAGATGTGGACCCATGAGGGGGCTTTGTGTATGACCAGTCGTGTGATTAGTGACAGGGTGTGGCCATCAGCAAGTGTGGAAGCTGGCTGAGCGGCTGCAGTCCACGCACCTGGGCCCAGGACGATGGATCTGAGTGGGTCATCGAGGAGGACGGGGGCCCATGTCTGTCCCCAAGGCAGAATCTGGCCCCTCGCTGGGAAGCCAGGGAAGCTGAGAGTGGCCCTGGGGTGGCGAGGCGGCTGCTAGCAGGGGCTGTAGATCAGAGCAAGTGGGCAGAGGAGACAATGCGTTTCCACTGGGGTCCTGCTTCGCCTCCTTCCTCGTAATCAGGTCGAGTCACGTGGTAACTGGGTGGCCCATGGTCAAGTGTTCCATCTCTACGGAAGCCTAGTTGCCGGCCAGAAGTGGCTTCTTAAAAGGAGCATAGTTATCTGCGGAGGTCATCCCTTCTTTGCTCCCAAGGGTCTGCACGGTGGTTCCCTTGAGGGGCCTGCTGATGTCCTGTGGGGACCAGAAAGTAGCACAGGCTAGAGAGCTGATATGCCTCTTGGGCATTGTGGTCCATCGTGGAAAGCCGGGGCCACCTCCTCAGCAGGAAAGGAAGGTGTGCCTCTCCCAGCTTGGTGAGCTTTGGGGTTTGGTGTCCTGGCTTCAGCAGGATCCTCCCGTCTGCCCACAACCCAGCTTTCAGCAGCTGCTCCTTTCCAGGCAGTGCCCGGACATGGCAAAGGCCCCGTGCGAGGGGGTCTGAGCCACAGGAGGCACAGCTCATTCCAGGAGGCAGGTGAGCTTTTTAACTAGTAGATTTACCTCAGTGCATTTGTGGGTTCACAGAATGACTAAGCAGGAAGTAGCGTGCACATGCTCCCACACCCCCCACCCCCGGAAAGTTCTCTCTATTCTTGCATTGATCGCTGAGGCCCACGTGTGCTGACTAACAAGTCAGTACTGGTACATCACTCACTAATGTCCACAGTGTCCGTTAGGGTAGCTTTGTATCTTGTACATTCTACAGTTTGGACACATGTGCAATGACATGTGTCCACCTCTGTCCTTCCTGGGACACCCCAGTCCCAGGGGTCTGACAAGGACTGTAGGGAGGACCCAGGTCTGTGCATTTTTAATCGGCACCAGAAACACCCCTAAGAGGCAGGTGCTCCCTGGGTGCCCTGGGCCCTCTGCTGTGCGTCTTCCTGTGACCACGTGCCAGGCTCCTGTTGCTTGTCCACGCCCACGTGTGGGACAGGTCCACGTTCCCTGTCCTGTGGGCATTTAAAGTTGGGGAATTTGGATGCAGTTTAGATTTCAGACTGCCTGCCCTGATGTTCACCCTGCACCAGTCCTATTGACAAGGCCCCAGCCTGCCGCCCTCAGAACCTGCCTGCACTGCCTTCACCCCACCCAGCAACATGCACACACATGCAAATGAATGCACATGGACTGACACATGCACATAGGCTCACACACATACACACAAGCACACACATGCCCACACAGATATATGCATACAGACTGTGTGTGTACGGTCCCCATCCAACACTGTAGCACCCAACAGTGCCATGGGACCTGGGACTTATTCTCTGATTTTTCCAGCCAAGCTCCCTGTGTGCTGCCTCACCATTTGTCTGTGCCTCTGAGGTTTCTGCCCTGGACATGAGAGGCTCGAGAGTGGATATCACCCCTGAGCTGTTGGGGGACTCCTTAGGGGAGACAGGCTCTAATCCTGCTGGTTTTCTGGGTGTGGCTCACATGATACGGGACAGTCTGGGGAAGGGAGCGTTTTCAGGGCTCCTGCCATCGCGCCACTCAGGTCACCACATTTGCACAGCAGTGGCTGCGTCCTGCCGACACGGATGCTTGTCTCGGGGACAGAGAGCAGCTTCCCCTGCTGCTGGGGAGCCGTCTCCATGACGAAAGAAGAGGGGTGGGGTCTAACCGTGCAGCTTCCTCCATGTAAATGTGTCCCTCCAGGACACACACGTTCGCTTCGTTCACCGGTGTCGTCTCCCACAAGCAGCTTCAGTTCATGGGCGGACACGTTGTTCTCTCATGGATTAAATTTTTAAAAAATACATTTCACTTCTGACAAGCCATTAAAATTCATCGGCATGTAATTCGCCATCCCATCGTGAAAACAACTGTGGATTCACTTCCTGCCGGGGGCCTCTTGACATACTGAGCTGTACATTGAGAGCAAAATCAAGGAAGCAAAACTGAGAAAAACCGTATCTACCACAGTGCCGTGGTTCCTTGAAAGAGAATGGAAGGAAATCCCTAGTGATGTGGAACAGAACGCAGAAAGCCAGTCGGCCGCAGCGAGCGCAGACCAGGCTGGGGTGGGCACCGGTTCGGGGTTCGCTCTGCCTGGGCCTCCTGGTGCCAGGCCCATGGGGCGAGCTTCAGCTTTCCAGTGGATCTTCGTCCTTGGGTGTCGTTCTGCTCACAGTCCACCCGCGTGTTCTCACCCGTCTTCTGCTGCACCCTCAAAGCCAGGATCCTTCTTCCTCTCTGAGGTTGAGCCGCATTCTCCACCCCAAACTCCAGGTGGACGCATGCTATGAGGTGGGGGACATGGAGGTGCACATTGCGGTCGGCATAGTCACAAAGCCGCTAGGTGTTCTTCAAGGATTTACGTTCTGTCGGATGGACGTTCACATGCGTGGGCGCGTGGCTGAGGGACCGCTAAGGGTGGGAAGTAGAGGGTCGAGAGGGGCCAATGGCACAGAGCAGCAGCCGACTCAAGCCCGTCGGGCTCAGGCCCCAGGCCTCCTCACCCACGCCTGGTGCTTCCAGCTGCTCTGCAGCCTGGCACGTTTCTGTGAAGGAGCTGCTATTAACCACGCCAACTTCACGCTTTTCACCAGAGTACGTGCGACCAGAGGTGAGAGAGGGGGGCGGAGGCATCACCTACAAACTTCAGTGACCTAGTGGCAGCCAAAGTTAAACACTGGTCTACCTTCTGTCTCAGTCACATTCCTTGACCTGTGTATTTGCTGACACATTAAGGTGGAGCCTTGAGCAGATGTGAGGGAGGAGGGAGGAAGGAGCACTGGTCGGACTCAGGGGAGGAGCCCGGAAGGTGAACTAACACCTGGGCCAACAAGACAGGTGCAGGTGTGGGCACAGCCCAGGGTGCTTTCCTCCTGGTGCGTTTTTCTCCCACTGGTACTTACTTATCCGGTGGCTGAGAACGAAACCAGGCACGTGTCCCACAGCTGCTGCGGAGATGCAGCCAGTCACTCATCCACGTCCACACCCGGGCAGCGGGCGTCCAGTGCGAGGTGTGGTTCAGCCAGACGACTCCAGGGTGCACCCAGCTGTTCCCTCCGGGTCCCGACCTGGCAGACGGACACCAGCCCCCAGTTTCCACAGGAGCTTCTCTGGCAGCTTTGGAAGATTGATCCTGGGTGGATGCAGGCCAGCCAGTCTGCTGCCTGCCACTCGGATTTGGGCTTGAAAGCAATTGCTACAGCCCTTTTATAGAAAGCAGCGTCACCTTAGGTAAGCTGAGTGTGAATGTCATGAGAAAATACCGTGAGCAGTGTGTTCTAAGGAATGTCAGAAGGTAAATAAAAAACTATAAACCAATGAGAGTGACTCAGAAAGGTATAGGAAACGTGAATAAGCCTACAATCATTAAAAACTTTGTATAGCTGAATTCTCAAAAAGTAGTTGTGCATGCCGCGAGTGTGGCCTGCAGCCGTGGTGGGAGCTCACTCTGCCTGCAGCGTGCGCCTGGCCTCCGGCGGACACAACAGCACAGCCCACAGCATGCGATGGTGGATGCTGAGCGCACGTCAGCGTAGGGCCCGGCCTGCGCCGTGTGCACGCAGCCCCTCCAACTTCATGTCACTCAGTGTTGACCACCGTCTCCTGTTTGGGGAAAAATCCCCCTGAACTGGACTTTTCTTTCTGGGTCCATATTTGCTTATAGCGTCTCCTTACTGGCTGTAAAGGACCCTCCTTCCTGGTGGGTTTTGTAATCAAAGGATAAATGAAGGGTCTTAACTGAAAGAAGACCTTTTCCAAGACAAAGGTTTTTCTCTGCCTCTAAACGAGTAGGAAGAATGGTCAAGGGAGCTCACCGTCCATGGCCTGAGGGTTGCGGAACTAGAAGGAGATGAACCGTTGTCACTGTCCACCCAGCAGAGGGCGCTTCTCCGCCTTCCTCAGCCTCCCGGGCGGGTTTCCTGTGAACTCGGCACCCCTCCTCCCTTTGAGAAGTGGTTTCCGGGTTGTTGAAAGCCAAAGTGTTAGCTGCTCCTTCTGCTGCTGATGAGTCTGAAGTGGAAAGAAAAGAATCCCGTAGGTATGACAGAAAGTGTGAAGGGTTTTTAGAGCTCTTCTTTCCCCAGGTCTTCGGAGCCACCACACCAGGAGCTTCCCGTGCTCCAAGCTGCCCCTCTGGGGACTTGACCCCGAGAGAGTGGGTCTTAGTTTGCACAGTGAGTTTCCACCACTTTCTCTTAAGGAGCAGCATAACCAGGAAGCTCGATGTCTTTGGATGTAAAGATCTTGGATTTTCTAAGACATTCAGGATTCCCAGAACTCTGGCCCCTCCCCATGCGTGCCACCCAAGCCTGGCCTTCTCCTGGGTCCCCCATGTTGTGTCTGTGAGGACACAGGTCTCCTGGGAGCCCCATGGGCTGGGGGCCTCTGTGCCCAAGAACCACACCTCTGCCTCATCCGCAGCCTCAAAGAGATAGTCGGCCACAAGAGGGTGGGCCCAGAAGGTTAGATTCACAACACAAATCCATCTTTCTGTTTATCTGACTGTTTAACCACCACGGTATCCGATAATGTGCCAAAGAAAGTTGACAGTATGATGATTGAAAACTTGGACCAGATATCAGCGGACAAACATGTTATCATGAAACAAAGGTGCTGACAAGGCCGGGCTCAGTGCACGCCTCGCATCCCACTCAGCTGGGTGACTGAACCACTCGGGTGGACGTGGAAGTGGCCAAGTTCCAGTCCCCCCAGCTTTTCCTGTGTTTCAGTTTCCTCCCGGGATCTCCTCACCAGTCCTTCTTCCCTGGTTCTCGGCCCTGCCGCCTCTCCTTTCTGGTCCCGTCACACACCTCCCATGGTTCATTCACATGGCAGAGGCCCTGTGGACACATTCTTCATTTCAAAGATTTTCTTTATTTTTAGAGAGAGGGGACGGGAAGGATAAAGAGAGGGAGAGAAACATCAATGTGTGGTTCCCTTTCATGTGTCTCCTGCTGGGGACCTGGCCTGCAACCCAGGCCTGTGCCCTGACTGGGAACCTAAGTGGCGACCCTTTGGTTTGCAGGCCAGCCCTCAATCCACTGAGCTATGCCAGCCAGGGCCCTGTGGACGCATTCTTGACATTGCAGTTTGTCGATTAGGAGCCAGTGGCTGGGAGTTTCAGAGTAGATGCGGAAAACGGACTCTCATCCTGAGCTGGGGGCAATTAGCCGACACCGGAGCGAAACTCCAGTTCTCGTGAAAGACGTCAAATGTGGGGACCAGAAATGAAAACAAGGACTTCCCACGCAGTTTCCTCACTTTGTGGGCAAACCAAAGTCTTTCTTATTTATATGTATTTGAGTCTCACATTTTCGTCCTTCAGAAATGCTTAGATATATTTGTAAACCATATGCTACCCTTACGATTAAAACTAGATTTAGTTGGTTAGAGCGTTGTCCTGATGTGCCCAAGTTCAGATTTGATCCCAGATCAGGGCACATGCAAGAAACAGCCAATGAATGCACCAATAAGTGGAACAACAAGTCGATGTGTGTCTCTCTCTCTTTCTCTCCCATTCTCAATCTCTCTAAAAAAATCAATTAAAAAAACAAACTAGATTTCCTAACTTTGCTTTAAAAGCTTGCTTTTTTTTCCCTGGGGCAAACTACAGATGTGCACTTTCAGTCTGAAGGATGAGGCCAGGTAGACTCCACCGTGTCAGAGCCGAGGCTCCCAGCTGCGTTCAGGGCCCCACGTAGCATGAATGGAGAAGCTGGAGAAGGAGGCGGGCAGGTGGGCACCTGCTTTCAGACACCTTGGAGAAGGGGCACCTTTGCCCATTTTAGACACAACAGAGACTTGAACATATCAACAGAGGAGGACATTGAGACCCAGACAACCCTGAAAGCTTCCTAGATGCCACAAAACCCTGCGCTCCTGAGAGAAGCAGGAAGATGGGGACAGGGGGACCCATTTATGGCCTGTATGGGGTGTTATTCTGTCTCTCACCTCACTAAAAGCTATATAGGTCACAGAGACTATCATGCTTTTATTGTCTGAGATAATTCACATTGCAGGCTTGCGTGTTACCTACATTACCAAATAAAGGCCTTTAGACGTGCGTGGGCAGGTGATTACAGATTGGCTTCTGGACATCTCTTTTTGGAAACAGCGCTTACCCTCGTCTCTCACCTCCCTCTTCCTGCACTAAAGTTCTCGTGGCTTTGTTAGGTTCTCGGTGTTGGCTAGAACGACGAGTGAATGGCAAAGCCATATGGAGAAACCCCTTTTATTTGAGACCAGGAGTTGAATCAGAAAGTGCGGGAATGTTGGCACAGACAGAGAATTCTTGAGCACTGTATGCGGCCTCTAAGGGGTCGCTACAGACCAGAAGCAGCAAGCCAGGCCCAGAGGGCCCGATGCTGTCCCCGTCTGCCTCAGCTGTTCTTGGGTTGCATTCTCAGTGAACCTCAAATTTTAAGGGAACAAGCAGATAGACAAACACTTTTTGTATAACATTACAAGCCAACTAAAGTCTAGTTGATTCACCAGAGCAAAGAGGGGAAGTACTCCTAGTCCTTAGACTGATAACCAAAACAAACAGCAGTTAATGACTCTTCATTATCTCCCATCTGCACCTGTGCTTTTCTGTGTCATGAGTTTGTCTGGAACCTTCCAGCACAAAGACAGTCAGACACTAAATAAAGCAGAGCAGCAGAGCTGGGTCTGCATAGCAGAGCATGGTGAGGAGCACATGGGCGAGCACAGGTGAACACATTCAGAAGATCATAGGATGCCCTATAGGAAGCTGGTGTGGCCTCATCTTGGGGCTCAGAGACCACCTCTTCCTCCAGGCTAAGAGCCCCCATGTGTTACTGCATCAGGGGAAAGACGAGGTGCAAGCGGGACAGCCAGTCCAGGGCACAGCCTCCTATGAGTGCGTGGACGTGGTCGACCCACCAACAGGCCAGAGCTCCTCCCAGCCTTCTTGTTCACCTCCTGCCCTCCCCGACCCCACTGATTGCCAACTGGTGCTGGTGTGTGGCTCCTAGTGGCTCTCTCCCCCTCTGCTCTTCCAGCCTGGCTTTGTGGGACCGGCATCTTGGCCTTGACAGGCAGGGAGGCCCTGATCGAAGAATGTGATGAGCAGCAGACAGGCACATTCCCACACGTCCGGTTTGTGCCCCAATTTCTGTGTCTGAGTAGCTGACCTGAGATGACCTTATCATCCTCAGTAGGAACTGGTTTTGCCTTGGTCGGGTTGCTCAGTGGGTTAGAGTGTTGTCATGATATGCCAAGGTTGTGGGTTCGATCAGGGCACACACAAGAATCAACCAATGAGTGCATCAAGGAGTGGAGCAATAAATCGATGTCTCTCTCTAGCTCCCCCTCTTCTTCTTCCCCCTCTTCTCTCTCTAAATTAAAATTTAAAAAGACCTGATTTTCTCCAATGCATGCCATCTGACAGAGATGGGTGCTTGTTTCTTCTTTGACGAATATGAAATCGTAAATGATGTGCCAACGTGGTCTCTTTCATGCAAACAGCTGGACGCACCTACCACCTGTCCTCCTGTCCTTTTCTGTGCTTCCCAGGAGTCGAGGGCCCTGCGTGTTGGGGACAGGGATAGGAGGGAACAAGTCGTTTTCCAGTGTCTGAGCCAGTCCCAGAGTCATCTCATTTCATGCTCAGTACATCTTCCAAAGTGAGCGCGGCCATCTCCGCTTTACCAGTCCCCCCAGGGGGCCTTCGGGAGCCTCCACACACTGCCGGGACCAGACCAGATTCCCAGGTCAGCGTCTCCGCCCACACCCTGCCCACCACCCGGGAATAAGTGCCTTCACACAGGGTGTCGGCTTCCCCTTACAGTTCAAAAGCAAAACACACCTTTTCCTCCCACCTTGGGTAAGTCACTTTCCCAAAACAACAGAAAAAGACCAGTGACTCCTTTGTTTTTAGCGTTATGTGTTTATCGTGCTGGGTGAGGGTTTCTTCACACATAGCACGTAAGGTACTTTGAAGCTTTCTTGTGGACATATCTAATTTCTTGTTCCACTGCTTTAAATTTTTTTTAAAAAGAGCCATTCCCAAGGATAATGGGGTCATTTATGTCAGGGACCCAGTAACAGGTCCAACTGGCCCTGCACAAAGGCTTTTCAGAGGAGAATCTCACTGGCCAGAGGCCAGAACCTCTTGGAATGCAGCACCTCCTCACCGGTCACAGGAGAAAACCCAGGCCCTGGACAGGTGTCCAGGTTTCTTACAAGGTGAATTTCTATGAGGCCACAAAGTCGGGGAGATGACGGCTGGGCTTTCAGTGGGAGCCTCAGTGCAGGAGAAATGCCTTTGCCCCCATAGAAAACGTAAATCCCACTTCTCCTGTTGGCAAAAACGAGGGTGTGAGGTCCAGGCATCAGACCATTTAGGTTCCATGAAAATGAGCAGGATGTAGCTGTGATGGACTCACAGTCTTTGTGGAGCGAGGACTGGGGGAGGTGGCCCCTCAGAATGAGGTGCTAGGGCCACAGGCCCATTTTGTGGTCTTCCATGGCACGTGGTAGAGTGGAAAGCCAGACAGTCCTCTAGGGCAGAGGAGCTGGGCTTGATGGGCCTCCCCGTGTCCCCACTAGCCTGGATCTGCTCCCTCCTCTGTCACGTCAGGAAAACCCGGTCTTACTGCACGGCTGGGAGGCTCATACGAGACAGAGAGTCTGACAGTTCTTTGTAAGTCATGCTTCCTGGGCCCCTGGCTTCACCCGGCCTCTGGTTTGCAGATCACCCACTGCCAGTGAAGGACCACTGAGCACGGACTCCGGTGTCCTCACGGGTCATTGCTACTTGGGGATGCGTGCACCAGTTTGATGTTACTGTGCTTCCGACCACAGACAAGTTTGAATGAAGGAAGCAAAGGAGAATCGACAACACGGTTGTGTCTGCTCTGGCCTCACACTGGTGCCTGGCGGTGCTCCCGCAGCCTGTGCCATTCCCCGCCTGCCCCTGCCGGCGCCTCCCTCCTGTCGCCCTCATTCCACCCCCCGGGGGCCCTCCTTTCTCTGTTTTAACTCAGTAGTAACCCTACAAAAAGCACTTCCATGGTTCAATGTTTGGGAAAATTTAAAAATTGATAATATGGTCCTCTGAAAGAGAGAGGTGAGTGCTTTTTCTCCCGCTCAGTGAGCCGGCTCAGGGAATCTGGGATGGGGGACCCAAAGGCGGTGTCTGGGTCCCTGTGTGTCCTTCCCCAGCTGTCCCCCCTTCTGTCATCCGTCCTTCCTTTCATCTCTTGCTTCTCTTTTTATCTGTGCTTTTTTCTCCCTAAACCCCTGCTCTTGCTGCCTTTATCGCAAGACCATAATGAAGGGTCTTCAAAGACCTAGTTTCAAAACACAGGCCCTGGAGACAGCCAATTAAGTACATAAAGACGGTTTGTGTGTGGAGACTGGAGACTTCGGGGCTGGAGATTAACTTGACAGTCCAGGTGGGGCTGGGAAGCTGGGAGGCACCTGCAGCTCCCCCTCAGCTCCCCCTGCAGCCCCCCTGCAGCTCCCCCTCAGCTCCCCCTGCAGCTCCCCCTGCAGCTCCCCCTCAGCTTTCCCTGCAGCTCCCCCTGCAGTTCCTCCTGCCCTTTCTCAGCAGATTGTCACACCCTTTGGGCCTTCTCAGAGCAGTGCTGATTATGAGGTGCCCTTCATCTGACTTTGAGAGGGTGTCCCCTCTCTGAGCTCGGGCTTCGGCGTGGAGAGAGCCCCAGTGGGCTGGGTGCCTTGATGGGATTGAGAGGGACAACCAAGTGCGGGGTCTGTGGCTTTAGGATCTGTGACAGTCCAGCTGTGAACTGGCGTGTGTTTTGTTTATGTTCTTGTGGAAAAAAGGACTGGAAGACAAATCTAAACCTTAAACAAGTTAACTACTTGAGAGCAAATTGTTTTTTAAGAGTTTGGGGGCAGTTCAGGAGCTTCTGTGGAATACAGTCTGGTCACACCAAAGCATGTGTTTCAGAAAACGCTTGGTAGGGCCAAGTCCCCTCTCAGTTCCCGTCAGAAAGGGGGTGTCATTGAGCACACTATTAGTCAGTGGTGGGATTGGACCCTCACACCATCTTTGGGGGGGGCGGGGAGGAGGGGTCCCTTGGGTAGAGAGAGGCAGGTGGTTCCTGCACTCAGTTCCCACTCCTTTGTCCATGAGCAGCAGTTGCATTCATAAGGTGACTGCTATGTCCTTCTGGAAGCATCCATGGGAGCTGGAGGAGCAGGCGTGAGCTGCCCAGGTACATGGCGGGGGGTGGGGCAGGGAGGGTAATGCGTCTGAATCTGACAGGTGTCTCTTTCTGGGTGATGCCAGGTGAAGAGTTGACCTTCCTTTCATGTTGCTGACACTTAGGGAAGGCCAGGGACAGAGGCGATGCTCCCTGAGGGCCCTTCAGCACCAGGTGGTACAGGACAGAGAGGAGGGGTTGCCAGGGCTCCTCCCAGCCCTGCCTGGGGAGCTGATCACCGGCTGCCAGCCTTGGTGCTGTGGCAGCAACTCACCGCATGGCCCCTCCGTGCACTGGGTGTGCTTCCCACCCTTACGGCTGGAATGAGATGCCGGGGAAGCCCCTCAAGCCTCCCTATGTCCAAGGCTGGGTCAGCGTGGAGAGGGCACGTGGGTGCCACTGGGAGCCCAGGGCCCATGAAAGGCCAAAGGAGGGGAGACCACATGGTTTTTCCCTCTTTCTGACTCAGTTTGGAACTAAGACTTTGGAGACAAGGCAGGTGCTGGGGTCTGGGTAGCACAGTAACAATCTCTGTTCCACCCTCTTCCTGCTGGAGCACCCACAGCCAGTGTGGGCTTCAGAGATGGCTGCCTCCCTCATCGGAAGCACCCAGACATGTTCAGAAGGTGCGCCTCTGACCATGAGGGGCCTGCCCAGCGAGGTCAGTGTCTGAGCACAGGCCGGGCCAGCCAGGGCTTCTGCCCAGGCAGGTCCCTGTGTGCTCCACACTCGGGGCTGCCAGAGACCTACAATGCCAGCTCAGCAGCTGCATCCCAGGAACGGGGAGGGGCATCAAATGGGCCTGGAGGACATTTTTCCAAAGCCACAGCCACGCCTGCTCAAATACTTTGTCCTTAAAGCAGACTCCAGGGAGATGAGTTCACTGTACCTGTGAAAAGGAGCACCTTTCCCTCCGGTCATCCTAGCTCCTGCAGAGGTCGGGTCTGGGCGTGAGAGTGTGTTCCTGGGCCCGTGTGCGTGTGTAGGAAACAACCGACCCAGAGGCACTGTTGGGGGACCACTGTTGGGGGTCAGCTTAGGGCTGATTTGATTCTTGCTGGTGGGGATTCAAAGGTCAGGCTGGTCAGCAGGCGTCATGCCCACAAGAGCTGCCTCTCCACTTCCTGTGGAGTCACAGAGGACTCGGTGGCCGAGGGCCTCGTGGGAGGGACAGATCCGACTCCCGGATAAACAATACATCTGTCGGGTGCACTGGTGCCTGGAGCGTGTCTCTGAGTGGGGGTGTAGAGGCCTCGGTGTCGTTAATTACGGAGGAAAGGTACCGACCAGGCTACACAGTTGGGCGGGTGCGGAAGGTTAACGAGACTGCGCAGGGGCACCCAGGGATGGAGCCGGGCCTTACAGGAGAGGACAGTGGGGTCTGCAGGTGGAAAAGGACGCTGCAGCTGGAAGGGGCTGCACATGGAGATGTCGATGGAGACCCCTTTGGCTCAAGCAAAAGGCAGCTTGAAGGTCACAGGGTCAGAAGGCTGGTTCTAGGACTTTAGGGCGATGAGGATGCTGACTATCAAGGTGACGCTTTCTGAAAATAGAGCCTCACTTTTGTCAGTGTGGCAGGTGACTGGCATCCCCGTCTCTGGTCCTTGGCATGGCCGGGGGGATGGGCAGCCACCCCCAAACCTCGCCTCTCCTGGGAGGTCTGGCCCTCAGAGGATCCCGGGGTAGGGTGCAGCCTGCACAGCAGCCTGGGTAATGCAGCACCTTGCTGTTCACCAAAGAACAAAGATTACTTACAATTACATGCAATTAGCAATTTTAAATTATTAATGGTGGTGAAAGAATGTGTCTATTCAACAAGTAATTTGTCGTAATTTTTCGTAATTGAAAGTAATTTCTAGCAATTAAATCCTAATTTAGTACATTTTCTGGGCGATGTCTTTATTCAAGGGGAGCCTCCGGTGTATTGTTGGATGCTTTTTCCAGGCACTTTGTTCAGTACAATTTGCTAGGCAGGGTGTTTGGGGGAACAAAATAACCCAACTCAGGGAAGTGCAGTAAAAACAGAGTTGATCCAGGATGGCACAGAGGAGCTGTTTTATGGGAGGTGCATGGGAAGACTCTGCCCCTACCTGTGAAGTCACTTCTTGTTCAGTTTGTCCAGTCACTTACAGAAGCTGGACTCGGGGAAGGCTCCAGGGACTGGGTCTTGTCCAGCCCACTGTGCCGGGTCAGAGGACGCTGGCCCTTGTGGGGGACAGGGCTGGGGAAGGGCTGGGCTTGGACGCCAGGGCTGCTTGGGCTCTGGCTGTCCTGATTTCCTCGTTTCTTTAGCTTCCAGAAGCTGCCTCACTCCTTGGGCAGCCGCACCGGGGAGGGCTGGGGGCCAGGAGGACGAGGGCTCTCCAGCTTGGAGAGTTAACCTAATCACAGCGGATTTGCATTTGAAAAGCAGCCGGGAGACTGTCTTTGTCTACCCAAGGAGAGGATCTTATCCCTGATGAAATCTGCCATCTCCTTTGTCAAGTAGCAAATAAATATTCCGACTAAATTCTTCAGAAATGAAATGACTTGGGTTTATCTGGGAAGGCGCATTTTTCCCCTTGCAAATTAGTCATTTTAACTATGCATGGTTTCTCCCCACTGCCCCCGGTCCTAATTGAAACTTCAGTGCGGTTCCTGCCTTCCGTGTTTATTTTCTGTTGGAAAGGGTGGATATCAGCGAGGAAAGGTTGACTGGTTACACAAGTTTCTGCTTTTTCCTGAGCGAGTCGGGGCCAGGGTGACCCCCACCTCTCGGACAGCGGCCCTGTGTGGTGTGGTAGGCCAGGTCCTGGACGTGCTCTCCCTGGGCAGTTGATGTGAGGCCGTCAGCGGTCACAGTCATGAATTGCTGTCAGCCACAGTGTCCCCTGTGCTCAGGGCTTCCCCGCTTTGTGTCTTCCTCCTGCTGCTCAGTCTCCAAAAGCCCCTCCCTGCCCAGCTGGATGGCGGAGTCCTCAAGGCCCGTCCACAGCCACTTCAGAAAGTCGCTGGCCTTCTCAGCCCTGTCAGACCCGGGCCCTTTTTTAGAACAAATGTTTTGTAAGGCTCCCTTTGCTACCCTGAAATGAAATTAATAAAGTATAAAGTCACCAGCACACAAGAATTTTAAAAGTGAATATAATGCTGTGGTAGAAAGGACAGTTGGAAGAAAAGGGAGTGACGATAAACTAACCTGCGTTTGGATGTGTGCACGGCCATCATGTAGGGAGGGCCGAGGAGGGAATGGGCCGAATCCCAGAGAAGGGCAGCGCTCGGTGCAGGTTGTGTGTCCGTGTGCTGTGGGGTCTGGCACCGTGTCTGAGTTATGGCAGGTGCTCAGTGAACACTGAACAGAGGAACGGAACCACATTCTGGAGGTGACTGAAGTGCACCCTCCATGGGCGCGTCATGTCCTGGGCTGAGCATCTGGCCTAGCGGAGGGGACAGCAGGGACACCCTGTCTCTCCTGCTTGTCTCTGCTCTGCCCCCCCACCGGCCACCACTGCCCTTGACTGTCCTGCTTTCTGGCAGCCACCACGATCCCTCAAGAGCACAGGGCGCGGCTGCTGGTTTTACTGAGCAAGTGTGTTTTTGAAACTGTGCTGGCGAGGAGGCCCT
Organism: Macrotus californicus; assembly: GCA_007922815.1. NCBI lineage: Eukaryota > Metazoa > Chordata > Mammalia > Chiroptera > Phyllostomidae > Macrotus > Macrotus californicus. Next base: position 65,400 of record VMDR010000040.1, read on the forward strand.
GCAACCCAAAGAGCAGCCTGCGGGGTTGCGCTCATTCCTGATTGTTTGTTAAGGGCAGTTCTGAGTGGCCGCCCGAGAGCCACCTCTGACCTTTTCAGCCTGCGCGGATTCGGTCTCTGAACAGAAACAGCAGTTGTACCTGCCAACATCTCTTTAGGCGAACCGGTCAGAGGGACGGGAGGGAAGCCGAAGGCAGCAAGCTCCCTTCTCACATATTTAACCAGAGAACACAAAGGTGAAGTTCGAAGATCAAGGATCAATCTGCCCTCTAAACACAAAAAAACAGGGAAAGAGAGAGGCGGGAATAGCCAGCACAGGAACGCTGAGAGGACAGTGAGTCTCACACTCTGGATACTAGTTACCGAATGCGACGGTGTGCGCCTGCCAGGCTCCGAGCGAAGGCAAGCGGCAGGGGGCAGGGTCTCCCATTTCCCACCCCTGTTGTAAGAGGCCAGCTCCAGCCACACTAAGTGAAAGTGATCTCCTAATGCAGGTGTCCTCCGGTGCTAAGTCTGCGTTGGGTTGAAGCTGTGAAAGCCCCGCACTTCCCTTCCTCTGCCTGGCGAGTGGAGCTCCAGAGGGAAGTGGGTGGAGCCAGAGCCACCTGGGCAGGGGCGTCCCGCTTCCTCATGTCAGCAGCTGGAGTGTTGTTATTGTCACTGCAGTGCCACCAAAACGGGGGTCCAAGTCCATGGGACACTGACACAGAAACATCATGACGCTGCTGTGTGATACTTGGAGCAGAAGCTTGGCGTTCACGATAGGCATAAGTAAGATTTTTGTGAATGACAGAACATATTAATTTAACTCGATTACCTCATCTAATCTTAAAATGGTCTGTCCAGAAAGTATCAAGCATGACCCCATGAAAAATAGACATTTATTAAAGAAGATACAAGATATAAGATACATTGTACACAGGACAGTGACGCCTCGGTCCTCTTCAAAGTGGGCACCTTGGAACCTATTACTTCTCTGGCCTGGAGGGGCATACCCCTGAGGGAGAACACCTTCCCAGTCAAAAAAACACAGTTAACATGGTCTTGATCTTGCTGTGCCTTTGCCGCAACTTTGGACGTGGGGAACCAGGAGACTTCCACTGGGACCATGGGCCTTCGTTTCTGGATCACAGGAGCCATAGACCCACGATTCATCTGCAGCTGTGACCTTCTTGAGGAAACCTGGCTCATTGGTAGTGGTTTGAATTGAGTCATCAGCAACTGCAGCCCCATGTTCCTTCTGCTCTGGCAGCAGAAGCCACGGAATGAATTTTGCCCGGACACATTTCAGGCCAAGATCCTGGGTCCACTGGTCCTCACACTGTCAGTTGCCAGCCGATCTTTGTTGGTTGCAGCCCATAATGTTCAACATTCTCGGGTGTTCTGGTGGCTGCAGGCCTTCCAGAAGGTAGGTCACTTTCAACAGATCCTCCACCATTTCTGAAGCGTTTGTGCCGCACTTTTGTTGGTGCTGCCCTCACTGCATCATCCCCGAAAGCCTTCTGAGTCATCCGATTAGTTCCCGTGAAAGAATATTCAAGTTTAATGCAAAATTTGAATCAGATCCGTTGCTCCACTAGCTCAATCATTTTGAATGCGATGGCCACACAGGACACATGCTCAGTCAGTGGCATCTGTCACTCCCACTGACTAGTACAGTGAAGTCGTCATTGCTCACACATGTGCATTCCAGTCCACTCTCCTTGCCTGCCAGGTCACACTGATGTCGTGCAAACCATTCTTGTTACGTTAACAATGGCTGGACTTTTTCTGGACAGACCTTGTACAACGTAAGGAATTACGGAAAACTTCAGAGCCTTGATGATTCCATAGGAATAGTGCTAAGGAAGTTAATAAAGACACGTATTGCCACTAAAATCACAAGACACAGGCCACACGACGGAGTGAACTTGGCTGGCACGTGAGCTGCTGCAATGAGGTTCTGAGCGAGGCAGCTGTCCAGTTTGTGGATGGAGATGGTGAAGATGAAGCGTCTGCCCGAGGGCATGACCTCAGCCACCCAGTGCTCAGGAAGAGCTTTTGCCTTCCCAAATCAGCCAGCATCACCAGGCAGCGGACAGAGGCCAGGACTGGGCAACAAACGGAAAGAGGCATCTTTGAAGTTAGTTCTTTTGCCAAAAGACAACTCTTCTCCTGTCTCTGTTTATTTCCTGAGCTCTTGGGAGGCTTTTTTTCTGGAGGAGGTTCAAGAGCCAGCGGACCAGCGCTGCTGGGAGAACGGTGCTCACGGTAGAACTGGCAGGTGCTGAGCAGCGGGCGTTTACTGTGGGTCCGCACCGTGAAGTCCTTCCTCAGTCACCGGGACTCCAATCATCCCCAGGCCAGTGCTCTCCAGCCCCCACCCACTCACCCGTGTCCATGACGCCCTCACCAGGTACACGTGGCTGTGCGTCACAGTTCAGTGAAGGAAATATCTCTGCACAGGGCTCTCCAACCTCACTGCACCCGGCACACTGACCCTGCAGAGGTTTTATACTCTTGTGTTGTTGGCTTGTTCCAGACACGGATTCTACCCACAGTGTTGTCCTGGGAGCCATGTGCTTGTGGAGAGTGAGACAGAGCCATGGGGATGGGGAGAGACACCTTGACCTTAGGATGCACACACGGTGTCCTCTGAGCAAACCCAGTCTGTCTGCTTGAAATTCAAAATTCTGTCATTCAAGCTATTTCTCTTCTTCTGACAAAAGCCACTGATAAAACCAGCCACCACAGAAGAACCGTGGGATGCAGGCCTTCAAGAATGCCATTCTACCCTGGCTGGTGTGGCTCAGTGGATTGAGCACTGGCCTGCGAACCAAAGTGTCACCGCTTAGATTCCCAGTCAAGACACGTGCCTGGGTTGCAGGCCAGGTCCCCAGTGAGGACACATGAGAGGCAACCACACACTGATGTTTCTCTCCCTCTCTTTCTCCCTCCCTTCACTTCTCTTTTAAAAATAAATAAAATCTTCAAAAAAAAAAAGAATGCCATTCTTATTCTTGACCTTCGGTACCAAGGGGTTTACAGAAAGTGGAGTGAGCCAGACTCTGCATGAATATGGCCAAGGCCCAAGACTGACCACTACATGTCCAGTCACAGCCACGCCTTTGTGGCGGAAGTTTCCTCAGGGTGCTGTTTTCCCGAGGCCCCATCTCACTGGATGTAGACCCTCCCTTTCTTCTCCAGCCTCAGTTTCCTTTATGCCCTTTGTCCTTCTCAATAAAGGGGATCCCAGCCAGGACTTTCCAAATGGCAGAGTTGGCTAAATTCATAAGAACCAACTAAAGAAGATCATATGAAACAGCCAATTACCACATGAGACAACAATACGCAAACTGGAAAGTAAGCACGTTAGGAGGTCTGTAGTGAGCACAGTGACACACCTGGGATGCCAGCCGGTGGCAGAGACACATCTGGAGAGTGTGGGGGGATGAAGCGCCCAGAGTCGCTCTAGGAGGAGCCATTGAGAACTGGCTTGGTGGGGAGAGGGGCTCAGCACGCTCACTTTGCGGCCTCCCCTAGAAGCTCAGTCCCTCCTCGATTGCGTCTGGAAGTTTCAACTGGGACTGAGCAGAGGCCCGGCGCCACCTGCCCAGCCAGAAGCTGCGAGGCTTTAGACTGTCGGGCTGCTCTTTGGCGGGAACCTGTGACAGGTCTCGTCTACAGAGGCCTGTTTTGTGTCTCTTAGAGAACTTCAAATAAACCCACCTGCGCTTTGCACTGCAGAGTTACTTATTGGTAGCCCACCGTGTGAGTTATGAATGTTTACTGGAGTTTGGCAAGGAGAGACCGAAAACTGGCAACGTGTACAGGGAAGTCTGGGCACCAAGCTCAACCATGTTGCAGGGTGCCCTGCGCCCCCCGGACCTGCCACTGCGGAGATGCCTGCAGTGGGGGGCGTGTCAGCTGGTCGTGACTTCTCATTGTGAATTATGTGGTCATTTGCTTTAAGTCGCCACTAGCCCAGCTTTGTCGCTATTTACTCGTTGACTGTTGGATGTGCAGTGAATTGCGCGGCACGTGAGAAGCATGCTTGTGCCTGAAGCCTGGGACTCGGGTTTGCGGCGTGTTTGTTGGTGGCTTGGTGCTGACTCTGCTGCGCCCACGACGTGGACAGCAGCAGGACCCACCTGCCATGGCCTGTTAACTTTGTCTTCATTCTCATCACAGACGCTTTCTCCAGGAGCTCTCCCCCAGGGAGAGTGGCCTGGAATCTTTCTGCCTGATGTGACTCTGTTTCCTCCCTGGCATTAGCCAGCTGAGGGGAGCTGGGGCTGGTCAGGAGCCCCATTTCCCTGCGGGAGCACAGCTTACTGGGGCAGCCCCAGAGCACGCCCATTCCCACCACTGGCCCCCCTGACCTGCACATCTGGCGAGGTGGTGCATGGACAGGCCCCTGCAACTCTTGCCCATGCTCCTCTCTCTGCTCCTACAAAACTGGCCCGAGTTCAGGACAGTCTCCCCCCACAGGACCAGGTTCAGTGCCTTTGCTGGGCTTCCCTCCAATGGTGTGCCCTGTGTCCTGGGGCTCCTTCCCCACCAGTGGGCTGTCCTCGCTGCAGGACACCTCTGGTCACTGCCGGGTCCATGGCTGAAGAGGCAGGAATGGTGCGTCCAGACCATGGACAGGCCACCAGGTCTTGGTGAGTCAGCTCTGTCCCGATGTCTTTGTCTTTTTCTAGTATGAGCACAGAAAAATGGCCACAGCCTCTTCTCAGGGAAACCCAGGTCACATACCCAAACCTCCTGTGAGAAGAGGCAACATGTGTCTCTCTCTTCAAAACCTGGGCAGCCTCTGCCCATCTGGACAACCTCAGACAAGCGACCAGGTTCCAGCGCCCAAGCTGACTGCATTGTTCTCTGAATTCACTCAAATAGGGTTTTGTTTTTGTTTTTTGAGGGCAAGGGAGAGAGAAAGAGAGGGAAAGAAACATCAGTTGGTTGCCTCTTGTACTGAACCCCCAACCCAAGCATGTGCCCTGACAGGGAATCAAATCTATGACACTTTACCTTGAGGGATGATACCCAACCACACCAGTCAGGGCATCAAAAAGCTTTAAAATTAAAATAGTTACAGAGCCTTCCCTTACAGATCAGTCTTGCTGGGTCGAATATGTTTAGGTATATACTGTTATCATAAAGGGTTTAGTTGATACATTAGATAACATTGAAGTTAACAATTTCTTTTCATCATGGAGGGGAGAGAGAGAGAGATGGATAGATAGATAGACAGATTGATAGATATGAAGCGGCCACGCATATCTCACCAGAATACACGCCAACTACAAGTCAGTGGAAAAGGCAGGCGGCCTGCCAGGCCCTCGAAAGGGTAGGTGTGTGTGGGGACGTGGGTGAGGAGGTGTTCAGTCAGTCATCAGAGAACTGCAAGTCAAACCCTCAGGGGATGCCACAGGGCACCCACCGAGTGCCTGACTGTGGTGTTCGTGTCCTGGCTGTGTCCTCGGTGGCGGGCTGAGCGCAATCTGCGGTGGAGGCTGGGTATCCTGGGTGGCCCTGGGGCTGTCCGCGGCCATGAGACATTGGCAAGCCTCAAGTTGTTCACAAATGTCTCTCAGTTCAATGTCTTAAACTGGGGAGGACAGAGATGGGAGACAGGAGGAGGAGAGGACCCCAGGACATCTGACTTCTCTGTGCGGTGAGGGTGGGGCCGGTTCCCAGGTTCTGTGCGAACCTCTCTGCAGACTCCCGTGTCCACCTGTCACCGGTTCTCGGAGAGATGGCGCCTGGCAGCCCACACTCCCGATAGCCACCCTGAGCTGGGGGCCCCGGGGGTGTGATGCCGAGCCCACGTCTGTCTTTTCTGAATCCAGGCAGCTCCGAGTTGGGGATCCCTGTGTTAGGCGGCACCTGTCCCCCGGTGCTGAAGGCATTACCCACAGTCGCTGCCAACACACAAGTGGCTCGGGCGCCGAGGGACCCTCAAGATGGTGAGGGCCCAGCTCTCCGGTCGTATTTCTATGGGGCTGTCGTTGGCTTGTGTCGGCGGGGCCGGATACAGCAACCACCCCCATGTGAGCTCAGCGTCTGCTCTGCGCGAGGCCGGGGCCCAGGGATGGTCCTGACTCTGCGGCTCCTTCCTGATTAGCAGTCTTTGAAATACACAGCAAGGTGTAAGCATCTCCGAGCCTCTTCAATTAGAGAGCTTCCTGAGTGCTGGGCAGAAGCTGCAGCAGGTGTATAATGTATAAATCATCACAAACAAGGCTTGAAAGTGAGTGAGGCATTTATACCGCAGTTCTCTGCCCTTTACCAGCAAAGAAAATGGAAAATGCCAGCATCCGGAGCGCGGGGTGGGGGTGGGGGAGTGGGCACGTGGGGCCTGGCCCAAGTCTGGAGGGCAGCTGTCCCGGGCCCTGCCCTGTCAGCATCCCGCTTCACACAGGCACTTCAGCAACGCCACTGCCCTTCACACAATTCAGCCGATGAACACAGTCTTCTTTAATCTGGCGTATTTGAACTCCACTCTTTGACGGTGTCAGACGATACTTTGAGTTACTAAAACAATGAGTTCAGTCTGAGCTTTCACATCTTTGTGGGTTGCAAGTGGACTGAGCCCACCCCTGAGCCCCCGTCTGTGAGGCCCCCTCACAGCCCACCTCCCGGTGCCGAGTGAGCTGCTGCCCGTGGTTCCTGTCCTCATGGTCTCTTTTTGCCAATTGTCACCTTGTGATGGGCACTGTCCAGAGTCCCCAGGACAAGTCAGCTCTGTGTCCTGCTGTCCTCCGAGTGTGACTTTGGATCGATGGAAGGTTCTAGCTTTTCCCTATTTCTTATCTCCTTCCCTCACCTAATTTGAACAGCCCTGCTCGACTTCCCTCTGAGGCTTGGGGACAGTATGTGTGTGGGGGCAGGACTGAGGGCCACCTGTATGTGCCCCCGAGTTGTTTACATGGTGTCCTGGCTTGGGGCAGCTGACGGTGACCCCAGGTGTGGAGCAACTGCTCCCAGGATGCCCTGTGACAACGGTGGCACTGGTGCAGCCCTCGGGGTCCCTGCCCTGAGTAGTTGTGAGCTATGAAGGGCTACAGTGTGGGGCACCCACGGGAGTCAGTGGGTATTTCTGAGCATCAGGAAGAGCCCCATTTAAAGGGAAGTTTCTATCCAGCTGATCATCTCCTTTTCTTTGCAGTTTGAGGCAGAGGGTGAGCCTGGGTGGGCCAAGGTGGTAGGAGGGGGGACTGGGTGCAGCCACTGCCCACCTGGATACCTGGTGCGCTCGGAGCACCTGAGCACTGGAGAGCCAGGGCTCCTGGTGCAGCCTGAGACAGCAGCGGACAAGCCCACATGTGGGGTCGAGGACATCTGGGCAGCAGCAGCAGGAAGGGAAGGGAAGAGTCAGGAGTCTCAGGTCAGACCCCACCTGAGGGTTTCTCATCCTCCTTGTTCTGCTCATGACCCTGGTCTATCCAGCAAGACTCAGGCACATGGCTCATGGCCTGGCTGTCCCAGTGCCCTCTGTCCACCCGGCTGCTGGCCTGGCCTCTCCCTGGTCAGCCAGGGGGTGGAGGGGCTGCCTGCTGTCAGCCTGGATGCTATCCAGCAGCATGTCACTGCCAGGAGCACAGGTCAGGCCTGTGCGATGTGGGAGCAGGCTGGAGGGAAAGCCTTCCATTCTGTCTTCTTCAGGACTGTGTCCTTCGAACAGTGAGTGGGTTTTGGACACACACACAAGCCCCTCAAAGAAAGGAAAAGGAAGCCCACCCAACAACGGCAACGGGGTCCCTCTCGCTCACACTCTGACAGCCCACACATGCTGCCCTGCTGCTGGGCTGGTCCTTGTCAGAAGCTCAATTCCTGACATCCTACTCCAGAACACAAGGGGGTTCTCAGAGATGTCCGCTGTCCTGGTTGGAGCTTTCAGGACAAAGCAGCTTAAGTCACCTGGAGGAGCCTCAGGAGGCAGCTGAACCTCTGAGGGTGGTGCTGCCTGGGCTCCTGGACACTGGAGACAGTGGTGCTCTTGGGCAAGGAGAGGCCAGGAGGAGGAGCTGATCAGATGGCCAACTGGACAGACAGGGTGGGCATTGCTCTGGCTGGCAACTTAATGGGCCCCGGTACTTGGGAGGTGCTGCTGGTCTCCCGCACTGCCTGCCTGTGGCCAGGACCCCACCCAAGCTTTAATGTCACCACCTGTGTGCATTCCCACAAAGTTATAGCAGGGTGAGATGTGCATTCTCCAGGTCCTCAGAGCCAACCAAGGATGACAGAGCAGGGACCTGCACTTCCCTCCTAGTTCCTGCCCACAGCTTCCCAGGGGGCTTGGGCTGGTCTGGAGAAGGAGACTTGAGTTCTCAGGAGGTCATGGATGGCAGTGCATGGGGAAGGCATGGGAATGGTACAGATGAGAGATGTTGGTTCCCATGAGCACATCCCAAACACCAAAGAACACGCTTCCTCAAACAGAAAGGTCAGCGTGTGCGACTGTGTTCACCATGTTGGACACGGAGCTGTGCTCACATTGGGAACTGCCCACAAGCCTCTGCCCAGCGCTGGGTTGGGAGGTGCAGGCCCATCTGTGTGGGCCCGAGTGTGCTGGGGAGAGAATGGGGGTGCAGCCCCACAAGGCAGACCCTGGTTCCACAGTTCATGTGGCATGCTGTAGGGGCCTCCGTCAAAGGCGTTGGTGGGAACACCTGTTCGTGGAGGAGGTGGGCACCTGTGGCCACGGCCTCTGGGAGGTGTGTGTGGACCACGTCCTTCCTGCTGACCTTGGCAGAGTCCACATGTGACCTCTGCTGCCAGCGTACCTCCTCTTCAGGCCGTGTGATGGGAGCACCAGAGCAGTCCACTTGCCCCATCGTGGGGGTCAGGAAGGCTGCTGAAGGGCTAGGACACATCTGTCAAACGTGCACAGTGGCCCACGGGAGAGGAGGGAGGAGGCACAGCCTGAGTGGGGCTCGGCCGTCCACCAGGGGGCCGCCTGCAGGCTCTGCCACAGGCTGGGTGCAGGGTGTGACAGGAGGGTGATCAGACCTGTGTCTGCTCTTGTCTGAGGCATCACCATGGGCCTGACTGCTGATTTCTGTGCCTGGATCTCAGGGCTACCAACAGCCTCTGCTCTCAGGAAGCGGGGCACCCCAGTGGGACGAGGGTGGCCTATTTAGAGCAGGTAGAAAAGGGACCCTAAAGGGAATGTTCCTGGGCTCATACCAGGGGGTGCGGAGAGGGGGCTCTGAGGTTTGCAGGGGTGCTGTGGAAGAGGTGGACTATTACCTGCTTCCACGGTGAGCATGTGGAGGAGGAGGCTGTCCATGCGGAGGGACACACGTGGAGGGGGGCCAAGCCTGGGACCTAGAAGCGCCTGTCAGGATTTTGAGGGACATGCCCAGAGCTCTGATGTGAGCAGGACATTGGTCAGGCCAAGAAGGCCACATGGTAGTGAAATTACCCAGCAGAAGTTACTGGAAGATAAGGGGCCCCCAAACCCGGGCAGCGTCAGAGTTCAGACGTCCTGGTCTTGCCGTCCTCAGCCCTGCAGAGCAATGCACGTGCCTTGTGTGCAAGGGCTGCAGGCTGATTGCAGCTGTGTGAGTGTGTGCGGGAGGGAATGTCACGGTGGTTTTGCTTGGGAGCCACGGGGCACACATGTGGGGTGTTACGGCCCTTCTGGGCTGTATTCAAATAGATTCTTCTTCAGGCCTTCAGAAAAAGTCAGATCCAGCCAGATTTGTGACTTCTTTAACCATGATTTATGAATGTACACATTACTCTACATTACTTACAAATTATTTATAAAGCAAAGTTTTGTGTATAAAATCTTATTTCCCAGTGGAATTGCTTAATAATATTTGAGCTGTGTGCTGAGAAGGCAATCTTGCAGGCACTGATATGAAACCCTCTGTCAAGCTGGCCGCAGATAGGGGGCGGCGGCCCGTGGCAGCGTCCTGGCTCAGGAATGCTTGGTGTTGATAATTTGCTTTGCTTTGCTGGGTTTTAGAATGTCTGGCGATGCCACTGATGTGCACCTCCAAGCCCCACAGCCTGACAAACAGGCATCTCATCAATTAGGCTTACAGGCATTCAGCTTCCCGGGTGCAGGCAAAATCCTCCACACATGTGTGTGCACATGCACAGACATGCATGCACACATACGCACGAACTCATGTGTGCACCAGCATGGCACACCGACATACATGCAGAGACACGTAAGCAGTTGCATCTGCTCCTTGGCAGAGGTTGAGGGGGGCATTGCCCTCATCCCACCCTGGGAGGAGTGGGGTCCATGGGAAAGCAGTGACTACCCTGCTTGGCACTCTCATCAGTATAAGCCCCTCTCACCAGCCTGTGCCCCGCTGGGGGTGTCGTGTGCTGCGTCGTTTTCAAGGTGATAGAAACATGTTTCTCCAACTTCCTGGAGTGATGCTCTTGCTGTTAGTGAAGATGATCTCAGGCAGATGGTATGAAAGCCCCGTTAGACTCTTCTGAATGACCTTTCCCCTTTCCCATAGCTGTGGGGGCTGTAGGAGCTGATGAGGGACAGAGGCAGGGACACACACCTCGCTCTCAAGGACTGTCGCTCCTTCCACGCCTCCTTCTGCCTGCTGTCCCAGCACGTCGACCGCCACATGTGTCCTCGGGCTGCTGCTCGCCACTTATCATTTCAGAGTGTCTTCCTAGAGCAGTCCTCTGCTTATGGAACTTTCTCCACAAGCTGTGTTTCTACCCGAGAAAAATTTAGGACCAGACTCTGACTTGATAGAAATGACCAGCATGGAAGGAAGGGGCACCTGGAGGCCTCCTTGGGCCCCTGTCACACAGAGTATCCTCACTAGACCATGACATTGAGGATGCTCACCCGCTGTGCCAGCACTGCGTTTGCTTGGTGTTTGCTGTGAGAGAACCCACGTGGCCATGGCCCAGTGCCTGCCGTGGGAGAACTCACATGGCCGTGGCTTCTGCTTTCAGATGACACATAAAACCACACCACAGGATGTGTCCCCAAACCTTAACAAATGAACAAGAAACAGGCCAAAATAGACCAACCAAGAGTAAGGAAAATCGCTGATGGCGTTAGTGGAGCTGACGGCTGGCAGTTCTGAAAAGCACGAGTCCTGAGAACCCACGAGAACCCACAGCACTTGCATCTGCTCCCTCCGCCCTCCGGGGAAAGGCTGCAGAGGGAGGAGCCAGGAAAAAATCCTCAAAGCCCCTAAAAGCCCACGTGGTTGGAGAGGATGAGAGCAGGTGTGGGACATCCTGGAGAAGATGGATAACCCTGTGGAAGTTACTCCTCGTCCTCCCAGAAAGAAGGTACAGGAGAGCGAGGGCTCAGCTGTCACTAGGAGGGCGGGTCCCTTGGGTAGAAGGACAGTGGATGTGTAGTGTGGCATTTCTGCAGCAATAACTGGAAATTGAATCAGATGGAGACAACAGGTGGGACCTGGGTGTGGGACTCACCCATGCCAGGGTAAGGGACTTGTGATTTCATTGTGGACAGTTGTGTGGGCTGTGATGATGCTTTTGGAGGTCGCAGGCTGAGAGGACAGAGGGGAAGCCCTTTTGTGGGTAGGAGAGGGGTGGGGCTTTTCCCTGATGTGTCCCAGGCCAGACAGGGCCCAGGGTCCCCAGGTCTCAGGACAGGGGCCGATGGCAGTGCTGCCAGAATCAGGACGTAGTGCGGTGGCAGCTCTCTGTGGAGCTTCAGGACCCCCACAGTGTCCCCTGACCCACCCCCCACCCCGTGACCAGCAAAGCAATGCTGTGATGGAGGCAGGACCCCACATCCAGTCACGGGTCAGGTGTTTCAGCCCTGTGAGATTGGTAAGAAAACACCAGACTGGAGTGTTTCCAGAAATCTTCTGTTTTTAAGAAAGGAGGGTGGCCCAGGGCAAGGCCTCTGATGCCAGTGGAGGGCAGCCACAGTCAGAGCCCAGCACAGGGTTCTTCCCGTGATGACCGGGGTGCCGAGTGGAGGGCTGGGGACAGCCTCTGCTGACCAGTGTGTGACATTCCACAGAGCACAGGAGGGTAGGGAGCAGCCAGCACCGGGCTTGGGAAGCCAGGCCAGGGCCTGGTGTGCAGCAAGCAGTCCTGCTGGAGGGAGGGCCTGGCCCCCGAGTGCATCCTTGCCACACCGTGGTCCACCCAAACCTGGGCCTGCAGTGACTGGATTTAACTCACAGTTCTGTGGGTCAGCTGGGGCCTCTGTGATCTGGGTACTTGGCTCTGGGTAGACAGAGGCTCGGCCTGTGGTGGGGTGGGTTGTGTTGGTGGGCGGTCAGTGGGAGTGACGGGGTGAAGGGGCCACTTGCTGCTCCCCGTCCAGCAGTGTTGCTCAGGCCACTTTGTGTGGGGACTTGTAGTTCCCAAGAAGAGCAGGAAGGCCAGTCAAGTGTGTGCGTGCTCAGTAAACCTCTGCTTTCAGGTCCTTCCAAAGAGTCTCCCAGAACCGTGTGCAGGAGGGCGTTGTTGTATTGAACCTGTCTCCCACAGAGGCCCATCCTCTCCAGGGACCGTGCAGCCTGTTTCACTCATGGGGTTCCCTCCTTTCAGGGGGCCGTGCAGCCTGCTTCGCTCGTGGGGTGGGCAGAAGTGAGGCTGCACCAGCTCTGAACTCCGTCTCCTTTGCCCTCTCGCACACCGAGGCCACCGAGTGGCTGGAGCCTAGACTGGCCTCTGGGAGTAGAGAACCCAGTTTCCCAGTCAGAAGCTCAGACTTCTGCACATGGGAGGGAGGTTACTGTGGACCCTCTGGCCCTATGAGTCATCAGCTGACCGAGGCCACAGGAGTGAAGCCGGGAGGGCAGCAGAACCACCCACTGCCAACATGGAGCCGTGAGGACACGTGGACTGTGGTGTCAGCCCCCAGCCTGGGGGGCTGGTCACCAGCATTAGACAAGGGGAACCCCATCTGAGAAGGGGGGACATGGCAGATCCTCGCAGACATGCTTTTCTCTGCTGTTCAATTTCTGGACAGGTCTGTCACGTGGGTTCTCTCAGAAGGTTGACAGTTTATGTAAAGGAGCCCAAGCCTTCTCACCCAGGGAGAAGCAGCATTTCCTGGGGACGCTGTCCAGACAGGGGTCACAGGTTAACACACCCCGAGAGCCCTGGGTGTGCTGGCCCCTGGGAAACATGTCCCGACATCGTGCACATTGGTCCCACTCAGCAGTCACTTAGGGTTGTCCTGCGTTCAGAAACTCTGCCAAGGAAAGTGGATTTCAGGGTCATGTTGCTGATCTGGAGGCACTTTCTCAGGAGCAAGGTTGACGTGTCTGTTTACATTTCTGGACCACTCCTGGTTCAGTCAGTCTGCACGTCCCAGGCACAGAGGGCACGGCCACGCGTCTTTGCAGCCAACATGTTGCAAGTGGGAGAAACACTTTACATCCGTTCCTGGAGAGCAGCTGCCTTGGGGACCCTTGCTTATAGCTGACCTCAGCATCGCCAGCCTGTGGCATCATGTGGTCACTCGGTACAGGCTCAAAGGGACAGCATGTCTCGGCCCAGCTGAGGGCGACTTTGGTGATTGCCTTCTCCACCAGTGGTCGTGGGCTATTAAGAACCGTGGCAGCAGCGTCACAGCAAAATCTGAGGGCCTGCCGTGGAAGCAGGGCTTCCTTGGAGGAGAATTCTGGGAGGAAAGGGCCGTTCCAGGTTAGCAGAAGCCCTGAGACCATGATGAGGAAGAGGACAAGGCAGGCAAGAGAGGGGAGGGGCAGGAGGATAGGGAGGGAGCGTACTGATTGTCCTGAACACAGGCGCCCCAACCTGAGACACAGGGCTCCTCTGATGAGCTGGGGGAGCCCCAGAGAGGAGCGAGAACGCGCCCTCGTGGGGGTTAGCGGCCCAGGTCACCATTTCACCGCAAGGATGCTTTCCCAGAGAGAGTCTGGGCAGGACCTCAGGACAGCACAGGGCTGGCTCTGCCAAGGCGCAGACCCGCGGCCCACACCCCCATTCCGAGAGCACACACGCATCCCCCTGGATTCTGACGACCAAGCTGATGCTGCGCAGGACAAGGCTGGACGGGCTTGCCTCTCAGGGTCCTCTTTTTCTTTGGTGTCTTCTCACGTTGGACACCTTGCTGCCCAGGGGAGCCACATCCCGCACTGCCCGTTTGCCCCATTGGCAGGTGCCCTCTCGCCAGAGGCAGACTCAGCAGGCCAGCCACCCTGTGCTCACCAGACTGGCGCCCACTGGTACTCTAGAAATCAGGGGGCAGCCTGCCCACATGCCCAGTCTCAGGTGACATTTGGTTTGGTGTGAGGTTCTTTGTAAAAGCAACACAGGCCCATAAGCATTGGGACCTGGCAGAGTGGGACCAGGACCCCTTACTTTTGGGGCACCTTAGCCCCTTTCTGGGAAGTTCAACCTGAAAGAGCCCCATGGCTTCACTGTCCTGTGAAAGGAACAGGTTCAACACCAACCAGCCAACCGGCAGCTGCATTTCACAGCCGGCCCTCGTCTGGTCACTGGCTCTGGGCAGGGCGGCTTCTGTTGTGCATCTGGGTCCAGATCATCTAGAAAGTGAACCTGGAGACAGATCTGGGAGATCTAGTCAGTGTATTGGAAGCAAAGACTCACATTTATATTGAGTTTTCCCAGTATTAGCGCTCGACACACATCTGAAGCACTGAGGAGAAAAAAAATAATTCTGGTTCGGTTTGATCTGGGCAGGTAAGTCCTGTTCCAGGAAACCCTGCCTCTGTGTCTGGTTCTTGGGTTTATGAGGTGGGGACAGGTTTTGGATCAGTTGATTCTTACGTAGCCAGGCCAAGTTCACGGAGAATAGTCAGATCTCCCCAAAGAAAACAGTGCTAATTTACCTGAGGGGGCATACAAGGGGGGACCCAAAAATTCCCCTGGAATTATCTTCTGGAGGGTGGGCCCTTGTAGGACAGCCTTCCCCTTCTGAGTGAGTGTTCTAGGAACCCGTCCGAACCAGTACACCAGCTGGCATTGTTGCGAGAGGCTGCATTTGGCTTCAGTGAATTTTTTTCTTTGAAGACTCTCTTTCAACCTGTTTGCCCGTTGCATGATGGGTGACTGACGAGTACACCTGCCCACACCATCCTGAGTGTTCGGCAGTTTATGATCCAAAGACGGCAGGATGCCCGTGCTCACCCTCCCTATTCACCCATCTCACCCAGAGTGACTTTTTTTTGTTTCTCTGGATGGAAAGGGGAACATTTTGCTGATGTGGAAGAGGTGAAAGGAAACCAGCAGAAGTACTGAAAGGCCTCAGAATCGACAAGTTCAGAGTGTTTGGAGCAGTGGGACACGTCTCTGTAGGTGTATTGCATCCAGTGGAGAGGACTTTGAGGTGACTGAGGTTTCCATCAGAGGTTTGAGGCTTTTTTTCCTCGCACTGGAAACCTGGGTTGCGCAGTCTGTCTCGCTCCCCAGTTGTTCCTCCCAGTTTATCTGCACGTGAATGTGGGACCTGTCAGAATAACTGCACAATTTTTTATAAATAAATTCAGGGGATTTGGGGTTCCCTTGTATGTTCTAGCATTTTAATCAGTGCCACCACCAGGACACGCAGACTGTGCTCGGGTGGTTAGGACTTGGGAGGATGACAGATCCTGTCCCTTCTTGTTAATCATGTCCCTTCTCCTTGGGGACCTGCTGTGCCGGGTTGCAGCTGACACTCAATCTACCGGATTTGCTCTCCAATCCCTGGCTGTGCTGCCCTGTGCCTGGGGACAGGCAGGCGGGGCTTGCTGTTAAGTGCATGATCATGGGGAGGGTATTTCTTATGTGCCCGTGGTGACCAGGGCCAAAGGAAGGGTGAGGAGCAGAGAGGACGCAGCTCCAGGCTCTGGGGACAGCAGCTAACAACACACAGGTAATTTAGCAGCAATGTGCTCGGGTCTGTGTCTCTGCGCTGTCCAAACAGTGCGCCACTCACCAGCCAGAGGTGCTAGGAGGGTTTTGCGTCTCCTCCAAGTAATTGGTACCAGAGACCTGTCCGTGTGGCTTCGCACAGAGCCCAGTCCCAGCTCCGACTCTGCGGTGGATGTGAGGGGCTGTCAGCCCGCGGGGGCTCTGCCACAGGTTCCCACCTACGCTGAGGGCTGGGAATGCTGGGTTGCCATGGCAACTAGAGAGGCAGGCTGCTCAAGCAAATGACAGAGGGACCTTCACTTCCCACCAAGCCTTTATTTTTAGTGAAACAATAGGGTCATGGAAAGCAACCAGAAGGCCAGGTGTTGGGTGTGATGTGACCCAGGTTGTCGTGGGTGGCACACACTTTCTCACCCTTCCCCTGGGTGCCCATCCCATACATGTGCTCATGGGTTCCTGGGTGTGTGGCCCAAACAAGGAACTGCAGGTCTCGGGTCCCTGCTGTGGTGCCTGTCTTCTGGATCCACACGCCATACCTACTGGTGGAACCTGGTCTGAGTTCACCCATGCCTGCAGGTGGTGGCACGTGGAGGTGATGCTGCAGAAGCAGCGCTTTCCCGAGCTCACCGACTGCTGACCGCTGGGGCCTGGGAGGACGTTGAGGACAAGTCTCAGCTCCCAGGTGCCATGGTCCCTGCTCTCCTGCGGGTGTGCTCATGTTGTACCACAGTGCGTGTGCATCATTAACTTTTCTCCCAGTTAGGGTTTTTATCCAGCCTAGATGTGGAACTGTCTCCTAAACTCTATTTTTACACTGTTCCCACCAGGATTTCAATAGCACTTTAATCTCTGTACTTGTTCTACCCATGTCAACATGTATTCAAGTCCCTGTCAATGGTTTTGCCTTTTCTTCTCTTAGAAAAGTTTCCCATGAGCACTTTAAGAACAGGTGAATTGCTAATTTTTTTTCCTGCCAGAGAGCAAGGTAACTGAAATTGTCTTTCATAACAACACAGTTGGGGAGGAAAATTTATAACTGGTTGAAAAATGACAAAATGATGGTAAACAACAGTGCTAAACATCAGCTGGTGTCAATGTGACAGAAAACATCAGGACTGTGGCTCAGAAATTTAACGTGTTCTGTGTCACATCAAAAAATACCCAACAGGGCAAAAACCAAGAATTTAGTTTTAGATTCAGCATAAAAAATAAAACTCTTGGACTTCCGGCCAAGATGGAGGTGTAGGTAGATACACTTTGCCTCCTCGCACAACCAAAAGAAGGACTACAACAAATTTAAAAACAAAAAACAACCACAACTGCCAGAAGATTGAACTGTATGGAAGCCTGACAATCAAGGCATTACAGAAGAAACATTCACCCAGACCTGTAGGAGGGGTGGATATGGACAGTCATGATGGAGAGGACATGGCAAGGCAGCAATTGGAGGACTGGGCAGGTAAGGTGGTGGCTGGCGGACCGGGCGGTCCCACATTCACGTGCAGATAAACTGGGAGGAACAACTGGGGAGCGAGACAGACTGCGCAACCCAGGTTTCCAGTGCGAGGAAAAAAAGCCTCAAACCTCTGATGGAAAAAACCTGTGGGGGTTGAGGCAGCAAGAGAAGCTCCCAGCCTCACAGGAGAGTTTGTTGGAGAGACCCACAGGGTCCTAGAACGTACACAAATCCACCCACCAAGGAATCAGCACCAGAAGGGCCCAATTTGCTTGTGGGAAGTGGGGGAGGTGACTGAAAGCTGAATAAGTGGCACTGTTCCCTCCCAGGTCCCTCCCCCACATACAGCACCACAAAGCAGCCAAGTGGATTGTCCTGCCCTGGTGAATACCTAAGGCTCTGCCCCTTACTATGTAACAGGCACACCGAGACAAAGAAATATGGCCCAAATGAAAGAACAGATCAAAGGGCCAAAAATAGAACTAAATGATGAAGGCATAGCCAACCT
This sequence comes from Macrotus californicus, assembly GCA_007922815.1. Taxonomy (NCBI): domain Eukaryota; kingdom Metazoa; phylum Chordata; class Mammalia; order Chiroptera; family Phyllostomidae; genus Macrotus; species Macrotus californicus. The sequence goes on from VMDR010000040.1 coordinate 83,173, forward strand.
ATCAGATGCACAATTCAAAACACTGGGAATCAGGATGCTCACAGAAATGGTTGAATATGGTCACAAAATAGAGGAAGAATTGAAGGCTATGCTAAGTGAAATAAAGGAAAATGTGCAGGGAACCAACAGTGACAGGAAGGAAACTGGGACTCAAATCAATGGTGTGGAGCATAAAGAAGAAATAAACATTCAATCAGAACAGAATGAAGAAACAAGAATTTTAAAAAATGAGGAGAGGCTTAGGAACCTCCGAGACAACCTTAAACTTTCCAACATCCAAATCATAGGGGTCCCAGAAGGAGAAGAAGAAGAGAAAGAAATTAAAAACTTATTTGAAAAAATAATGAAGGAGAACTTCCCCAATCAGGCAAAGGAAATAGACTTCCAGGAAGTCCAGGAACCTCAGAGAGTCCCAAAGAAGTTGGACCCCAGAAAGTACACACAATCATAATTACATTACCCAAGATCAAAGATAAGGAGAGAATCTTAACAGCAGCAAGAGAAAAGGAGACAGTAGCCTACAAAGGAGTGCCCATAAGACTGTCAGCTGATTTCTCAAAAGAAACCTTGCAGGCAAGAAGGGGCTGGAAAGGAGTATTTGAAGTCACAAAAGGCAAGGACCTACATCCAAGATGACTCTATCCAGCAAAGCTCTCATTTAGAATGGAAGGGCAGATAAAGTGCTTCCCAGACAAGGTCAAGTTCAAGGAGTTCATCATCACCAAACTCTTATTATATGAAATGTTAAAGGGACTTATCTTAGAAAAAGAAGGTAAAAAATATGAACAGTAAAATGACAACAAACTCACAACTATCAACAACCGAACCTAAAAAACAAAAACAAACTAAGCAAACAACTGGAACAGGAACAGAATCACAGACATGGAGATCACACAGAGGGTTATCAGTGGAGAGGGGGAGAGAGGGGAAAAGGTCCAGGGAATAAGCAGCACAAATGGTAGGTACAAAATAGACAGGGGGAGGTTAAGAATAGTGTGGGAATAGAGAAGCCAAAGAACTTATGAGTACAACCCATGGACATGAATTAAGTGGGGGATGCTGGTGGTGGTGGGTACAAGGCAGAGGGGCATAAGGGGAGAAAAAATGGGACAACTGTAATAGCATAATTAATAAAATATATTTAAAAAATAAAACTTGAAAATTATTGTTTTTTTCTATGACTCTCTCGTCTCTCTGTGGTTGCATGAGCATTTGTGTGCACTGTAGAAGTCACAAACTGGAGGTCTCAGGCCAACTGACCTTGCAAGTAGTGTGCCCATGTGTGTGGATGTATATGGATGCACACGTGTGTGCGTGTGGGTGTGTGCATGTACATGTGTGTGCACATGTTTGTGAACGGTGTGCACATGTTTGGATGCATGCACATGCGTATTTTGTTAGGTCTTACACAGTGTTTTTATTGCAAACATGGACAATCAGTATCAAATAGAAACCCCCTGGGTTCTCTGGAGAGAGCAGAAGCCCGGCCCTGGGCCTGCACGCTGCCACAGGTAGGCATGTCCCCATCTGGTGCGGGTTGCCACACTCCCTCTGACATGTGTCTCTGAGGCCTGGGCATGTGGTTTCCCACCTGTCAGAGAGCTGGTGGCTCTGCTCCTTTCTCAGGGGACACCTAGGAAGTCCCCGAGCCACATTTTCGACTTCTGCTTCTAGCAACATAGCCCCGAGTCCCATGTAAATTAAAAAGTGCTTTTCAGCACAGTCCTTTCACAGGGGGCCTGGGTGGGCACCCAGGAGGGGGTGATCACGGCCCCAGGCGGGTGACCATAACAACTGACCATGCAGTAAGAACCTACTGTGCGCCACCCTGTGCCAGCTGCTTCGTGTTCCGCGCCCTCAGCCCTCACAGCAGCCACGTGGGCTGTGTAATTCGAGGTTTGTAAGAGGCCTCACCGTCATCCACTCAGCTGTGCAGTGTTCCACTCGCAGTCACCCAGAGAAGTCCAGTCTGGAACGCTCTCTCAGCCCATGTATTCGGTAAGGTGGGGGCTGGTTCCACTATTTACAAGGAGCTTTAGTTCTGTTTCCAGAGATCTGCCCGGATGGAAGTTCTCGGTTTTAACTTGGTGGGGGCACATGCTCTCTGTGGAGGGAGGCGTCTTCTGCGTCTAAACAACAACCCCGGCCACACCTTCCTGGTCGGATGAATAGGGTTCATTCCCATCAACCGAGCTCACTAAGAAGCAATGTTCCTGCCCAAGAGCTCTGTCCACGTGGCCCCGGGATGCGTGCCAGTGGCTGGGACCAGGGGCTCTGTTTTCGCTCCTTTGAATCAAAATTCACGTGTCAGTCAGACCTCCTGTAAACGTCACAGTTTGCGTGGACACCTCAGCACACGACAGGCCCGTCACACATTTTGTCTTAACGCTCACCGCAAACTCGAGGCTGTCCTGCGACAGCCCTGTTCATCTCCTGTGTGTTTACGTGAATGCAGGCGAGGCAGTTCGGGGAGACACTTGACTGTGAGCTTCAGTGCAGTGCCTTAACTTTGCCACCTTTTCGTTGCTGTTTCTGCCTTGAAGTACCTTTGAGGTGCTCGGGTCTAGTCATGCTTAGTCCAGAGAGGAGGCCACTCCTGGGGGTGCTCAGGACTCAGTGACACGTAGTCCTGGAATTAGGTGGCTGCTGCTCCTCAGGGGTAGAGATGCTCCCTGTGCAGAGGGGTGTCCGTGTGCCCTGAATTGGCCTACGGGAGCCCCCGAGGGCCCCCAGGGCAGTGTGTACCTGCAACCACGTCTGGGCACACAGAACAGCCTAGGAAACACAAGACACCATCTCTGGACTGAGTGCTTCTCCTCCTAAAGCCAGACAAGCAAGTTCAGACCTTTTTCTCTCACTGCCATGACCGTGACCTCTTATACCACAAGGTCCAGGATGCTGGGCTCATGGCGAGCCCTTCACCCTAAGGCACAGCCTGTGTTCATAGGGACAACATGCTGTGCTCACTTCAGATCAGTTTGAGAAAGAGGAAACAGTTTTTGCTCTTTCTTCACTCATTCCTGATGGTCTGCTCCAATCAGAGGCCAAGGTCTGAGTGAAGATGTCCACCCTTTGAGGCTAAAAGGTTCCAGCACCAACTTCCTGGATCCCAGGCTTTGCCCTCCAGGCTTTGGCATCCACTGGGATTTCTCCCTCCTTTTGGTCCCTAATTTTAATCTTTACCCTCTCACCTTCTGACTCTCTGTTTACTGCCGCCTGTCTGAGTTCTGCTCCCTCTGAGTGGGCGGCCCTGAGCTGAGAGGTGTGGGTGTGTGTCCAGGTGGACAGAGGTGACAGTAGGCAGAGGAGAGAGGATGGGACACTGTGTGGGGACTGTGCAGCCCTGGCCCTCACCGGGTGGGTGTCACACGCTGGGGGTTCTGTGGGCTGGTCAAGAGCCATCAGGGTGCGATTTGGGCTAAACAGACTCCATTAAGATTGGAAACAAGCCCTGGCTGGTTAGCTCAGTTGGTTAGTGTCACTCTGGTACGTCAAGGTTGTGGTTTCGATCCCCAATCAGGGCGCATGCAAGGAGCACCAATGAGCCCATGAATAAGCCAAACAACAAACTGATGTTTCTGTTTCTCTGTAAAATCGATGAATAAAAAAGAAAAAAGATTGGAAACAAACAGCAACAAAAGCAAGCAAATGCACTCTGACAACAAAAGCAAAGCCAGTTTAGTGAAAACGCGGCTCCTGGTTGAGACCACCTTTGTGTCCGCGTCTGGGAGGAGAGTTCAGATTTTGGCGTTCAGAGAACAGCAACACAGCCCCTCCCCTCTGCGGAGTCATGCCTTTTTAGGAAAGTTGAAGCCCCGTGTATCATTCCCCGACCTTAGAAAACAATGTTCCCAAATATTTTCTTAGCAAGCATTTGGGAGGGACCACGAAGCTCTGACGTCTCGTTAGAGGAACATGAGTCATCCCATCTTAATTTTAGAATTAATCACAAAGTGCAGGAAGGAGGCGAGAGGGTGGGCGGGACATTTCCTCTTTCCTGGGCACCCGAGGCAAGGGGGTAAAGTGTCAGGAAGCAAAATCATCCCGGCGGAGTTTGGGTGGGATGATTGGTATTTTGAAGTCTATTGGGGAAGCCAAAGGTTTGAATAAGGTGCTGGAGACTGTTGGCAAATCTGTTATGAAAGGAAAGGTTCCCAAAAGGGGTGAGTCAGGGGGTCAGCCTGCTGATTGGGGATATCTCTGCAGTCTCCCCACATCAAGCTTGTCCTCGTAGGAAAGCCCCGCTCCCGGGGCTCTGGGCCTAAGGGTGCCCACCTGGGAGGTGGCGCTCCACCCCTGGCACCAGAGTGCTTGGGGGTCTCTGGATTCAGAAGTGAAATAAGACAGCCTCTGCCTGACCTCTGCCAGTCACAGCTGGCACTCCCCACTCCTGTTCACCAGCAGCTGGGAGAATAAGAATTTGATCTCTGTCATTTAATGTGTTTTTTCCGTTTTGCTGTTAGAAAAGTGTGCCTCCCCAGCGAATCAGAATGCAACTGAATGTTGAGATCTGGTGAGTGGAGATGGAGGAGCCACGGAGTTGGTATTTATTTAATAACACTGAACGCCATTCTTTCCCTCTCTCCCTCCCTCCTTCTATGGATTTTGGAGACTGATGTGCTGGTTTTATGTTCCTGTAACCTCCCCCCAGTCATTTTACTGCGACCTATTCATAGGAGAGGGAAAGTGAGTCTTCCTAAACCAGCTTCCTCGCATCCATTAGAGACAGGATAGCAGCTTTAAGAAAGGAACTATTCGTCTCTCAAATGTGCGCGTGAACCTGAGCACTGGCTGGTGCCCTGAATGTGCAGATGGTGGTTTTCTGTCTCATCTTGAACGAGGAAGTTTGGGCTGCAGGGACCACTGTCCCTTGCTGTTTGGAGCTGCAGATACCTGCACCCAGGACAAACTCCGTGAAAGATGCTGGTGCCTGTCACATACCTCCTCAGGGAGCAGCAGTCATGCGGCACCATCCCGAGGGCATGGGGATGCCAGGCCTGCTCTCCTAGTGCAGGAAACACCTGCCACCTCATCTCTGCTGCACCCAGAGGTGGGAAATGCAGCCATCACCTGGTCACAGGAATCATATTTTCTGTGGCCACCCAGGCACTACACCACGGTCACTGGGAAGAGCATGAAGTGATGCAGACATCATTTGATTTGTCCTTGAGCTCTGGAGAGGGAAGTCTGAGCCGAGAGTGAGTGTGGTGGCCGGGGAGCGTGGAGCAGCAGCTGAAAGACTGTCATGTCCTGTGTTGACCTGATGGCTGTGAAAACAGAGGGGCAGCTGATCACACACCCTCCCGGCGTATTCTGACAGCAAAGGGAGGCATGAACAGTCTGCAGCTCAGGACACAAGGGGTCCGGGCGCTGGCTCCAGCAGGAGCAGCCTGGCCTTTGGATTGAAATGAAACACCACACGGCAGCAAGGGGGAGGCGGTGGGGTCATTGGGCCCAAGGGCCCGCCTCGGCTGTGATGGGAGCCGGACCCAAGTCCTGGCAGCACCGCATTTGTACGGCTCCAACAGAGGAGCCGCCCACTCCCTCTCACAGGGACAGCGATTCGGGAAGCCCAGGGGACTGGCCCGCACATGTCTGCACATGAAATCTCTGCATCATCCTGCTCTTTGGACAAGCCCTGGGAGGACCACCTGCTCTGTGACCCACCCCAGAGAGGGAAGTCAGGCCCATGTCATTGGTGGCGACCAACGTTACACATCACACATCAGCTGGGCAGACCCGGGCAGGCCAAGGCCTCAGCTGTCAGCCTGCCTGGCTCCCTGTCCCCGCTCCCTAATATGGCCCCAGGGAGACACGAGGCAGCTCGTGGCCAGGATGCAGGGGTCCTGCCTTTGTCCTGCAGCCCCTTGTCACTGGGCCCCTGATGTTGTCACCTCTTCAAGGGACTTTCAGTTGCTCCTTGTTGATTCCTGTGTTTATGTTTAGTGAGTCTCCCTCCATCAGAAGAAAATGAGAGCGGGAAGCCCGTCTTTCTTCACAGTCACAGCTTCACAGATCAGAAACCGAAGGTGTCGTGTTTGTAGCTCCCTCCACCCTATCAACTTGTTTCAAGTATTGAGCAGACCCCAGCCCCGTGTCAAGTGCAGTGTCCATATGCCCAGGGAGCAGAGAAGCAAAATCTGGAGGTGAAGAAGCCAGACCAGCCCCATACTCATTTCAGTCCCTTGAAACTCACAGGGACAATTACCTGGGAAGAATGTGTGTGGCAGTGGAACTACATGGCAAAAGGTGTGGGTTACATACATGCCCGATGGAAACCACGTTCAGTTACCCCGTGCTCTGTTTCCATTTTTCTGTTTTAAATAAAGCTTGCATCTGAGCATTCGCTGGTGGCTCTGGTGGCATTGGCTCTGTTGCCAAGGACACCAACGTGAATTTCACGTTCCATTCATTTTCAACCATCTTGAAACTAAACAGTCAGATAAAAATATTCCAATAACATACCTTCTGCAACGATAAATGGGTTCATGTTTCATTTCACTGATGGTCAAGTTTACAGATGGTGTAGAGTAAGACGTCCGTGAATGACAGACAGGTGCACAGCAGGAAGGTCGGAGCTTGCTCGAGAAGCTCCCTGTATGGTGCTGAGGAGGTTTTCGGGGCGTGGACCACAGCTGTTCTGCTCTTTGCAAACTGCGTCCTGCAGCTGAACGAGCGCCCTGTGTGTCTTCGACAAGTACAGCAGCATGTGGAATATATCAGTATAAATATTTCTCTCTTCAGATCACTCACCTCGGAAGATGTCCTGCTGCTCTCAGCACATCTGAATTCTTCCGGGGGTCTTCCTTCACTAACATGGCACAGAGTGTCTCCCGACATTCCCAACAGTGAACGTCGGCTCCTGGAAGGCGGGTCTGTGGGAAAGCATGTAGAGTTGCTTGGTTCCAGGTGACATAAATAAGTGATTTACAACCAAGTCAGTGAATAAGTTGATTACCACACTGTTTTCAAAGTGAAAATGGAGTGCGAATATGCAATGACAAGACTGATTTCTTGTGGTTTGTAAACTGTCTTTGAAAACATTTTCTAAAGAGGCAGAGAAAATTATCCTGAACACAGGTACCGTCTTTGGAAGTCTTGGCTGTACAGGTTTCCGACGTACAGAGGAGTCTTCCTAATTTACAGCAATGCCGTGAATTCTTCCATGATTGAACCTGAGCTCAGCCCGCTCATCCCGGGTCTGGATACCGGGCTCAGCGCTCGGCCTGCTCTGGGCGTAAAGGGGAGCCCTGACCCTGCTGACCCCTCTGATCTAGTCTCACCGTCTGGCTGAGACACCCCTCAGCCTTGGGCGCTCCTCTCCTCCTGGCCCCCAGCACCCTCCTGTCTTGTCTCTGTTTCTGGCTCGCCTCTGCCGAGACCTCTGCTCCTCACTCTGGCAGAGTCCTCCAGAGCCTTCCTCCATCCGTCCCGCCGCGGTGCCCAGACAGACTTCCTCCGTCCGTCCATTCTCTCACGTCCTGCGCTCCCCACAGTGCCTCATCTCTGCTTCCCCTCTCGCACTAGGCGCTGGAGGCACCGCTCCCTCCGGAGCTCCTCAGTGTGGTGCCGTCCCTTCAGACGGGTGGCCTCAGTGACAGTGTTTCTCAAACCGCAAGCCAGGAGCCACTAAGGATCATGACAAGTTTAAAAAGGGAAACAGGAGCAAGTCAGTCGAGGGAAGTCCTGTGACGGGTGCACACGTGGCGAGGAAAGCAGTGCTCTGTGAGTCTCCGCCTGCGTCACCAGGTCCCCCCATCAAGTGTGTGTCCTACCTTCGACACCCCCAGAAAGAGCTGGACACCTGGGTCTTACTTGCCCTGTGTGTCTGGCACTTTCTATGTGTTTTGTTCGTCCTTGGTCTATGCATCATGGTCCCCACACCCGTTGCTAAGTCTTCCTCCGCCTTCTGTTTTCTGTCTCAGCAGCCTGTCTGTCTGTCTTGCCTGCCACCCTCTCCAAGCCTGTCAATCGGCTCCATTCCCCATTTCCAGGGACGCAGCCAGTGCACCCCATCCTCAAGCTTGAACCCCTCTTTCTCCTTTTCTCCCAAACAGAACTCATTAACGCTTTTCAGTTCCGCTTCCAAATCGCCTCCCAAACCACCCCCAGGGTCAGTCTCTTCACAACCTATCGTCTGTGTAATGACCACTTTCCCTTCTCTGCCGTCTTCAGCTCCTCACTTACAGACCGTGGGGTTGAGACAGGAAGTGCTGGACCGGCGCCTGGCTCACAGCAAGGCTCAGTGGGCAGACACTACTGTTTATTTCAGTGTTCATGCTGTTATTTTTGACATGAGTCCTGCCCATGTGTTGTTAGACTTGCCCCTAAGTATTTAATTTCCCAGGTGAGAGTAAGTAGTACTTTATTTTAATCTCAGGGTCGGTGCGGTCACAGCTAGTACACAGACGGATAATTTATTAGTGGTAGGAGTTTTGTTGTAGATTCATTGGGGTTCCCCACGCAGAGCCCTGTGCCATCTGGAAGCAGGTGCGGATGGACTGCTTCCTTCCTCACGCCCACGCCTCTCACATCCTCACCCTCCCCCGCACTGCCTGGAGCACGTGGCTCCACCGACGCCCTCGCCTGTTCTGCATCCTGAGTGGGGAGCAGCTACTCACGTGCACCAGCTGTGAGCTGAGAGTTCCACTCAGTTCCTACTTCTCTGGGACTTTCTGTCATGAGTGGATGTCGGATTGTTTTCAGATACTTTTTCTGCGTGATCTGGTCACGTGATGTGTTTCTTCTTTAGCCCATCAGTCCAGGGGATCGCATCAGTTTATGTTAGAATGCTGACCTAGCCCGCATCCCTGCGATAAATCCCATAAGGTGGTATGATTTTCACATATTGCTGGGTTTTATGTGCTAATATTTTCATAAGGAGTTTTATGTCTGTATTCACAAGGAAAGGCCTGCACATTTCTTTTTTTGGTACTGTCTTTGTCTGCTTTTGCTATCAGGTTAATATTAGCTACTTAACGTTAATTGGGAATTATTTCTTGTTCTATTTTCTGGAAGATGTTGTGTAGAAGTCATGTTAATTCCCCCTTAAATGTTTGGTGGAATCCTCCAGTGTAATCATGTGGGTCTGGAGATTTCTTTCGGGGAACGTTTTTAAATATGAAGTCAATTTTCTTCGTCGTTATGGGGCGGGCAGTGTGGTCTCTGCTGTGAAGAAGCGGCCCCTTTTCCTGAGCTGCTGCCTTTCTGTGTGTCTGCTCCCCGTGGGTCTTCGGGGTCTGTACTGATATCCCCGTTTTATTACTGAGGTTGTCAGTCTGGCTGGGGATTTGTCTATTTTACTAATCTGTTCAAAGAACTAGCCTTTGTTTTTACTGACTTTATTTTTTTCTGATTTCAATTTTATTGAGTTCTGCTCTTTATTATTTCTTCCTTCAACTTACTTAGGGTCTAGCTTGCTCTTGTTGCCCCTAGCTTTTTCACGTGGGAATTGGATGATTGATTGGAGACATTTTCTGACGTAAGCATTTGGTAGCAAAATCTCACTCAGAGCAGCTTTAACTGATCCAACAAATTCAAATCTGTTGCATTTTCTTGTTTTTCTCTCTTCTCTCTCTCTCTCTAATTTTCACCTGAAGACATGCTTATTGATTTTAGGGAGAGGGGAAGGGAGGGAGGGAGGGAGGGAGGGAGGGAGGGAAAGGAACATTGATGTGAGAGAAAAACGTCAGTTGGCTGCCTCTCATACGCGTGCCAACTGGGGACCAAGCCTTCAACCCAGGCTCGTGCCCTGACCGGAATCAAATGGTGCATGGACAACACTCCAACCCACCGAGCCCCCTGGCCAGGGCTGATCCTTTGAATTTTCATTGTCACTCAGTTGCACATGTTCTGTACCCTGGATTTTCTTGACCCCTGGGTCATTCAGAAGTGTGTTGCTTAATTTCCAACTGTTTGGGGCTTTTCTTGTTGTATTTATGCTATTAATGTCTAGTTTGACTCCACTGTGATTGGATCAAGTCCTCTGAATGATTTTGGTTCTTTTCATTTTGCTGAGTCTGTTTTATGGCTGGGGATGTGGTCCACCCTGTCCGCGATCCGTGAGCCCTTGACCAGGACGGGTGTTGCGGCTTTTCCGGAGGCGTTGTTCCGCAGACACTGACACCGCGGAACTTCTCTCTAGTTTTGGGCATTTTCTCTCTCTTGTTCAGTCGTTAAAGTGGTGCTGAAGTCCCCAGCTGTGATCATGGGCTTGTCCCCTTGCCCTTCCCATTCTCTCGGTCCATGCCCCCTCACCTGCAGCTCTGCTGTCTGGGGCACAGACTATAAAAGTGGGCTGGCCCCTGTATCACTGCATCTCTCTGTCCTTGTAGTTTTGTTTGCTCTGAAGACTAACATCATATTGCCGTGGCCAGTGCTCCTTGCGTTTACTCAACAAGATGTCTTTTCCGACCCTTCTACTCTCAGCCTGCCTGAGGTGTTGGAGTTGAAGTGAACTTTTTGTGAACAGCATATAGTTCAGCTGTGCGTTTTTCATCCCTTCTGTCTTCCTCGGTGTATTTAGCCCATTTACGTTTAAGTAATTTTTGCTATCTTAAGGCTTAAATGTCACATTTTAGTTTTTGTTCTCTATTTGCTCTATTTTTTTCTGTTTTTTTTTCCTGCATTCCTTCAGTGATCTGAAGGAGTAAAATATCACTTGATACTTTAGCAGTCCATTTTGGTGTACGCACAGTTTCTTGCTAGCCAGCTTAGTGCTTGGCCTGGATGCTCCATCACACACACATGCTGTCGTTCACCGTCGGAGAGGCCGGAGGACACCTGCCCCCCCTGCCCCGTGACACTTCCCCTCTATTTATCATAATCATGGTAAATGTTTCCTCGACATATGTTTAGAAGCACATCAGACAGTATTATCACGTTTGCTTCAACTGTCCAACAAAACTTAGAAAACTCAAGAGAAAAAAGCTTATTATATTTACCCAGACCTTTATCTTCTGTGATCTTCCTTCCTTCCCGGTGTTCCCCAGACACGGCTTTATCATCACCTGTGTGTCTGGAGAAGTTCCTTTCGTGATTCTTTTAGGGCAGGTCTGCTGATAAAGAAAGCCCCTGCTTCGCCCCTTTGTCTGAGACTGTCCTGATTTGCTGTCACCCCTTACAGCTGCTTTCCTGGGGTGTCTGGGTCGGTGGGTTTTCAGGGTTCTGGGCTGACGGCACTTTTCTTTCAGCACCGGGAGTGTCGTGCGGTTCCCCGGCTGCTGTGGTTCTGGTGCACACAGTCCTCTGTCCCTGGAATCGCTTCCCTCATGTGTGAGATGCCATTGTTTCGAGATGCTTTGTGTTTGGTTCTCAGAAGTTTAATCATCACGTATCTTGGAGGAGATTTGGGTTTATCCTGTTTGGGGTGCTCAGCTTCTGGAATCTTTAGGTTTCGATCTCTTGGCAAAATTGAGAGGGTTCACCTTTACATTTTTTGAGCACCTCTTTGCCCCTGCCCTCACCCTCCTCTCCTCTGGGGCTCGGATGACTTCAGTGCTGGATCTTTGACGGTAGCCCCATTTTTTTTTAGATGATTTTCTTCCCTTAGGAATTGGGTGCCTTCTGTTGCTCTGTGTTCCAGCTCACGGATCCTTCCCTCCTCCCCTCCATCCTTCCGTGCTGTGCCCCACTCAGCTGTTCATTTCTCAGTTATAATATTCGCATTTGGTTCCTTGTATACTTATTTCTTTACCAAAACTTCCTATTTCGTGTGTTTCAGGCAAGTTTGTACTTGTTCACTGAAGGATTTCTGTCAAGGCTGCGGTACAGTCTGTCAGGCGGTGCTGACGTCTCCGTCACCTCACTGTTGGTGGCTCCTGATTGTCGTTTTTCATTCAGTTTGAGATCTTTCTGGGTCTGGGGATGACAAGTGATTTTCTGTTGAAACCTGGGCATTTCTGTGTTATATCATGAGACTCTGGGTCTCCATTAAACCTTCTGTTTTAACTGGCTTTTCTTGGCTCTCCTCTGCTGGGGTGGGGGTGCCTCTCTGTTCCTGACCAGTGGGGGCAGACATCCGGGTCCCCCAGTAGACTTCTGCTGATACTGGAAGGGCAGGCTCTTGTCCTTTGTGCTGGGCGGGGGCTGTGTGGGTTCAACGCCCCGCATGCTCTGCACCAACACGGTGGGGGTGGGGGTGGGTAGCTACCACCTAGCAGAGATGCTACCACCTTGGCCTTCTCAGGACACTGGCAGAGTCCTGAGTGCTTGGAGACCCCTTACAGCCCTGTGAGGATGGACACCCAGATGCCCTCTTGGCCTCCATGAGCCTGCATGGCCCAGTCTGTGCTTTTCTGGGGTGTCTGGTGGGAGTAAAGCTCCATCATGTGAAATGTGCTCCATGGCTCCTTCCTGGCCCTCTGACTGGAGAGGGGGTTACCTGCACCCACTGGTGCTCAGGGTTGCTGGCTGATTCAGCGCCGAGTCCAGACAACGCAGCCCTTGAGTCCAAGGTCCTGCCTGCTCTGCCTTCTCCTCTCCCCCCTTCACAGCCTCCGCTAGTATATTTTCCAGGGTGTTTATTGTACTCAGAGGAAGGAATAGGAAAATGTCTGTCTTCTCCAAATTTCTGGAAGTGGGTCCCATCTTCCCAGGGTCTATGTCCTCTGACATGCCTTGGAGAGAGGTGCATGGGGACCATCTGAGCCCCAGATCCATGTACTTCCTGTTTTTACACCAAGGGCCCAGTCCCTGCCTCTCCCAGGAAAACCGAGGGTCCCTTCATATCACCCACACAGACCAGTTGGGGTCCCAGAAGAACCGAGCCCTCCTCACAGGCCGCAAGCTCCTGACACGCCTCAGACTCTGTGCGCCTCAGATAAAAATCAGTATCAAACTTCTGTTATTTAATTTTTTCATGGGAAGTTTTGTTTGGTTCTTGATTTTTTTTCTGTTTCCAGATAGAGAGTGACATTCAGGCCACCCTTTGGGGATTGTTTAAATCTGCTTATTCCTAAATGCGCAGTGCTCGGTGTTACGTGAATGTTGCCTGTGTGCTTTCCGGTGAGCATGGTCCTGGGCATGGACCACCCACGGCCACAAAACAGACATCTCGGTTGGGGGGGGAGGGTTTGTGGTTGCTTCTAGCAAATGGACAGACTTGCTCATTATTCCGAATCCTGAAGTAAGGACGACAGTGACCGTGGGGCCAGGTCCCCCTGCAGCAGCTTTTTCTCTTGACGAGTGCTCAGAACAGGCTGCCATGGGAGGCCGGCCGATGTAAACTTTCCCAACAGCACCCGCGGTGGGTAATGCCAGTGAGCCTTCTGAGGGTCAGAACTGTGCCAACTGTTTGCATTTGCCATTTGTACATTTTTAAAAAATGCTAGACTTGCATTTGAAACAAGTACTCCAGCATGTTCCTGAAGGAGCTTGCATCTCCTGTGTCATTGTTTCTATCTGGCCCGGAACACGTGGTCCTCAGAAGTCAGGGACTCCTTGCACACGCGTGCAAGTACAGAGCCGTCCTGGCGCGAAGATTTTGATGTGTTTTTGTACAGGGCATAAAAATATATCTCTATAATTACATGATATTTAGTGATTAGATAATTATGGATAATTGCATGGGGTAGTTCGAAGTGCTAAAGTGTTACCATAAGATCTAAAATGTACAAATTGCTTAATAATTATTCTGGGGAGTTATTTGGTAATTCTGAGCATAATTATCATGTGATCTGCAGTGCGTGTAATTAATGCATAATCACATGGATTTCGCCTTCATAACCACTTCGCCCTTGTTATAAATAAGGCTCTTTGTCATAACATTTGAGTATAAATATAATGTAATTGGCTCGCAGACACAGTACATTAAGCCCCATGATAATTGCTTTCACAGTAACAATACCCCTTATTTCATTCCCGGCGTGGGGCTCTGAGTGGGGACGGGCTGGGCAGTGCGTACCACCCAGGGGTGGCAGCAAGTGGGCATCTGGGCGCACTGGCCAGAACCCCCTGCGGAGAAAGGCCTGCATCTCACAATGGGCAGAGCCTCTGTCCTGCCTGGAGCACGAACCCTGATTTTCCCACATCTCTGGTCTGGACTGTCTGAAAGCTGGACCTTGTGGAAGGAGGGGGCTCGTTCGTAAAGTGCAGGGACAGCAGCTGGGCTGGTTGACTGTGCTGGGGGGAGGGGTTGCTGTGACCCCAAGACGGAGCTTTGGCTCAGCTTCCCAGTTGACATGTGGTTTTCGCCACCTTCCCACAGGTTTCACCTGGCAGGATGACCACACCCAGCACGTGCTGGCCCAGGAGCTGTCCCACCTCCCCAGAGCCCACCTGCGGCGCCCCGGGGCTGCCTACCCCGCCAGGTAAGTCGGCTTGGTTCCTGGGTCCTGGAATAGTGATTCCAGAAAGCTGGGGTGTCCAGGAGGAAGAGGGGCACTTCCTTCCTCCACTATGTCCTAGCCCACTGGTCCTCCCCCCACCTCCCCCACGACCCTTGGAAGAGTCCTGTGTTTCCAGAACCTTGGTAGAGAGCAGAGAAGTCAAGAGTTCTCATTTCCCAGTGAGAACTTAGGTTCACTTTAGTACACAGAGCAGAATTTAATCATAAAACTCTTCTCGTTCTCCAAACACAGCAGCCTATACTGGGCCGAGTGTCTATTCCATACCACCTTATTTCACCCCCACTGCTCACTGTGGGGCGATTACTGAGGTGTCACCCCATCTTGCAGGGGAGGAAATTGAGCCACAGGGAGGTCGAAACTGAGCCCAGAGACAAACCCTGGTGGGCAGCTGGGGTTGTCTCAGCGCTGAGCCACTGTGCTGTGCTCTGCGTGTTTATGAAAAGTGAGAAGGACCTTCCCTAGGGACTGGGTTTGGAAAATTTACTTCTTTCCCTGCGACACTGTTGTAAATCCATAGCCTTTGGTTAGAAAAGTCTCAGTAACAGAAAACTGATGCTTACGTTGTCCAAAAGGAAGTAACCTGGGCCACGGGGACGTTCACTTCCAAGTCCTGCGGGACGGGGTGTGTGGAAACACTCGACGACCGTGCGCACACTGCACACGTGCTCACCATGCCAGCTCGCGCACTGGCCAGACCGAACTTCCCGAGGGCACAACTGTGTTTATGTTCCTTGTACCCAGTGCACCTCCCTTGTCAATGCCCGTGGGCCACTACAGTCTGTGTGAGTGTATGTGTGTATAAGCCTTTTCTGTTCAGAAAGCAAACCAAAACCAAAGTCAGTCGGTCTTGAACGAATTTGAGCTCTGAACACTGATCTTTAAATGGCACCTGGGCGTTTGAGCATTGGCCACTTCTACCTCCTCCGTGGACATTGACCTGAGTGTGGGGCACTGTCTAGCAGCCTTGAGCTCCACCGAGAGCAGGATGGGCTGGGTGACTCCCAAAGGCCAAGGGCAGGAGCTCAGAGACACTGAGACAGACCAGCAGAGGTGCTGCATGGAAACCCAGCAAAGTGCAAAGATGGGTGCCGAACGGAGGGAGCAGAGCCCGGAGCTGAGGGACGCCGAGGCTCATAGCCTGAGGGGTCCTTTGCTCCTGAGAGCTGGATGAGAGGACCAGGAGGCAGCTGGATGTGATGAGCCAGTGACATCACAGAGGGCGGGGACTGAAGCACGGGTTCAGGGTGGTCATGAGGTTTTGTGTGACAGATAATGGCCGAATGATTAGCACGTGAGGTTAGGGCGGCTGAGGCAAGGGATGAGAACAGGCCCACTGCATCTGCTTTGCCGTGATTTTTGTTTATAATTTGGGTTTTTCCTTCTCCAGCAAGTGGGGTGACAGAGTAGCAGTGGTGTCCAACATTTTGGCGTCTCTGGGCCACACTGGAAGAAGAGTTCTCTTGGGTCATACATTAAATACACTGAGACATGTGATCACAAAAAATCTCATAATGTTCTAAGTAAATTTACAATTTTGTGTTGGGCCAAACTCACAGCCATCCTGGGCTGCATGCAGCCCGTGGGCTACAGGTTGGACACCCCTGGAAAGCATCTCATGTTCTCTGGAGCCTGAAGGCTGGTGTGCACATGTGGAAGAGGGACCCAAGTATGAACCATTGCTAGACTTTTTGAAGTAGAAAGTGCACACTTACAAAGTTGTGGCCTGCTCCATGCCAGAGGACAGGGCAGACATCAATCTGCAGGTTAAGGGCTGTGACGTTGCTCAGCAAAGTGACAGGCACGTGCTGCCGCCGAGTGCGCACAGGAAGACGAGGTGATTTAAAGGCAGGGGGATGGGGTGTTTCCATCTGCACTGATGAGAATTACTGAGAAAAATGGACAAAGTACCAGAAAAGTAAATTGACCTCAGTTACATGACTCAGGACATGAAATTTCATCTGTTAGAAATGGTCAGGGAAATGGTAGCCTGGGCTCAAGACGCCCTGGTCTGAAGCGGCTGTGAGCTGTGTGCCCACTAAGAGTGAGCCGACTCGGCCGAAGGAGGCGCGGCTCTACCAGGTGCGATCATCGAGCGCAGCAGGAAGGCGCTTCGTGAGCCCCTTCGTGAGCAGCACACAGACCGCACGCCTGACCTCAGCGGCCTGTTCTGGGGGACCGGGCTTTCCGCATGAGAACACTGGCCAGGAGCCATTCTCTGTTTCTGACAGGATACATCCCCCTGAAATGCACACGCATTTCCTGATGTGTTTCAGCACCGCAGTGAAGACCCACGTGTGGGCAATTAATCGTCGTGTTTGGATGTAAAATACTTGGAACATTGTTTCCTGGTCACTGAATGTGGGTGTGGCTATCAGCAAATGGGCAGTGCACTGGCACTACCAGCATCACTGAGCATGAGCAAATCACACACATACACTTAGACACAGATACACACCGATGCACACACATGTACACACAGATGCACACCCAGGCACACAGAGATGCACACGCACAAGGCATCACCATGTGACTGCTGCCACATTCTTCATTCACGAGAATGAAGAGCATCGCCACACGTAAAGCCCTGTGCTCGCTGCTGGGCTGAGATGCTGCCTCTGGATCGGCCATGGGGAGAGGCTGTGGTGCCTGACCTGGAGAGGCCAGTGGCAAGCAGAGGGCAGGCTGGTAGAACTGCAGGTGCTCGCTGCCTGCCCCGTGACCCCAGGCTCTGCCCCTCTGAGGAGGTATGTGTAGACTAGGCTGCGGCATGCCCAGGAATCCAGACTCCAGCCCAGAAGCAAGTCCAGCTTCAGGGATACACAGCGTTGGCATCACAGTGTTACACCCTGGCCTCCTCTCTGTAAAATAGGGATGGGGTACCTACTTTTGAGATTGCCTGTGGCATCTGGACAGATGACTCCCAGGCGGCAGGGCTTTGGACCCCAGCCAGTGGCTCCCAGGAAGCTGCGTCTCAGCTGGGTTCTTGGAAGACAGACATGGTGACTCTACAGCTGCTGCAGGCAGTTTACAGGACACTTTGTCTTAGGAGGACATGCAATGGGGCATGAGGGGCCGGGGTAGCTGCGGAAGGAGATGGAGGGACTCCATGTGCCTGTAACAAGGCCTTGGACCCTGACCCCTCCCGGGGACTTGGGCTGGCATACATCTTCAGAGGCGGCCCCTCCCCTAGCTGAGTGCCCACAGGGCTCTCCCTGGACACAGCCTGCCAATGTTGTGTCCTCCTGCTGCAGTGAGTAGGCACCAGACCAACAGACCTGGACGGCTCCGGAGGTCCCAGACTGCACAGGACACAGACAGGGAACCCCTCACCTTCCTGGGTGAACCGGGCTGCCACAGCCCCCGAGGGCCATGCCCCATTTCCTGCATTCCCCTGTTTTCCAAGGCCACCCCGTGCTGGGGCAGCTGAAGGACTTCCATCTCTGAGATCATCACTGAGCTTTGTCGTATTTGCTCTTCTTGTAAGCAAAAGTGAAAATCAAATTGTTGCTTAAACGCCAACCCTTTCCAGGCACCAACCCACAGAGGAGGGATGGGGGGAAATCCTGCCCCTGCACCCACATCTTCCAGGCCCCACGGTGACAGCCCAGGGCAGAGCTCCTCCTGGCTGTCGGGACACTCTCACTCGGCACCAAGGCCGCTTCTGGGAGGGGACACAGAAATACAAGACTCAAACCCAGGATTTGCTTACACAAAGGTCGAGCGCATTTAGGACGCAAACCCCACACGCCTGGCTGTGTGACTGTCGGGACTGTCACTCATAATTATTTGATTTCTGAACTCGGCTGTAGCCTTTCATGACCACTGTGCGGAGCGCCCAGGGGAGGTGCCGGGGAGGTGACAGGAAGAAGCGTGTCCGCTCCCTTCCGCACAGACAGGGCTGTGGCTGTTGGAGAGGACAGAGACTGCTGCGCTTCCATACGATGCAAACATTTGGTTTCCTCAAAAGCGGAAATAAGACTTTTTCTTTCAAATAAGTCCACAGTTCGCATCGCTCTCCTTGCACCACACTCATCAGCTCTGTTCTCCTAAAGTCACTCTCAGCGATAACAGTTTTTAGATTCCCCAGAGATGTCTCCTAGCGCTGGAAGAAGTGGCATCCACAGGTTACCAAAGGGAAGTGCTAGTGTTTAGAGCTAACCCACATGAACCCAGAATGTCGTGGGTGAGTTAAGTTCATTTATTCAGTCAATGCACATTTCTTTCAGTATCTACAGTGAGTCAGGCTCTGTTGTAAACTCTGGGGTGGGAGCCGCAAGCAGGGAAATGCAGACAACTGGGGCCCCTTCTCTCTGGCAGCCTGCACGCTAGTGAAGGGGTGTCCAGCAAGAAGTGCACGTTTGCACAAAGATGACCTCAGCTGGTCATAAATGCTGAAAGAAACCAGGAGGGCCCCATCCACAACGACTGGGACAATCCTCAGACGGGGGTGGGGGCCGGTGGGGAGGGGCATCCTCGAGCCAAGGGGTGTCTGACAAGGGAACTGGCACACAGTTGGTGTTTCTAGCACTGAGTCTGTTTCCATTTTCCAGAGACGCCAGTGGGTACCAGGCAGGTAGGTCCATCGTGAGTCCACCGGTCTGTAGCTTAGCAGCCGCTTACAGAGATGCAGAATGCACGAGGGACTCAGACCCTGGCCAGAGAGAGCTGCTGGCCACAAGCCTGGTCCTGGCAGGGCCATGAGGCTGCCCCATGTGCCTGTCTCGCGGTCCAGCGATGGCATATGGCAGAGGTCAGGTGGCTGACCGACCCCCAACATGCATGGGGCTGGTTCATGTGCTCTTTTGCTTTTCAGGAGCTTAAAGCCCAGCGCCGAGGATGAAAGAAGGCACCATCCGGAGGGTGGCTTTGCACTGGCCAAGGCTCTTGAGCGCTACTTGCCATACCTGGAGGTCCTGTCCCAGGCCACCGCCCCGGATGAGCTCCCCAGGATGCAACAGAACAGACGACCAGCTCAGGTGACCTTCGCAGCTCACTCTGCAACCTGGGTTTGTGTGTCACCTCTGGGGGGCATCTCTGGGGGACACCTACGGGAATGTTTCCTAAATCTACGGCAGCATCTCTCAGTTTTTCTCTTGTACCCCATCCAGTCTGATAGGCAGTATGGTGAGGGGTGGGGGCGCATGCAGAGAAGTGTCCCTCGGTCCTTGTAGGGTGATGCCCCAAGTCCAGCAGTGGCTGCCCAGCTACCCTCGATGCTGAGCCCCTCTGTGTTCCCTGTTGCCCTCAGGGCAGGTCCTCACGAGGTCTTCCATGGGACAGGCCCAGAGCTGTGGACACTCACTGTCCACCCTGCAGACAGGATGTCAGGAGGCAGCACAGGGCATGGAGTCCACACTTTGGGACAGGACCCAGGACAGCAGAAGACACTCAACTGCAGGGAGGATGGCAGGGACCCTAAACTTAGCTGGAACCAGGTGACACAGGGTGACCAGCTGTCCCGGCTGCCAAGGACTGTCCTGGAGGGAATCCCGCAAGTCCTATACCCCAGAAACTTCCCCTACAAGGCATCCCTGCCCTCGGCCAGTGTCCCAAGTGGGTGCCGGGCCTGGGTACCACCTGTGCCGGCCCTTGGGTAGGAGCTCACTTCACGTCAATGCTAAACCTGCTCTGGAGCCAGTTTGGGATGTGAAACACATTCAAGAACATTTTAAAGAGACCATTAGACATTGCAGCGAACATTTAAACAGGAAATTACACATGTTTTTTTACAACAGCCCATTGCACTGCGGTTCCCAGGTGGAGTGGGCTGATGAGAGCAACCTTCAGAGCAGAGGGTGTCATGCACCCCGAGGGTGAGACTGTGGGCAGGGCACAGAGCCCAGGTGGTCCCGGGGCTGAGGGGCATTCACAACACTGCTCATGCTTCCTCCTGCTGAATGTCGGTCACGTCACCTTGGACGTGACCAGTGATACCTGCTGGCGAAGGTGGGTGAGTGCAGCCGTGTTTTGCTTGCCCTTAAGCTCCACTAGTTTCATGAGACGATGGCTGTGGCCTTGGAAACACGTGGGAAGCAACTTGGGCCACTGTTACAGTTGCTTTCCTGTTATGAAGGCGCTGAGATCAGTTGTGCCAACGCAGGCTGTTGTTTTGGGCCATGTGCACACACAGGGCTCATGCCGTGGATGAGGCCTCAGGTGACTTAGGGTCTGCGTGAACTGCAGCAGGCATGACAGAGCCATGTGCATGTCTGCCCAGAGAGCTGCGCCCCCCAGGTGGGGTCAGGTGAGGTGTGGGCTCGGTTAAGAAGCCGAGTCACTTCCACATCTTAGGGGCCTAAGCAGAGAAAGGACGTCTGCCGCCCAGCTGCTCTCTGGGACACTGTGGGACACCTCCTTGCGCCCCTTCACCCTGGGTCACACTGGATAGGCTGCAAGGCCACGGCCAGTGTCAGCGCCTCTGTATATGTGTTTGCCCCAGAAGAGGGGCGGTGGCCACACGGTTCCCTGCAGCATCAGGGAGTCAGGCTTGAGCCCAGTTCTCAGAACCCACTGGATGGAGGGGCAGGGCCTTCGTCCTCACGGACGAAGTCCTAAAAGTCCAGTAGGAGGCAGCCGGTAGACTAGGGGGGTTCCTGCCCCTCACAAGCTCAAGGCCTCACTGTCACCTGGATTGCTGGCCAGAACGAACACCGTGTCTCAGAGCCTTTCACACGAACTGTCAGTCAGCAAGCTTCTAGCATGGGCCTGGAATCTGACGGAGCCAGGCCACTGAGCACCGGTTCTAAATGTCCGTCACTGATGTGGCCTGAGCGCTTCTGGTGCACCGGATGCCCAGCGAGGTGCTGTGGGGTGAAAGGTGAGCTTGTCCTGGGTGATCGGCAGTGGGTAGAGTGCTAGGGGAGGCTAGACACTCGGCGGGGCCGGGGGGGGGGAGCTGCTTGGCCTCTCTGTCCTGCTGCGTCCTCACTGTAAAACGGGTGATGACAGTCACCGAGTGTTTCTCAGGGTCAAGCAAGAAAACACACGAAAGCTCCCAGCCAGCGGGTCAATCAATAGTCGTCGTCATCATCGTCATTATTAATGAGCTATCTTTTAAACGCAAAATGAGGACGAGGTCAGGGGTCTGGAAACCACCTGCTGGACTGTTCGTGGAGGTCGCAACTCCACCAAGGAAAATCGGGGGAGGGCAGGCGCGCAGATTAATCGGTTTTCTGTGCGCCTCTGCCGGGCCGTCGGGCCGCGCTCTGGCCTCGATGCCGTGCAGCGGCGGTTTCATCTGTTGGCGCCGCAGCACAGCAGAAAACCAACCTTGCTCCCAGGCCTCTTGAATATCGTCAATTTAAGTGCATGCAAACAGGAAATCGCTCTTTGCCCTCCCCTTCGTCCCCCGGTGTGTCTTCATCAAGAGGGACATGCGGCTTCCTGCTCGGTCTCGGCTGCTGCTGTGGGGTTTCTTCTGCAACAGAGCCGTCGCATCGTGTCCCCGGGTGGGCGTTGGGCACGGGCAGTCGATAAAGACAAACCTGTGTGTGGTCCGGAGGCAGGTTTGGTGATAGAGGAGGGAGCCAGGAGAGAGTCACTGAAGTTCCACAGACGCAGAAGAAGTTCACGCGAAAGGAAATGAGTTGGAATTTCTCTGTGGAGCCGGTTACCATGTTTCCACACCTTGACCGTGACTCAGGCACCAACAGCCTCTTCCTGGTGCCCTTTCTTGTCTCTAGAAATAGGGACGGGGCAGCCGAAGCCACTGTCACGTCATGTTTGTCTTTCAGGTTTGGTTGTTTTATGAACTTTGCCCTCATACTAGAACAAAAAAGTCCAGTTTAGACTAGAAGTTTCTCCCTGGACAAGGAGTGGCATGGAATTCATCCAGAGGGGCTGCTAAGTAGGGCCCCTGGAGTTTTTGCTGTTTCTCCTGCCACTTGCCCCTGACCTAAGGGGTGCACTGTGGGGCCATGCACAGCACGGGCCAGGGATGCCAGGGGTCAGCAGGAGCTGGGAGGGGGCGTGCTGTGGGTCATAGCAGTGAACAGCTACAGGCAGCTCCCTGGGAGATGGTTGGACATGCTGCTACTTACACCAAAACCTCAGGCCGGTAAATAATTCTGCCGGGGCCACAGCAGCCCTGTGCTTATTAGTAGGGGAGGGGAAGGTACGAGTTTGTCTCCTCACAGCCGGGCCTTCCCAGCCCTGACCTGGATGCATTATGATTCCGGCACTGGGGACCTTCCCTGCTGTGGAAAAAGTGTGCATGGTGTCTTTGCAGGGGACATTCAGCCCTTCGGGACCTTACAATGCGGTTGGGGGGTGAGCTGGTTGGTGTGGTCCACTGGCCCTGAGGCCACCCCAGTCACTGGGGCGTGCAGGGGAGGAACAGCATCCACCCTGCTCACACCCGACCCGGCCTTCCTTTCAGGAGAGGCAGTGGGAAGGCTAGCACTGGGGTCGTCACGTGTCCCTTTGGCAGTCACCTGCCACCTTGTCCCAGGTCTGGCCTCTGTGACATCTGATGCTCACAGTGGGTCAGCCGGGGCAGCGTGGTTTACATCTGTTACCCCCCTCACAATTCCTAGCATGTCACCTTTTTCCTCTCGCAAACGCCCTATGTGGATAACGGGTTCTATGGCTAGTCCATCGCGGTGCTCACAGGTTATTCAGAACACGGGCACTCGGTGGCGTTTTTGGCTCAGGGGTTTTCCTTCCGTGTTAAGATGAATGCTTCTCAGCACTCCAAACGCATAGGATCCTAGAGCTCGTTCTTTTCTTGGTCCCGTGTTTGAGTGAAGGGCACGCCCTTCGTCATCTCTCAGATGAGCAGAGACTGGGTGAAGGGCGGGAAGCCATCACCCAACATGACCACCGCTGCCCCGAGGTTGCTGCCACGAGAACCTGCCAGCAGGCCCGGCTGCACTGCTGCCCCCCCCTCAGCTGATGGCAGACTTCCCTTGGAAATTTAGGTTCTGCACACCAACGGTCTTTCTAGGGGCAACCAATTCCCAATGAATAATTTTAGAGTCACCCCTTTCTATGCATCTGTCATCACAAATCCAAGTCTAGCTTAGAGTTGGAGACGGTGTGAATCTATCGCCTCCAGAGGCCTCGGCACTGATTGCTTCAGGACAGGGCTGGACGGAGTAGGGTCCGTCCTCTTAAACTGACTCGCCCAGTGCTTACCGATCGGTAAATCGGTGCGGTTTTCCCTCTTGTGCTGTGAGTGGTGGGGACCAGCCCCTGCTCTCATTGACTGCAGTGGAGCTGGCTCAGCCCGTGGGATCGTTAGAGACAACGCTGTAGCCCCCCTTAGTCCGTGCTATCGAGGAGGTTTGAGCGGAAATCCATTCTTCTGCAATGCTTTGAATTAACTGATGTATTTTGGAAACATTGTTTTAAGCACTTTTACTGTGCTTAGCACTTAGTACTGTGCTTTTAAGCACTTTTACTTAGCTGTGCTAGGTGCTGGGATTAGAAAGATGGAGGTAAACCCTGCCTCTAGGACTTTACGGTCTTCCTGGGTGAGGCAGACGAAACATGGGGTTAAAAACAGAGCGGGCGCTGCAACGAGGGGCGGGGAGGGGAGGCTGCTCAGGGGTGGACACTGGGGAAACAGCGGCAGTCACCAGGGGAAGATGTTGAAATGGGACTTAAATTGCAGACTGTGAAGCGACAACCCCAGTGCCACTACGATAGCATGAATAATCCAGGTGAGCAACTGAATCAAAGCTTGGGAAAAACAAGCCTCAGAGAGCTGAGACTACAAAAGAACCTGAATGCACTCAATTCAGAAAGGGATGACCTCATTCCAGGGGACAAGAGACAACAACTACATTCACACAGGCAGGAGCAGCAGGAGGGGGCCTGACGTGAGGGGGGACGGGGGAAGGCAGCCTGAATTGTAGGAACTGCTGACAATGTGTGGAAGCCAACGGGTGAGGCCGAGTCCACAGGGACCGGCTGCCGGAGCCCCGAGAATGTGAGACAGTCCATGGGGGCAGGGAGTGATGTGGGAAGGGGAGAGAACGGGAGAAATTACCCCAAGGAAATCCAGGGATTTTGAGCGATACCAGTTGCCTTCTGAAAGCCCCAGACAAGGTGGAGTGAGGAGAGAGTCTGTTGTGAAGGACACAGGAAGGTGGACTGAAGCAGGAACCCACAAAACGGCACTGGCCTGTAAATCAGAGCAACAGCGTCTGTGGGTCAGAAACTCGAAAGCGCCTGCACAGCATCGCGATCCTCAGAGCTCAGACCCCAGCCTGCTCCTGGCCCCGTCCTAACTGCAGGCAGTGGTGGCTGAGGCTGGTGGGCTCAGCAACAACCTCCACACCCACTTCCACTGCCGGCTGCGTGGACTCTGCGCCCAGACTGAGGGATCGAGGGGCGTGCCGTTGTTCAGGCACAGATAGTGTTTACTCCATTCTCTATCACTCTCTCATGCAAATATTTGCAGCATGTCGTCTAAAACGGGGGGACACATGGTCGAGAGAGGAAAGAGGCAACAGAAGAAAACCCAGGGGTGACTCAGTTGTTGCAATTGTTCGAAAAGGCCATTTGGATAATCAACATAAAGGTTAAAGCATTGAGGGGGCAAGTTGAAAAAACATAAATGAACCTGAGACAAAGCAACAGCAGAGAAGCAGGTGGAAGTGGAAGCTGGAAATGGAAGCACTAAGATGAGAAACGGAGAGTTCCTCCAGTGAGCTCAGGGGTGGACTCGACAGCGGAGAAGCAGCGAAGGTCAGGTCAGGTCCATAGGAATGGTCAGAGGTGAAACACAGAACGTAAAGGTGCCGAAAACAGGAAGCAGGTATGTACAGGACAACGTCAAGCAGTCCGATGATTGTGCCGTGGAACTCTGCAAGAACAAGAGAGGAAGAAAAGGCACTGGAGACACCTGAAGAATTGCTGGCTAGGTTTCCCCCAGATTGACAAAAGCCATCAAAACAAAGGTCTAAGAAGCTTAATAAATGTCAAGCGGGATAAGCTCAGAGAAGACCAAATCTAGGCGAATTGTAATCAAACCGGGGAAGACCGAAGATAAAGAGAAGATCTTAAAGGGATCCGGGTGAAAGGGTGTATTGCATCTTGGGGGATAATGATAAGAACAAATACTCGTAGGGAGGCCAGAAGATGTTGAAAAGACATCAGTAAAGTTCTGGACGAGGAAACCTGTCAGTTTGGAATTCTACCTTGTCCAGAAGTGCAGGGGAAACAGGGACCCGGTCTCTGGGAGGCCCGCGGTACAGAAACGCAGCAAGAGCTTCAGCTCCAGGACCAGCGGCAGCGACAGAAGCCCAGAGAGTAGCGCACAGAGCCAGAAACGGTACATTCAATAGTGAACGTAAAAGATATGCACACGTGAGGTATATAAGATTTGGTAACAGCTATTGTGTGTTTAACATGAAATAATAAATGTGTGCTGTGTGCTTTAGACCTTACATGTCACAGCAGCTCAGAGTGGGTGGGACGGGTGGAGTCGCACTGTTGCAACTTTTTGTTGATTTGTGAAGTTTTATAATATTGCTTGAAGATAGGTTGTGATACAAAGACATTTTAATTTTTATACTGACCATTTAAAAAAATAAGCAAAACTAGGTGTAACTAAAAGTCAAAACAGGAATGCTAAAAATGGTTTACTTACCCATATGAAGGCCAAAAAGGATGAGGAAGAGAGCAGAAAGCCCACGTGGGCTGAATATAAAACAGATATTGAGAAAACGGACTGAAGTCTGCCCGTATCCATGATCACATTACATACAAATGGACCAAGTCCTCCAGAGGGGATGCAGAGATGTTCAGTGTTAACAGAAACAAAAATGTTTCGATATCATCTACTAAAGCCAAGGGATGTGAAATAGAAAGATATATAGGTTGAAAGTGAAAGTACAATATGGAGAATATTATATTAACGACATCGATATTAATCAAAGCACCCTTTAATAGTGTTATCAGTGATAGAGACATTTCATAATGAGCAAACTGTCAATTAATTGATGACATAGGGATCTTCTTATGAATCTAATGTTAGAGCTTCAGACACATAAAGCAAGAATATGAGAGTACTAAAAGGAGGGATATGCAAGTCCACAATCATTTTTAGAGATTTTAAATTGATTATACGAATAGATCAAATATCTGTAAGGATATTTGGAAAACACCATTAACCAACCTAACCTAATTGATGTGTTTAGGATGACGCGTCTAAACTGTGCTGAAATACGCTCTTTTCGAGCACACAGAGACTATTTCCCAAGACGGATCATTTACTGACTCATAAGATAATTCTCAGTAAGTTTCAAAGGATCAAAATCATACAAAGAAAGATATTAAAAGCACCCTGTAGATCATTTGTCCCCAGAAATATAGAAAAAAAATGCTAAATGTAATTTTAGCCAATCAAATCCAACAGTATGTAAAAAAGGATAATACATCATTATCCAGGGAGTTTTATTCCAGAAATGCATGGTTGGTCCATTTGAAAGTTAACCTGCATAACTCACCATATTAACAAGAAAAAGAAAAACGATGTGACATCCCTAATGGATGCAGAAGAAGCATTGGACAAACGCCAGCCTCCATTCGTGGTGGAGCCATCACAGCGAGGGAGAGGGACCAAACACTTCGTACCGAAACCTGGGGTCAGACGGGGACTCGCTCTCCCTCCTCTGTGCAGCGCTGCGGCGGAGGCCCTGGTCCGAGCGAAAAAGCAAAAATGAAGATAAAGGGCATTGCAGTTACGTGCTCACCTTTATAGAGAATTCGGTGGAGCCTACAAAAAAAGCTGCTAAAACTAATGCATAACAATGCAAAGTAAATATACAAAAACCAGTTGCATTTCCGTACACTAACGATAATTAGATGTAGAAATCTTAAAATCATCGCGTACAACAGCATCCAGATTCATGAAGCATTCAGGGATAAATCTAGCAAAACGTGTAAGGATCACGCTAAAAATTAGAAACTGCGGTTGAGAGTAACTGAAGCCCTGAAGTAACGCAGCCGTGTGCACTGTGACCGCGTGTCAGGAGAAACAACAGCGTTAGGTGGCAATCTTCCCCAAAGTGATCTGACACTGCAAGTATCATCCATTAAAGAAAAATTGATGATTTGGACTTTGTCAAAATTAAATTTTTTCTTCTAATAGATATGCTAAGAGAATGAAAAGAAGGTAACAGACTGGGGGGATATGTACAAATAACACACCTGAAATGTACTTCTCTGCACAGTTAATAAGGAACTCTCAAAACTCATTAAAAAGGAAAAAGCAAGCAAAGAAAAAATTGAGCAAAAGATTTGAAAAGACATCCACCAACGAAGAAACATGGGTGGCACGTACGCTCTATGGAATGTTTGAAGTCGCGGTTCCTTGGGGACATGAAACTTAGGGCCACGGGGAGATGCCGCTGCGTGCCTGCTAGCGCAGCTGAGTGTGAAAGGCTGACCACACCGGGCATGGTCATGACGGGACGGCGCAGTGCTCTCCTGCACACTGGTGGGAGTGTGCGAAGCGCGGCTGCTTTGGCAAACACTTCCTCAGTGTCTTAAGAAGTTAAACACACACCCACTCTCTGATCCAGGCATTCCACTCCTGCCCAAGATAAACGAAAGTGATGTAGTCCACTCGAAAACGTGACCGTGAATATTCATGGCAGCTTCAATAGTATTTGCCAGCGATCGGAAACAATGCAAGTGCCCACAGCAAGAGAATAAGAAACTGAGTTTGATCCATCCAGCGGAGCCCTGCTCAGCCCAATGAGCTGCGGAGGCCTGCGACTGCGCGGACGAGTTCCAAGATTATTCTGACTTAAAGACAAAAAGAGTAAACACTGCTAAAATTCCATTTGTACAGATTTTGGAAAATGAAAACTCGTGTAAAGTGATAGGAAATCAGGGGTCACCCGAGGATGCAGGTTGTGGGTGTGGGGGCGGGGTTACAAAAGGCCTGAGGAAGCCACCAGGGTGGTGGAGAGGGACAGTGGTGACAGGTGTGTTCATGGTCTTGACCCTGGTGACGCTCTCACCAACGCATAGCTCTGTCCAAACGAGTGTGTGCTGTTTACTATATGTCCATTATACTTTAATAAAGATGAAAAAGAAAAGATAAGCAATCAATACAAAGGTATAAAAGTTGTCAACACACACTTTATAAAAAAAATATACAAATGGCCAAAATGGCATCAAAGATACTAAACGTCCTTGTCCATCAGGGAAATGCAGCATGGAACCGTGAAGAGCCACCACTACCGTGTGTCCACCAGATTGGCCAGACTTTTATAAAAAATCTATAATGTCAGCTCCTGGTGACAATATAGATGGATGGCACCCTTCAGCCTGCTGGGACATAACAGGTACAGTCTCTCTGGAGCTTCTCTGTGGTAGAATATTCATCTGTCCGGGGACACGGTGCTTCTGCTGTTGGAGGTCCACCTGGAGGAAGGACACATGGTCATAAGGAACCCTACACATGATGTTCACGGCAGCCTGATTGACTCCCAGCGGCCCCAGACAGGAAACGCCTGGAGGTCCACCAGCAAGCCCACCACCTCCTGTCTCCTGCCCTGAAGAATTGCTGCCACGGGACATCGGGTTTGGGGACCCAGGGTTCCCTCTAACCCACCACTCAGCTGTGCCACAGGGAACAGCACATGCAAAGGTGCAGAGGTAGGAGGACCGTGGCCCTGTTGGCCACATCCACAAGGTTCCTTTGATGAGAGATCCACCTGCTCATGCTCGTTTCTGCTGAACCCTGGCAGGCAACCAAGTTCCGGCGGCAGAGCTGTTCTCTGGATCCACATTCTGCCTGCCACACACAGTTGTGCCTGCATGTAAGGAGGGATTGATGGGTGCCCGCGGTGACTGTGAACATCATCCCTGATTCCCTGCCAGAGAACACCCGCCTGCAGAGAGGCCGACCCCGCGTACAAAAAGCCGAGGTGCTAACCAGCTCAGAACTGGGCTCGATGGGAGAGCAGCCCCTCACAACCACATGCTCAACAGTGTCCCCAGCAGGCCAGGGCGAAAGACAAAGGTGATGGACAGCGTGGTCACATGCTCTCACTGTCCCAACCCAGCTGCTTCCCTCCCAGCTGTGTTTCTGTCCTGGGTGCTGCCCTGGGGGGGAGTGCAGTCACAGAGGAGGGTGGCCAACTTGCTGGTACCAGAGGCGCCCGTGGGGACACAGGGCGAGCAGCAGTGGTGCTTTGTAGGAACCTATGCACTTGTCCCATTTTTTCTTCAGAGTTAAATTCTGTGCGGGCAGAAGACAATCTATTTTGTCTGATTCAACCTCCCATGTCACCGTGTGTGGGGAGCTGCCTGGGTCCTCACCAACACTTGTTCACGTCTCCCAGTTGGAGTCTTCAGAGCTGATTGGGTGGACACAGAAAAACGCACAGCCTCATTCCTTAAAGTTTTATTGTGCTTTCTATTGGTTCATACTTTTCTCGGAGGAGACGGTCCCTCACAACCACCTGTCAGCCGTCTCATTTCACAGAGCCAGAGACCGAGGCCAAGAGATGGAGTGAAATGTTCGAGGCAAACATTTGCCTGGTGGTCGAGCTGAAATCAGAACCTGGAAATTCTTGCTCAACTGTTTCAAGTTTGGTTTTAAGCCCAAACCAAGGTCACCAAGTCCCTTCCTCCAAACGCAGGGAGCAGGAGTTGTGTGTCTTTCCGTCACAGACGGCAGGCGAACCCAGGGTTCCAAACACAGGGACTGCGTCCGGCTCTGCTCCTTACTCGTGGGTCATCTTGTCTCCACATCTAAAGTGGGGGTCGTGTGTCCCCACCGTAGGGCTGTCTTCAGGGCCAGCAAGGCTGGGAGCGTGTAAACCCACACGCAGCCTGGCCCAGCGGCCCATATGCATGGTCCACACTGTGCCCGCTTACTGGAGGTGCACAGACAGGTAGACGCAGCTATCCACTCTGGCCATTCGCTTGGCTGACTGGCCGGGCATGAGGCTGCAGGTACGGCTTCTGGAAAGAGCAGGGTGCAGACCAGGAGGAGCATAAAGAGGGAGGGGGTGCAGGGCAGGTGGCAAGGAGAAACAACTGTTTGCTCGTGTCGTTAGCTGTCCCCTTAGAGTCGTGCCAAGCAAACACAACGCAGTGTCCTGTGCTAACATCGCCCCTCGCATGACCGTCGACCTTCTGCAAAGATGCACTGATCCCGCAGTTTAGATCTGAACACCCCTTTACCCTCACAGGTTTGGTGAACTCTGCAAAAAACTGTGGGGAGACATTTCCCCGTAACTGAAAACTCTGTATCTCGGCTGCAAAGACAGTGCCGCTGTCCCGGCCAAAGATAGACCGGTGCGAGGCTCCTCTAAATGCAGAAATTTCTTTTGTCCTGGTGACAGCGCTGTCAGGAAGAGTGACACCTCCAATCTTCCTCCCCTGCAGGTGGGCGGGCCACTTAGAGTCTGAACACTGTTAAGCACTGACAACCTTTTCACTGTGTCGAGCGAGAGAGAGAGAGAGAGAGAAGTGGGCGGAGGGGGGGGAGAAAGAGAGAAAACAAGTTGCCAGCATCACCCTCTGTGCCCAAGCACAGGAAGGCACAGTGAAGTCACCTCGACCCGGGATTAATGAGCTGGGGGTGGGGGTTTCTGAGCTCCCCGTGCCACCCAAACCTTGCTGTGTCCAGCGGCGTCATGGGGCCATCTCATTAGGAAGCCTGTGGACGGCCGCACTGCCGTGCGCGATGTCAGGCCGGCAGCAAGCGCGTCTTGATCAGTGTGCTTGTCAACGCTGCCTTCGGGCTATGAGACAAACGGGGGGATGTTTGTTCTGTGGTCAGACCATGGCCCAGTTTGGGTTTCCTAATTTGTTTTGCCTCCTTGGAGCAAGAGAATATCTGATGAGTGTGAGACACCAGCGTGCAGACGGAAGTCTCACCCACTCAGGGTTTTCTGGCACCTGGGCTCCCAGGGCCTCCAGACCTTCCCGGCATCTGGACTCATAACTGTGCCATCTGGGGCAAGTGTGCGCAGATTTCCGGGAGAGGAAGCAGGTTGACTTTAGCTCTGGGACCCTGGCCTGGATGAAGCTGGAGCAAGGGGCTCCACTTCAATGAGCAGCTCACTGTTTGGGAGGCGAGGGACGCCATGCAGGTTGCAGCTCTCGGCTGTGTGTCATCTGGCTGCAGGAAGCGGCCCAGGTGGTCCCCAGCTGAGTATAACCACTTCCTTCCAATCTTTATGTCCCTGAACTTCTCCTCTAACAATACGCTTCCGATTATGGTCCCTAACACCTATGACAGAGCTAGCATGTCGGCCTGCAAGCTGCGTGAAAACGGGCCCTGGTTTGCAGCCATAGGATGCAGCCCAGAGCTTGGCACACAGCAGCAGCGGTGCTGGCAACGCTGACGGTGGTGACAAACACCTCCTCTGAGCCACATGCCGAACCAGGCACTTTTACCTAAACTCTCCCCAATCCTCACGACTGCTTTAAGAGAAAAATCCAGAAATTATTTTCCAGGTTTGGCAGGCGGCATTGGTGGAGCTGGAAGAGGCGAGATAGCTTGCCCCCAGTTGCGCAGCTTGCATAGAGCTGTGCTGACGGGACTGGGCCTGTCCCCACACAAGCCTCCTGTCCGCTTGCTGACCGACACTTCCTAATCCGCTGACCCCTGGGGCCGGGGGGTGAGCAGGCGCTGTCCTCTCGCTGACTCACATAGGGTGCGGGTGTGCCCAGAGCAATTCCGCTTCACTGTGAACTCCGGAGGCTCTGGTGGCCATTCTCAGAGGCTTGTGCACACGGATGGACCGTGCCACAGCACCCAGACTCGATTTCTCTGACAGACAGTTGGAAGCATTAACATGCCAGAAGGGGCCATGCCACGTGCTGGCAACAGGCCAGTTTTCACGCTTTTGGGTTGCTGATTTCCATATTTGGACAACTACAGTCTTAAAAATTATTCACCATTGCCTTAGAAACCTGACATCATAGGTTTGTTGAATTGAGGCTTTAAACCATTTTTAAAATAGAAGGCTTGAGAATGAGTCACAGAATTTTAAACTCAGAGCTGAACGTGGAATAGAAGTACCCACAGTTGGATGGCTTGTCATCAGCGGGGCCACGGACTTCCTGCTGCTTTAAAGAAAATTATGAGCAGGTGAAGTAAAAACAACAGCAACAGCGCTAGCAGCCACCAGCGCTTCTGAGATTATCACCCCCACTTTACAGATGACTTAGACGTTAAACAGGTCCCTGGAGCAAAGGACAGCATAGGCGGTGGGATTCACACCCGGGCAGCCCTGCCCCACAGCCCGCTCCGTGTGCTGTTCTCCTTTGAGCGTGAGCCATGTGGGAGGAAGCAGAAAGGAGAATGAATCTCTGTTCACCGCTCATCTCCCCGCTCCCAGGCCTCTTGCTCCTGGAGTGGGCACCCTCACCCTGAGGATGCCGTAAGCTCCCCAAGGACACCACTGGGCTAGCTGCGGCTGGCAGAGCACCTGCCCTGACTGGTGACAGTGGTCACACAGACTCAGTTGTTTGCACTGCCCTCCGAAATGCTCTTTTCCCTCTTTGCCCTAACATGGTTCGGAGCATAAACACCCCAAATAGACTGTTTATCCCTGTCTACTGTGCAGATCACATCCTGCTGTGATTGGTCACAGGCCGTGTCTGGCCTGACCGGCCCTCGACCGGGAGCTCTCCGGCCGGCTGCAAGTCGAAGCAGCAAGTTGGCAAAGCAAGGAGAGGTGCCCGTGGGCACGTTAACAAGGGGTTTGGGTGCGGATCCCAGCCTCCAGCAAGGTGGCCTGGCCGGGTGTTCAGAGACAGCCATTCTGAACAGGCATTTGGGCTGAGCGGAAGACTGACACTCACTCATTTTGTGGGAATCACTAGAGGGGAAGTTTGCTGAGGAGCATTTTCTCTCTCCCTCCTGTGACACTTAATGTCTCCTTTCTAAAGGAAAAGCGTTCATTTCAGTGAATACTTAGACAAAATTAAACAATTTGGATGGCAGCTAAAATCTCATCATTTTAGAAATAAAACAAGCTGGATGCCCAGTTTCCTCCTTTAACAGAAGACAATGGGGTCTCAAAAGGTGAAGTGATTGGCCCACATCCCAATGTGAGAGCTGACACTAGAACCCACGCCGCCCCAGCTGCCTCATTTCCAGCTTGTGGCACCAAAATCTGGCCCAGGACCTGGACCCAAGCCAGACCCAGGAGACAGAACCACACGTCTCAAACCCAGTGACGGCTGGGCCTCTCCACTGGATCCCCAGGCACAGGTCCCCCTGATCAGCCTGGAAGGGCAGGAGTCACCTTCTTGTCCATGCAGGGTCATCGGTGCCATCGCCAGAATTAGAAGAATGTGACTTCTGTTTTTCTAGCTGGCCCAGAGCTAAGAACACCTGACCTGGATCTGCCCAGAGGCAAATCACAGTGTGACAAGAACAGGCCTCCCAGGGACCTTCGTGAAATGAGTGAGGTGAAGGTATGGGTGGAGGCTCCGCGGAAGGCCCCGTGGGCCAGGTCGTGGGTTCGCTGTTGTGTGTCATGATTACCCCAGAGACCCTGGTGATTTCCTGGTGCGGAAGATTGCTGCTAAGGGAACGGAATATGAAAGTGACTTAAGTACCCAGTAAAACCACTTCCTGTCCATGAGAGGGTCGTGATAAAAAGGATGACTGAGCGGCCAGTGCAGCCGAGGAAGTGGAGAAAGCAGAGCCCGCACGCACAGCCGGAGCAGCCACGCTGCAGACCTGTGGGCAGGTCATTGCTAAGTTACATGCAGAGTCACCACACTACCCAGCAATTGCACACCCCCAGGTGTGTACCCCTGAGAATAGAACACACCTGCCCACATGAAAATGTGTCCATGAATGTCCACAGCACTGCTACTCATTTGGGCCCCAAAGTGGACACAGCCCAAATGTCCAACAGCTGATGAATAAATAGGCAAAATGCACTATGTTCACCCGGGTTGTTTTTCTGCTCTGAAACGGAATGCAGCCCCGACACAAGGCGGGACACACCCAGAAAACCGCTACACAAGAGAAGCTGACGCACAGGGCCACCTCTCTAGGATTCCATTCATGTGAAATGTCCTGCAAATCTGCAGAGACAGAGAGCAGATGGGCTGCTGCCAGGATTGCAGGTGGATGAGGAGGAACGGGGAATGGGCACAGGGTTTCTGTGTGGGGTGACTAAAATGTTCTGGAATTAGTGTAACGGTGGAATGGTGCATGGTGTGTGCACACCTCTGTGGCTACACTGAAAACAACTGAGTCGGGTGAATTTCATGGTATGTGAATTAATCTCAATAGAGCTGTTACCGAAGACCAGTGCACCACTGTCTGTAGCCTAGGAATCTGGCCTGTGATTGTGCCCATTCTGGGTGTGCATTTCGGATGCTGGTGCTGCTTTGAGCCTTGAAAATTCAGACCACATGTCATTCTAGCATGTGGGTGCTGACAGAGACTCACCCACTGCTGTTTTGTCCCCCGCCCCTGCAGGGTGAGGACCCCCTGGCTGACAGTGCGCTGACCTACATGGACCAAACATCTGCTCTGACCTATGCCCCTGCCTCCCGGGACGGGCGCCCCATGGGCCACCTGCTGCAGACCCTCAGCAGGCCCCAGCCTGATGAGCTCAGCCCCAAGGGAGACAGCAGAGTGGACAAGCGGAATGTCCTTGGGCAGCTGATGTTCTACTTGGCTTATAGGCCTCCCTCACCCACCAAGAAGGGCCCCCTCACACCGTACGACCTAATGCGCATGCCTTGGAGAGAACCCCAGAAACGGGTTTCACCACCAGAAGACCCCAACGATGCCCCGGGTCTGGATGATGGTAAGCCGGTCTCCCCACCACCTCTGGTGTTTTTGTTGTTGACTCCATCCATCTTTCTAGCACCTTCCCAGTGCTGGTCCCCCACTGCATCTGGGGTGGGGCAGTGCCAGGTACCTGAGAGAAGGGCACCTTTAAGCATCATGCTTCCCTGTGCAGCAGAGGTGAGGGGGGCGCGCGGAGGAACGCGGTCACACCAGGCAAGTTCAGCTGTTGGCACTGCAGGTAGGGGTGGTTTGCCCTCTGGTGGACGGGTGGTCACAGGTCGGTCACATGGTGGTCTGGAAGGTGGATGATGAATGCTTTAGGTTCTGCACGTGGGGTGACTTTGTCACACACCCCACCACTGCTGTGCTCACATTCACACTCGGCTCCCACATCTGTGCCTATCTGCTTTGCCCCCAAAAGCACGCAGTGTGCGACGGATGCCTCTCACCACGTACTGCATGTGCCGCGTGGCCTTTCACGTGGCTGACACGCCACACCAGGGCTCTCAGTCCTGTTAGTGAGTGGGCCCTGTTAGGCTTGTCTGTGGGTAAAGGGTATTTACTGGCTTCTACTCCTCTCTGGGATGCAGATGGCTCTGAGCTATTCACTTCCTAACAGCTTTTTTCTAAGACCATTCAATACAAAGTGAGATTCTGATCAAATGTGCCTTCTCCTTTGAAGATTCTGCAAACAATAAAATCAAGCAGGTAACGGGTTTTAAGAAGCACACTGACCAAGAATCACATTCACATGAGCACTCTATTGTGTATGTCTCCTACACATTGCCGCTTTTCAGTGAGGTAGCTCTCCGCTCTCTCTCTGCCCAGACAGCCACAACGGCACTTTTGAATGAAAGAAATGCAAAGTTGTAATTAGGGGACTGTGTGAGGCCATTCTCAAAGCCTCCTCTGTCTGGGAGAAGACAGGTGCCTGAGAAAGCGGCTCAGGCCCCCGAGTAGGAGCCATCTGCACAGAAACACACCATAGGCAGGATTGGCATTACCGGGGGGGTCGCTCTCAGGGGGAGAGTTTTCACTTCGGGATTGGTAGAATGAAAACGGACGAGAAAAGACCAGCTTCTTTAAATTTGCAATCCAGGGTCTTCTTGAGATTTCCTCTCTGAATCAGTTTCCTGCAGGGGTTACTGATGGCCAACGATAACAGACACCAGGCCCTTTCCCACCATACCCTACAAAGTGCTCATACCATTCAGTACAGCCACCGCAGGCCCTGGGGAGGAGCCCAGACAGAGCCACCACCACAGCATGACTCCCCGTGAAGGCGTAGGGCATGGCAGCATGCTTCACGAAGCACAGCGAGGGAGGTGGAAGGAGGTCCAAAGGGAAGGCCAGAGGGCCCATGTGTTGTGGCTTCTCAGGACGGCAAGGCCCTGGTGAGCGGGAATCCCAGACTCCTAAAGGGCTGCCCCCCAGAACAGGGCATGAGGAGCCCATGAGAACTGCCAGGTGACACACAACCTGTGACCCAAAGCTCAGGCTATAGGTAGAACTCTAGGAAAACCCACCCGTACCTGCTGCCGCGTGAGTGATCAGTGTGTCAGGCATGGCTTCCTGCGTGCGGTAAATGTTCACCTGGTAAAAACTGCTCGTGGAGAAAAGACTGTCTTCCTTCACTTAGTCATTGTTTACGCCTTGTCCCCTTTCAAAGCTCTGAAGCAACATAAGACTCAAAGGCCCACATGAAGTAGGACAGTGGCAAGGACAGAGGTCACAGCACGGGATGGCAGTGCCGGATTCAGACATTGTCTGGTCCAGCTCCCCAGCTCCAGAAGCAGTGTCCCATGTCACCGCCCTAGTGGAGCACTCCCTGCTAGAAGGTTATCCTGCCCTTTGGTGATCTGTTCACTATGGAAATCAGAATTTATAAACGTTCATCTGTTGTACTTCTTACCAGTTATCAACGTCATAAGTGGTTACCACACAAAACCTGAGTAATTCATATAAAGATAGAAAAACATGCAATCACCCAAGATAAGTGCTGCCAGCATCAGGAGTGTGTCCCTACCCCTTGAGTCACACGTGGTTGTGCCTATCGCTGCAGGCAGCCGATGGCAGGGGGTGGCTGTCAGGGCCTGTACCTTTGCCTTTCCCGCCACTTCAGTGGATACATCAGGCTGGGCCCTCCTCACTTCGGGATTAACACGCAGGCTGGTCCCATGAATTTGGCCACTCTCGGGTAACAGAAAGTGCCACATCCACTTTTTATATTTATATTTTAAGAATCCGGGTGAAAAGCACAGTAGTTTGGACCTGATCATAAGCTGAGTAGCTGCAGACCTGAGTTACCACGCGTGGGCAGCACTGCCGCCTAGAACTGCTCCTGGCAGGGAGTTCACACTGCTCCCTCCTCGGGGCTGGGTCTGCAAGTGGGATCTGACGCTGTGCTGGCGGCTGCAGGCAGACTTCAGTGACACCCTTGGGAGCCATCGCTGGACAGTGTCCTAGTCCAGGGTGGCATGTGCCACCAGCCCGGGTCCAGGCTGCGCCCTCGTCACCATCCGTTTACATTCTCAGCGCACAGACTCACATTAACATGACTCACGGAAACAGCCCTTAGAAGGAAATTTGGGTGCCAACCCTGCCACCAGCTGAGTCACATAATTAACACCAAAACTGAGTGGATCCTTCTGTTCTTTGCCTCAATATTACAGGTGATGGAGGGAGAGTCGGGCTGGGGCACCGTTCTATAAGCACAAAGCAGACGGCCCGCCCGAGCAGGACTCCTGTCCCCCAGGTGGCAGCCCGGTCCCTCTCATGTAGCCAGCACGCGGTGCATGCCACTCAGCTGTCAAACCCTCAGGTCGGAAAACACACCTCACTGTGCTGGTGGCATTTTCAGTGAAAACAGATGGGACGCTGACATACGACTACGCCTATGTCTCCTTGGTGGAGGCCCAAAGGAGGACAGAATGAAATAGCAATCTCCCTCTGAATTTATCTGAAGTGTTTGCAAATACCTGAGAGTCGGCCTCCAGAAATTAAGTGAACTCTATGCTCTTCAAGCAGACGGAGCACTGCGAACTCCTTGTGGCGGTCATAATGGTGGTGATGACAGTGGCGTGTGTTTGGAAGTGGCTAAACTGTACCCTCGAGTGCACATGGCGATAGAGGCACTTAGCAGCCAAAGCTGTTGTGCATGACCCACGCCCGCTGTGGGAGAGCAGTGCTGCGGTGCGGTGTTCTGCACGCCATGGCTTCTTCTCTAAAGCTTGGAACATCGGTCTGGGGACCCTTCTAAGAAACATAATTTAGTAGGTCGGGCCTGTCACAGTCGTGCTGTGAGCTGATCCCCTCCCTCCAGGCTCACATACGTGATGTCCCCATATCTCAAGTAGTTGCTCTGGTAGAGACACTTGGGGCATCGAAAGCCACATGAAACGTCATCAGAAGCTGCCGGGTCTCAGAATTCTGAGGAGCAGGTGATGGAACAAAGGACCATTCCACTT
This sequence comes from Macrotus californicus, assembly GCA_007922815.1. Classification (NCBI taxonomy): domain Eukaryota; kingdom Metazoa; phylum Chordata; class Mammalia; order Chiroptera; family Phyllostomidae; genus Macrotus; species Macrotus californicus. The sequence goes on from VMDR010000040.1 coordinate 121,731, forward strand.
TGATGCACATGGCATCTGACTGTGCTCCGAGCTTGGTCCCTCTGCTACCCACCAGGGCAAGCTGGAGTTTGTCAAAGGATTTCCTTGTTTCTCTTCGCCTCTCGGCTGGCTGACGGAAGTGCTCAGTGGGGCGCACAGGGGCGAACGGGGGGAGGCTCCCAACATGCACAAAGGTTCTCCTGGGAAGCTGGGTGGCCACTGGGAGTCTACCACTGACCACCTAAGGTATTTGAAAGTTATTTTTCACTAGTGATAACCTGGAAAGATTCCTTTTTGGTTGAGAGGAGGCAATGTTAGGAATTGTATTTTATTATTCCATTTTGAAGGTGGGCATTGCTTATCACAGTTATTCTGAGAGGCCCAGGGAAACCTGAGTCTTGTCATGTGAGCATCTCCTTCCGTTCTTCCCCCTGAACTAAAGGGAGCTGAGAGGGAATATGTGTTTGGTGATTTAAGACATAGCATTTTTGAGTTATTAAGTGAACACAGATGCTTGCATTGGAAGAGGGGCGCAGTTTCTTACGAATGGCATTGATTGTGAGGTGGTGACAATCTGGGTACTTCATGTCATTTCATTTTGTCAGCAGCCCCTTCACGGGATCTTTGGCTCCTTTTCACAGACGAGACCTCAGGCCTAAGTGACAGACACAGTGGCCAGGGGTGGCTAACTCCAGAACACAGCACTCTTCTGCAGGGTGTTCTTATTTCTCCAGAGGACGGTGACAGTTCTTTGCTGTGGGCCTTTCAGGATCTGTGGTCTGACTTGCCTCGCGTTTGCCCAACATCACACGGCGGGTGCTGAGAGCTCCCACCCTGCCCAGTGTTGGGCCACTGGGCGTCCAGCTCCTTCCTTTCTCTCGCATCTCACGGCCCACCCACCCCCAGGGCTCCCACCTGCCTCCCCTGCCCACGGTGGCCCTCCTGCCAAGCCCTCCTCCTGAGAACTGGATTATTGCAGGAGCCACAACTGGTCTCCCTGCCCTGACCTTGTCTCCAGCCTGTGGCGCAGTATTCAGTTGTATGAGAGATGACGTCCCTCTGCTTCAGACATGGCCAGGGCTTCCCTCCACTCAGAACTGAAGTCCTTGTCACGGTCCAAAACCCTACATAGCTGGGCACCTCACCCCACTTCTCACTCTCCACACCCTGCCTGCGTCCCCTCGCAACTCTGTCCTAGCCACTCTGACTGCCGTGCTGCCCTCCCAGCCCCGATGCCTCGGCACCTTTGCACTGCGCTTCCTGGGCCCAGAGAGTCTTTCCTCCAGAGCCCGCCTCCCCGATGTCCCTGAGCTCAGCTCCTGTGACCCGCAGGGTGCAGCTTCCTCCCTGCCTCTCCCTGTCTTCCCTGGATTCTTTTTTCCTCAGCCCCGATCACCACCAGACATCCTACGTACTTACTTACGATTTTAATTATTTTCTGTCTCTTCTAATATGGATGAAACTTCCATGAAAACAAGGGCTGGTTATATGCTAAATTTCTGCACCTTGAAGGTAGCTGTGCCTAAAAATTGTGCAATAAGTGTTTGTGGATGGGGTGGGGGGGAGAATGAAGGAAGATTCCTCCCTATGAATTGTCCTGTTTAAACTTGAGAACCTCTGGGGGAGCGAATCACTCTCTGGTTTTACCCACCTTACACCTGGAATGATCTTGGTCATTCTGTCTTGATCACAGGTCATGTTTTTCTGATTCTCACGTGTCCAGTGGTCTTTGTTGCACGCTGGACGTTGTGTATGGAGGGACTTGGGGATGTTTCACTTCCCTCTAAAAGGTGTTGAGTTGTTGTTTTGTTTACTTTTGTTCCTGGAAGCAGTTGAATTTTTAGAGGATCCTTTTTGATTTGAGTCCCATCAGACCAGGTTTTACATTTTGTTCAAGTTGGTCTATTTTGGTGGCCTTTGCATATTTCCTGCAGTGCAGCCTCAGTGACCCCCCCCACACAGCCCACCCCCTGCTCAGTCCCAGCCCCACAGCTGTCACTCTGCTCGAGGCAGCTGCCCCTTGTGCAGGGACCCACGGGGGCCCCCCCTGCAAACCCCCCATAGAGTGCTCCATTCCTCAGTGCTAGTCACCTCACCAGCCCCCAACCCTGACCCCTGACCTCTCAGCTCTGGGGATTGTCCTGCTGCTCCATCCCCTGCCCTGGTCCAGAAACTGCCTCTGAAGTAAAGCTCACGAGTCCGGGCGCCTCACATGCCTCCTGTGCTCAGCGCTCACAGTGGCTCCGCCTGCATCTTGGTGTCTGGAAACTGTTTCCACAAGTGTTCCGTCCATCTCATAGCTGTGTGTCATGGGAGGCAAGCCTCCTACTTCAACGGTATCATGTCCCTAAATCCACACTCTGGCTGCAGCCAAAGGGCAGGAGCAGTCCCATGGGAAGGGGGGAGTGTGCATGCCCTTCTCTGACCCTCCCCGTTTCTCCTGCCTCCACCCAGACCCCCAGGACTCACGGCACTTGTCATCCTCCGGCATGTTGATTTATTGTTCTTTGTGTATTTGTTTCACAATGAAGATGCGTTGCTTTTATATTCAGAGTAATCCCTCAAAATACTACCAACCATTGAGGAGAAATGCCTAAGAGGTACACACACCCCAAAGGAAATTGTTTCCGCTGTAGTTTCATGATTATAAAAGTAATGCCCTTCGTGGTCAAGTGAATAGATGAGCGAACCATGCAGGACACCGATGTGGAGCCCAGTGTCACATCAGCACGTGGCCGAGACCGCCCACCCCGTGGCCCACACTGTCTTCTTCACCAGGGTCCCAGTCTTTGTCCACCCCGCAGGAAAAGGGGAGAGACGTGGGAGGTCTGTGGTGTGTGGCAGAGACGGGTTCCCCAGGACAGGATGACAAGGACGATGACTTGCCCACCACAAGCACACACAGCTTACATTTAGGTGTCTTTTTAAAAAATGGCCCTTTTTTACCCTCGACTGGCACTGTCTTCTCCATCTGCACTGTCCAGATGACAGCTGGACCTTCCTCGCAAAGACAAAGGTGGAGCCTCAAGGGAGGGAGATCGTCACCTGCGCTGGGCCTGCACCACCCCCACCCCCCACTCCTGGCCCCGAGTCCCTTCAGGCCCCAAACAGTGATGTCTCTTTATTTCCTGCTTCCAGCGGAGGGCTGAGAGGGGGCTTGGCCGCTGAACTTGTCTCACATGGTTTTGAGGGGAAATGCCCCTTGAGTTTCACACTCATGTATGAACCAAGCTCAGACACAACACGTGTATAAATTGGGGCTGCGTGTTGTACAGATGACCCAGAGGCCACAGTGGCCCAGAGTTCACGCGGGCTTTTCCTACCAGTGCAGGCCATGGGTGGGGGGCTGTGGGAAGTGGGCGATGGCCGGAGTTCATGGTGGTGGCAGTACTGCAGGCCGGGTGCACCAGGTGCTGTGCCCACACTTGGGGACGTTATCTTTCTTGCAAGTGAGAGGGAAACAGCTCGTTTTCATTTCTCTGTGGCCTAAGGGCAGATGAGGTTGCTCCGTCTCTTTTCCTTGGCCACGTAAGTCCAGCTGTGTCACCAGAGACCCCTCCGTCTGTGTGTTTGCTTATAGTTCCTCCCCAGCTCCCTCATCTATCTTCACCTTTTAAAGACACTGAGTGTGGCTGTGGCCGGAGAGTCACGTGGGGTTCAGATTCGACATGCACGGCACAGGCCTGTCCCTGCTGAGAGGGTGGCCTCACCGTTCGCACAGGGTTGACGTGTGTGCGTGTGCGTCTGCCCTCTAGGAGCCCTTCTTCAGAACCTGCTGGAGGAGCTGAGACAGCACGAGGTCGATGTGGAGGCCCTGAGCCCCCGGGACCTGGACGAGGCAGCCCGCGTTCTGGCTGACGCTGTGTATGACCCCTGGAGAGATGCTGGAGCCCCGCCCACAGAGCCAGCGTATAGGCCAGAAGCAGCGCTCTTCGAAGACGGTGACGAGGGCAGGGACGGCCTGCAAGGTGAGCCGCCGGGTCCTGGGCATCCTCGCTGTGGTGGACGGGGAGGGCCGGGCCATAGGACACAGAGGCTGGCTTCCTGCACTGCGATGTGTTCTTGCTGTGGGGACACAGGATGCACCCAGTGGCTTCTGTCTGGGTGACATTGGCCTCTGAAAGCTCCCCTCGCGGGCTCAGACGGCAGAGCTGTTACGTCGAAGACGAACTGCGCACTGTGAGGAGAGAGACGTCCCCTGGGTGGAATGCAGACTTAGGGAACAACCGGGCTGGTCCAAAGCGCTTCTGTCCCCACTGTGCGTGTCCATGAACATCGTCGAATATTCGACTAATAAAGTGAAAGGGCTCATTTGAATCTGCCCGAGGCTCCCAGCCACCCTGTGGGGCCGCCTCAGGGGACAGCAGAGGTCTCTGCCTCCCCAAACATGCACTCATGTACATACATACACATGTGTACACCTCCACCCTCTCCCCCCCCACACACACACACAGGCGTGGGCTCCCTGGGCGACGGCCTTCTCTGCGCCTGACGGCTTCTCCGAGTCTCTGAGCGACACTGAAGCCTGCGGCTCAGAGCTTGCACACAGGAGGCGCAAAAACCTGTACCAGAAGCATGGGTGGAGGGTGCACGTCTCTCTAGGGGTTGGGATGGAGGCTGGTGTGGCAGCAGATGCCTGCCTCAGCTGACAGCTAGGAGCAGGACGAGGGACTGGAACTCCGCCAGGACAAGGCGTTTTCGAGGCAACAGGAGATCAAAAGGCAAGACCCCCACTCTCAGGCTGAGAAGGTCGAAGGTCCCAGGTGTGGTTGTTGCGGCTCCAGGACGGCGTGGTGAGCTGTGCGCCATGGGGCATGGCAGGCTGGGTACTGACCTAGAGACGTGACCGGCACAGAAAGTAAACAGCCTATCGGTGCCTGTGGACCCCTTACCTGAGCAGATGTGGGCCCGCCGCTCCTGCTCACTCTTTCTTCACCATGGGCTGTCCTGCACGGTGGGCTGTCCTGTGTGAGCCAACGCTCAGGGGACACGCAGGTCCACGGACTGCTGACGGGCATCATGGTCACCGTTCAGCCGGCGGGCCCCTCCTCCTCCGTGGCTTGTACAGAGCGCGTTTCTGTCCGTGGGAAAGAGGGCAGTGACATTAGGGAGAGCAGGCCCCTCGGCAGCGCTGACGTGCTGCGACCCCTCGCGGTGACATTCTTGACAAGGACTTCGGTAACACTCGCTCATGTCTCTCACAGGTAACAGAGAGCAGGACGACGAAGCTGGAGCTCGTGTGGAGGTAAGAGGCCACGTCTCCGCGGGCGCGCATGGTAAACCCAGGGCTGCCCGGTCAACTTCGTTTGCGGCTTGGGAAGGTGTCTGAAACACAAAGTTGTTTTTTTTGTCTAGGAAAGGATGGAAAAGCCCTCATAATCCCCAAACTGACAAAAGTATAAACAGCACCTGCAAAATTGTGTATATCTAGACACAGACTAACATCTATTTTCAGATCTTATAGTAATATTTATCCATTGCAGAAATATGAAAAATGGTTAATACAAAGAAAAAACACTACCCCTTACAATACCCCCACCCGGGGGTCCAGAAGATGGGACACCATCCAGTCCCCCTGGAGACTCGTGCACTGGCCTCCAGGGCTCACTCAAAGGGGCGTTGGCTGGCTCTCGGTGGCTGCACCCACTCTGGCTCAGCAGCCACGAGCCACGTGTGGCCTTCATTGAAATTGACTAAATTAAAAACTCAGCTTCTCAGCTGGGCTCGCCCTGCCCCACATGGTCCTCAGTGCCGGGGCGGCCCCGCCGCAGAGCCCGTCCACCCCGCAGACAGCCCCGCCGGTCTGCGCTGCTCAGGAAGGCAAAGCAGAAAGGGCCTGGGCCCGGGCAATGCCCACTCCCTGAGCAGTCGGTCGGTTCTTCCTATTTGAGACCCTTTGTTCATCGGTGCACGTCTTAAGGATGCGGAAAATCAATTCTTAAGCAGTGACAGAGACCTCATGTGGCTTCACAGAAGAATTGTGGTGTGGGAAAAAGGACTTTGGTGAGCGCCTTTCTTGTCGGTTCATCTGCGTGGTTTTGGTTCCGTGCCTGTTGGCAAGTAGAGTCAGCAGTTGTTTTAAACACCCTTCAGAAATGATGGGGTGTTCCGTCTGAGCTGCAGAGGGGTGTCTAAGAGCACACTTCCTATTTATGAGGAGGGGCAGGGAGGGGCAGCGGCCGAGTGTGGGGCCAGGCTGGGGGTCTCCAGGTCATACGGGCCCACGAGGGCCCCAAAGCCGCCCTCGGCGAGGCCCCAGGACCCCTCCACTGCGGCGGTTTCCTCCCAGGTGAGCAGGGCGCCAACTCGTTTCTCTGCCACTCGGGGTGCATCTTCAAGCAGTTCGTTCCAAAAGGGTCCTCGAGTGTCGTATTATCTGAGCTCTTACTTATCTAATAAGTTTTCTCCTCACACAAACACCGTGTAAGTGAGAATACCATTCCCCTCCCTTCGAAAGCCTGACGAGGTTGTCAGCTGAAATTTGGCAGTTGAAATGCTACGCAGGATCTGAGCAAATGTTTTCCTCAAACTAGTTTCTGTAAATATTCCAAACCAAAAGGAAAATTAGGAATAATTTTTAGTTAAAAATGGAATAATTAGTTTCCTTTATAGCCCTTCCTTAACTTCCTAAGTAAATGTGTTTTGGTGAAATGAGTTGTAAAGAGAACCCAATTTTCCCATTTTCGTCTAACACAACATTGGAGATGTAACTTCATGGTGAGAAAGGAAATACCTGTCTTAGAAGGCGTCCTCAGCCTGCTCTTCTCTGTCACCCGCCAGCCACAAGGGCACCATGCTTATGGGAGGCGGTGCTATCCCAGTGACCACATCTTTGGTGTCAGTTACACCCAACCTCGAATTCTGGGCCTGCCGCCCCCGGCCTCTGTGACCTCACGCACACGACGAGCCTCTGTCAGCCCAGGGGCTGTGGGTGAGAGACAAGCCCAGCCCCCGCTCATGGCCAGGCAATACTGAAAGGAGAGACTTTGTACCGGGCGTGTCACGAAGCCCATGCTACGTGTTGTAGGAGAACATCCCGTGCTGGGGACACTCTGGCCCAGGAAATGGCGTCAGGGTGGGGTGAGTGTCCCCCAGGATGCAGCTCCCCGTCCCTGTTCCTGACTCAGGGTTGTCGTGAGACTGAGAACCTTCATGTGTTGTGAGGGCACATTGTCACCATTGTCATTGTCATCACTGTTGTGTTGTTGGCTGTGCCTGGAAGGCAGGAATGGGCTCTGGAACCATAGGGGCTATTTCTAACCTGTAGGTGCTGAAGACCTGCCCTGATTGGACAAGTTGAGATTCCTTAGGAAGGGGTGTGCGTGTGTGTGCACACACACGTGCTTGGGGGGGTGTGGGGGACATACTATGAAGTGATTCCGATGAGCATCCTACCCTGGCTGAAAATTCCTCATCTAGATGTCACTTTAAACACGGGCTTTAAAAGCTTGGCCTCTGTCAGCTTTTCCTCCCAAGGTGCCTGTTGTTACCCCACGTGGTGAGTTGGTCACAAACGGCCTTTCGTCCTGCAAGTGGACAGTCTCTCTCCTGGAAGCCATCTCACGTGATTTCCTTCCCACCAGGTCAACCCTGTGAGCCTCAGACTTGGGCACGTCCTGCAGGACCCCGGGTCCCGACTCCCACCTGGAGCCCCGCTTCCTGTGGGGAGCAAGAAATCCGAGGACCCAGAGGCCTCCTTGTCTTCAGAAGAGGACGCCACCGGCGTGGAGAACGTCAGGAGCCAGACCTACTCCAAGGAGCTGTGGGAGCGCCCGCCCCACTGGGAGCCCAGGGTCGACGGGCTTGGGGAGTCCCCACACTGGGTGCCGGGGGCCCCGCAGGAGGACCCGCACTTCGGGGCAGGAGCTCGAGGACGCACTGGCGAAGGCCTGCGACTGGAAGTCAAGTCTCCAGAGGAGGACTCTGGCTACATTGTGACAGAGAACGAGTGAGTAGGAGCTCTGGTCTTCACTTCCGGGCCCAGGATCCTGGCGCTCCCCTGGAGTGGGGAAGTGCTCTTGTTTCTGTTTGTCTCCCCTGGAGACACAAGTGGAGGTGCCTGGTGTCTCCGCCCGGAGCCAGCCGTCGTCCCCAGGGCTCCTGGCCTGGGAGCCCAAGCTCGGGGGCAACTGTCCACAGAAGAGAGCCCTTCCCACTCCTTAGTCTCAGCCTGGTCACCTACTAGTCAGACCAAGGGGCATGTCGAAGGCTGCACTGACTTCGGGTGGGGCTGGCAGAGGCGGGGAGAAGCCAGACCTGAGTGGTGGGTGGCACCCAGGGTATGGTAGGCCAAGTCTGCCTTGCATGCTGGCTCCAGACCTGTTAAAACACCAAACTCATTATCACTTTCACACCAAAGCCGCCAAATACGAGCACACACAACATCCTTCAGAGGGAAATCAGCCCCAGAGCGAGAGAGCGTTCTGTTCTCGTCGCTGTCTGACCTCTAACACCACATCCCAGCCCGCGGCAGGGCCAGCCCCTCCTCCGGGCGCCACCACGGAGTCTGACGCTCACTGTCGAGCTTTGTAAAGGGCCAGTTCTGTCGATTCTTTCAAGTCACGAGAGACGTGCTTCCCAGGAAAACATACCTGCGTGGCCACACATATACAGCTGCATGTGTGGTGTGTACGGTGTCTGTACTGGTGCGTGTGTGTGAGTTTGTGCATGTGCATAATGCGTGAGTGTGTGGTAGTGTGTGCATTATGCATGAGTGAGTGTGTGTGATTGTGAGTATGACTATGTGAGATGTGTGTGGTTGTGAGCACACAAGTAAGTGTGTGTGTGACTGTGTGCAGCTGCCTTGTCTCTCACTGGGCCATCTGTGTCCTCCTGTCCTGACACCCACGGGCTCATTCGGGCCATGAGGTGCTGCTGCAGAGCGACGCGGGCGTTGCCCCTCATCTGGGGTCCTGGGCACCCCACGGCAAAGGAGAGCGTGAGCACCTCCTGTCTGCACCACTGAGGCTGGTGCAGTTTGCGGGGAACCTTTGGGCAGGGCAGTCCACCCCCCTGGTGCCAGCACCGAGCCATCGCAGAGAAGTCACAGCCCAGCGAGCAGCCAGTGCTTCCACCGGAGAGGCCCTGTCGGCGGCTGGTATGCCTCTTTTACCGGCCGACACCCCACAGGACAGGCAGTGGCACGAGGGAGGGCGCACTTTTCTTGGTGTTCGTTTGCTTTACTGCGCAGCTTCCTGGGCGTTACCTTCGGGATGTGAAAACTACAGGGACACACACAGGTGACAGAACAAGACTGCTGTCTTGTGGTGGCTGGTTTACTTTGCCGCTTCAGTAGATGAACACACACGGTGCGGATAACTCAGCTCTGCGTCCGTAATTCTCCACGTGTCACCAGGTCTAACGCACGAGAGGGTTACGCCCCCTGCCTCCCGGAGACAGAGATGGAGGCTCTGACTCTGTTATCAGATTAATTGGTAATTTGGGGCTCTCTGGGGCAAGATTTCACCAGATCTCAGCTTAAGTCTTCACAGATCAGCTATTAATTGACAAGAATCTCATTCCATTCTTTAGAAAGAAGGCTTTAGTACGTGCGGTTGTCCCACAAAAGCAGAAGGAGCGTGATCTCCGCTCCGCGCTATCTTGTCACTGGCATGTGGCTCACTGCCGCCGCTCGGGTGGGAGGGAGGTCCCGTGGCTCCGCCATGCCGGCACCGTCTTGCTCACACTTTCTGACGGACAGGGAGCACTTTAATCTTCGCCGTTGGCACTTCATCTCTTTACAACCCAGACGGATAATTCAGGACTGGATGAACGGCAGGACAGCCACCCCTGTCCTCCAAGGACAATTTAAAAATCATGTCAAGTGACGTTGTCAGGAAGCGGCCACAGCTAGGAGGCGGATCGGAAGCAGAAGCACCGTCTGCCTCTCAGCAAAGAAGGAGCTCCTGTGACATCTGGTAATAAATGCTTCCGAGCATGCAGCCGTCCGGTTACTCGGCTGCTTCTCTTCACCAAAAAGGCCCTCGTGTTTGGAGTTCATTCCTGAAGAAGGGTTGTCTGAGACAACAAGGCACTTTGGCCCGTGAACCATGGTCGTGAGCACCTGCAGGCGGAGGGGCAGCATCGGGAGTCGTCAGTCTGATGTCAGGGGAGGCCCCACGGCGCCCCTCTGGACTGTGCTGCCCCCTCGGCTCTGGTGGCTGTGGACAGGCCAGTTAGGTGCCCAGCCATCACCCATGGGGGTTCATGGAGCTCCGGCCATCGCAGCGAAGTGCTGGTCTCCGTCTGGTCTCTGCAGCCTTCCAGGGAGAAGACACCCCACAGCACATTGCCTCACCCCAGGGCCTGTCTAGGGCAGCGAGGCCAGTGGCCCTGGAGCGGCCAGGACAGAGTGGATGCTGAGTAAGTAAGTGATGTCAACCTGAGAGAACACAGCCCCCAAGAGAGAAGAGGCTGGCGAGCTTCGGTCGGGAGGAGAAGGGGGCGAGCAGAGAGCTGGATGTCAGAGCAGCTGAGGAGGATGCCCTTGGGGGAGAGGGGACAGGCCCAGGCTCTGTGCCCCCTCGCTGCCTGTCAGCCTTCCAGACACAGACAAGGTTGGCTGTCAACTCTCCTCTGTTGGCTTTTCTTACCACATAACTGCCTTGTACTTGGGGTCAGCCCGTCAGAGAAATCACAGACACTTCACTCTCGTTCACGAGGCTATCGAGTCAGGCTTGCCCCATGCAGGCGCGGGAAGGCACCCACTTCCCACAGCACCGCCCATTATGGGGGCTGGTCGGACCGTCTGATCAGAGACATCACTTTCACCCACCAGGGAATTATCGGGTGTGGGGTCAGAAGTCTGCAAGAAGCTTGGAAGTCATCTTCTCCACATGCCAGGCGCCCAGGATTTGCGCTCCAGTGGCCTCCATCTTCTCTCTCTCCTCCGCCTACCTCACTGGGCGGGTGGAGAGCCAGGTTGTTTGGAGCCTTTGGGGGAAGACATTGCCCACTCTCATCCTGTCACTCCAGAAATCGAAAACCCCCCGTGCCCAGGGGTGACTTGCCTATGTCCCCTGGGAGCCGTGTGACTGAGAGGAAGGGGCCCCAGCTAAGAGACAGTGCCACCTAATCCCAGCTCCCCCTCTGCTCTCAGGGTGTGGGGCCCCCCAGCTCCTGGCCGCTGCTGGTGGGGGGCGGTGGGGAGTGGGACGGAAGGACACAGAACAGGGGCGGCCCAGGAGGTGCAGGCCCTTCCTCCCTGCTGTGCGGGCGGGAGAAGACACCGGGTGGACGCAGTGCAGGGCTGTGCAGCACGCCAGGTGCCGTGCAGATGTTAGTTTCTCTCTGAGACCTTGTCTCGCCGACAGTCTGAGTCTGTTCAGAAAGTGCAGCTGCCACCTCTGCACACACTCTTCCCTGCATGTGACAAGCTCCTGCTGCCACCACTTGCCTTTGGTTTATTTGTCTTAAAAGACCATCTTCAGGCTGGGCGTTCAACCCCCTCTGCTCTGTGCTCTCCTGATGGGCTGCTGCCCATACCTCAGCCCAGGCGCTTGAGACACAGGAGGGTCTTGGAAGGCTCTGGCAATGATGGGCTCTCTCCTCCTTCGGCCACACTCACATCTGGTGGCAGCAGGGGTCCCTGTAAATATCTACATCTCTGCTGGTGCCTGCATCCATATCACACCTGAGGGCCACGCCTACATCTGCACCCACACTCGGGCCCGCACAGCTGGCTCAGTGGTAGGTCTCTGTCATTGCCAGGGGAACTTTGTTCTCCTCTGCAGCAATGTCATATGATTCCACAGCAGGATAGCCCCCAGGGACCCTCATTGCCTAATGTTGCCATTGACATTTTGCAAAGTGTCATCTGCATCATCATTTGGCCTAGACTTGCATCTGTGCCAGTTAAGCAAGTTAAATTTCAGTTCGACACAGGAGGGAGTAAGGGGCGGGGGAGATATGAAAAGAGGAGCTTTGCTGGACCATCAGATTAGAAGTCTGGGGATGCAGAGCAAAGGCAGAGGGAAGAGGAAGGACGCAGAATCCCAAGGCAGCTCAGTTGCAGGACGGTGGCTTACTTGGGGTGAGGTTTCCTGGGAGCTGCGTGGACTTGCGCCTCCTGGAGTCTGCAGAGGGCGGGTGGGTGGATGGCAGTCAGGTTCCACAGAGAATGGGCGACGTGGCTGTGGGAGGAGCTGGAACAGGCTGGGGCGGCAGGAAGTGGCCCAAGAAGCTGTGAAGCTGCAAGACCCTCAGTGACTTCCTGCAACTGTCCTGGACGCCACTGGAAGGCGCCAGGCAGGTACGTGGTGGGAGGGGTCCCACTCTCCCAAGTCCCTGCACCGTGCAGAGAGGAGAGATGACAGAGGGAGACCACGAGGAGGTGTGGGGCCCTCTGGCCATTCCCCTCAGTCCTGTCCATCCCCCCCCACTGCTGTCTCTGCACTGCGGGGCTGACCCAAAGAGTGTCACCTGAGCTGTGAGCCACCGAACTAAAATCCCAGTTGGGTGGTGTCATGGCTCTGATCCTCAGGCTCCTTGGTCATCGGGACTCATGGTGAGGCTCCACTGGGCTCTGGAGGGTGTCTGTCCCCTCCTTCCCGCTACGGGGACCTCTCTGGGGCCATGTACCCAGGGAGTTTGGTGGAGAATCCCAGCGTACAGTGGGCTGGAAGAGGCAATGCCGTGGTGGCTAGGACATGAGGGGCAGAGACACCAGATGCTGGGTGTGGGAACGATGGAGGCAGGGCGACAACCAGCGGACACCAGACAGTTCTCTGCACTCCCTCCTCTGAAGGACCCGCCTTGCCTTCACCCCCGGTCAGGGGGGTCTGCAGCCCCCTTGGCTGCTGGGGCCCAGAGTCCAGTGTCTCCCTCCCCCGGCCAGCAGCACGTGGGTCCTACTCGGCTCCTTGGGTTTCTGTGGTGTCCGCTGTGATGTCTCCTCTCTCACTTACAGTTGCGTGTGTTTGAGCTCTCTCTCTCTCTCTCTCTCTCTCTCTCTCTCTCTCTAAGTCTACTTTGTCTATTTCTCCTTTTCCAAACAACAGCCTTGGTTTCACTGCTCTTTCCTCTCGTCTTTCAGTCTCAGTTCCCTTGATTTCGCTCTGATCTCCGTTATTTCCTTCCTTCCAGTAACTGCTTAGTTTTTCTTTTTCTAGTTACTCGATGTGTAAAGTTTATTGCGATATTTTTCTGTACTGTGGGGATTTATCGCTCTCACTTCCTCCTAGACGTGCTTCTGCTGTGTCCCACCCTCTCCTGCGCTCCGCTTCCCTTCCCTTTGTTCCAGGAAGGTTTTTGAATTCTCTTCTGATTTCTTCTCTGACCATCAGTTGTTCCAGGGCAGGGTTAGTCTCCACGCATTTGTGAATTTTCCAGTTTTCCTTTTGCAATTGAGCTCTCCTTCTGCACCATTGTGGTTGGCCACGTGCTTGATTTGGTTTGTCTTCTGTCGTGTCGAACGGTCTGTCCCAAGGCCTGTCCCGTGCACCTGAGGAGCGCGTGTGTCCTCCTGCCATTGGATGGGCCGTTCCACGTGCGTGTGTGTTAGGTCTGTCCCGTCTAATGTGGGGTTCAAGTGCGCTGTGTCTGCATCGATTTCCCATCTGCTCCATCCACTGTTGAAAGTGGCTATTGAAGTCCTTGGCATGATCATGCTGCCGTCCGTTTCCTCTTTTAGATCTGTTCATATTTGCTGTCTGCTCTACACATCCGGGTGCTCCTAGGCTGGGTGAATAAATATTTACAAGTGTCACATCCCCTGGTGAACCGACTTCTTCATCGTCACTGAATGACTTCTCTCAGTCTCCTGCTGCGCTCTTTGGCTTCAAGTCCATTTGCCTGCCCCTGCCTTCTTTCAGTTTCTATTTTTGTGGGGAATCTCTCCTTCCATCCCTTCAGTTTTAGTCTGTGTGTGTTCTTGCTGCCGAAGTGAGTCTCTTGTAGGCGGCCTATAGCTGGCTATCATGTTTTCAGCCGCTCTCTCTCCTCTGATGGAAGACTTTAGTCCACTTAGTTTTAAAGTAATTACCGACAGGCATGGACTTAATATCGCCATTTAGTTGTTTTCTCGTCGTTTCGGAATTCCTCTGGCTTGAGGATTTTCTGAGCGGTGTGCCTTGATCCCTCACTGTCCTCTGTACCTCAACTGCCATCTCTCACTTCGTGGCTGCCCAGAGGCCCCCACAGAGCCCCTTATATTGAGGGCGGTCCGGGCGAGCTGGTCACTTTGAGTGCACACCGAAGTGCCACGCTTCTGTGTGCCATTTCCCACTTTTTCTTCTTGATGTCCACACACATTTAATAAAGGTAATTCTGACGTGGTGTGCATAGATTCATGTTAAGCTGTCGGCATATGATTTTTTTCAAAAATTTGGAGAGCTGAATATACTTCTGGTGAAAAGTGCAGTCTCGTCTGCGTGTTGCAAACGGCGAGCTGTCAGAATACAGGTTTTTCAGCTGCTGTTGTCGCGTCTGCGAGGAGTCAGTGGTGATTTAAGAATTTCATTCCCAAGAGTAACTCGGGATGGCTGGCACATGGGCACGAGCTCGCCGTGGGAGCCAACTCGGAGCCTCCGGTTTGGCTGCCTGGATTGCCACGGGCCCAGAGCCACACTCCACAGCCCTGGGCTTCTGCAGGGGGAGGCAACACCAAGTCGCAGGGAATTTTGAATCACATGGGTCCTCTGGCCTGTCCAGGCGCTCCCATCAGAAGTGCCTCTTCTCTGCATTGGGGAGAGTTCCTGTCGGGCAGCAAAAGTTTTAACTCACTTGTAAGATTATTTACTTAGAATAAACTTCATGACTTGTTACAGTGATGGAGAGGGACAATTAGAGTAGTGGGCGATCCCCTGGAACCCTCATTTTGTCCATTGGCTTCAACTGCCTCATTGAACAGCTGCCTGTTTCCTGTTGCTGTCCATTGAGATGTGTTCTCCTCCCTGTGCGCTTTCAAATAAGCAGTGAAATGTCCATGTCAAGAAGGGAAGCGGCAGAAGCAAAGGCTCGGCTCTTGGGCACACAGTCCCAGGCGTGACGTCTGGGTGGCAGGGCCGACCGGCCCGGCCAGGTCCCGATCTCCCCAGCCCTGGAGGAAGAGACGGCTATACTGTTACGGAAACAAGGCGTGGAGACACAGTGGCCTGATGCTCTTAAGTCACGGTGAAGCCCACCTAAGCATGCCGCAGCCACCTGGGCTCCCTTGGATTCTGGAAGCCTACTTCCCAGCAGTCACTTCATAGCTACGTTTAGGTTAGCCATTTTCTTTGGGGAGTTTACCAGTCCCATGACTTCGGGCAGTGCATTTAATTTCTCCATTCTCAGTTTCCAGTCCTCTGAAATGAGGGTCACAACCCCCACTTCCCCCGGGGCTGTTGTGAGCATCGAATGAGGCGGTTTGCAGAGTCTGGGGGGTGGGAGGCACGAGGAAGCCTTCAGGAGGGCCTGCTCCTCAACGCTTTCCACCCCGACGTTGTCCTCACTCGTCTTTGTGAGGCAGCCTCCCCTCCCACATCCTGCCATTCCATTTCCACCTGCTCTCTCATCCGGCGGTGATGTGAGGGCCCCACGGAAGCCGTCATGCTGCATGTGGCGTCTGAGGCTGCCACAGAGAACGGGTGCAGCCACTTCTGTGGGATTCTCCTGTCGAGTGACCACGGGTGTCCTTGGTAGTTCCCCACCTTGCTTGTCCAGCAGGTCCCCGGGCGCACCCTCACTCACTGTGACTGCGCAGGGCTGTTAGCACCCCCCTGGGCTTCAGAACAAAACGCACCAGAGAGGAGACACTGCCTCACTTTTGAAACTCCCCTGTCACTGGACACCGGGGCCAGCAGTGAGGTGCCCTCCAGCTGTCACAGCTCTGACCCCAGCCGTTGAGTGCTCACGTCCCCCTCCCGTCCGCCGTGACAGTGGGCATCCAGGTATCAGGGTGACAGCAGCCATAGGCTGACTGATGACACTGCACACGCTGCAGCCATCCACTGACCTTTGAGATTAACTGCAACCGCTTCCTGGGGAAGTTCAGGCCATAAAGTGACAGGTGGAAGCCACGCATTTAAAAATAAAACAGAAGCAGCTACACGCTCAGAGCACAGTCAGCACCACCCGTGTGTGTGACTCGCGAGTAGAACCACAGGCACTGTGGCCCACCTACCGGCCCCTCCTGGAGCCCGCAGCCCACGGGGGCGAGAAGGAGGGGCTGCAGGCTGTCACAGGGCCCTCAGGTGGCCGGGCGTCCTATATGCAGGCAGCCAGGCTCCTGACAGCACTCTGAGCTGCTGGACTTCACGTGGTGGTCTCGTTAGGGAGGACAACGTGAAATCTCTGTGTTGTGGGTGAAGGGACACAGGGTCAGGAGGTCATCAGGAGGCAGACAGTGGGCTGGGGTTTGTGATCAAGCCTCTGGACATCCCAGCTCAGTGGACTGCCCCTTTGGGTGTAATACATGCTCTAGAACAAATTCATGGAGTCTGATGACCAACCCGGGTTGGAAGTGGGAAGATGCTCGGTGTGGGGCCCTAGGCTTCAGGGGACAGAGGTAAGACCACTGGAGAGGGGTGGGGAAGCTGCGTTCCTGAGGCTCTGAGGAGCCAGGTCACTTCTGTCGTGAAACCCCCAGGACTCGGGTCCCGGGAAGCGGAGGGCAGCCAGTAGCAACAGCACAGCCCAGACTGGGCCAGGGCTCCATTTCAAGGGGCTTTTGTGCAGGTCACCTGATTTGATTTCGCAGAAAGTCTGTCAGCTCGCTGGGGTTCCCTGAAAAATTTACATTTTAATGATTTAAGAAATGTTGGGTTTTTTCACATTTCAACATTTTCCTATGCATTCATTCATGCTGTTAACACATTCATCCAACCAGCTTGTGGTTGAGTGTGGGGTGGTGGTTGGTGGCAGCAACCCCCACACCTGGAGAAATCCCGCCACTGCTCCCTGCACTGCCCGGCCGGCGCTGGCAGGAGATGAGCTGAAAGGCAGAGGCCTCACCCGGCGGCCACTGCGCCAATCAGCCGGCAGTCGAGCTGGCTGTCAGAAGGGAGGCAGCCAGGCCCTCAGGAGCCGCAGTGGGTCCAGGCGGGCTCAGGACATGGGAGTGAATCCAGGGGGGCTTCCTGGGGGAGTTGGGAGCTGAGGGGAAACAGAAAGAGAAGTACCTGGGCCAGGGCCGCAGATGCAGGGCCTGGCCAGTCTTTGAAGCGCAGTGTGGACCGCAGGCCTGGACCTGGGTGGGATCAGCTCAGGGATGTTCAGGTTAGAGGTCAGGGTGGCCAGGTCCCCATTGCCTCATCAGCCCATCGCTCGCTGTGCTGATCCTTCTTGGCTGCTGCCCTGTGCTAGGCCTGCAGGGAAATAACTGCCACCCATGAAAGTCCCAGCATGCAGGACTCAGAGCTTCACGCCGGGTCCCAGCAAAGCCCCCAGCCCCACCCCACGTCACTGTCCCCACGTCCTAGCATAGAGCTTCCATGGCAGAGGTTCTTTGTCTGACAGAGGCTCCAAGGCTGACCTCCAACGGACACATCCTCGTGACACTGGGCGGTGGCCAGCCCTGGCGCCATCCCAGCAGGCCTCACTCAGGTGCAGGTGTCCCTGGTGCCCCGGGTGGCTCATGGAAGCAGAGCTGAGACCTGCAGCTCCGGGTCGATGAGCAGGGGTGATGAGGAAGACACAGAGTTTCTGGGTGGACCCCTTCCCCAGTCAGCATCTGACCTCTCATGGGACTAAGGCACTGGCTCTGAAGGGTGTCCTGGGGACTTTGTAAGTGGGGTTGGGGAAGAGGTCAAAGGGCACACTTCCAGATCCCATATGCACGCCTGTGTAAAAGCATTCTCCTTTTACAACGTAATGTGAAAAACTGCCGGAAAGCTGTGTTTGAGAGGTTTGGGGGGACCGTCCACCCTTGACCAAAGGGTCCCCAGCCCTGCAGGTCACTTACTCACTTGCAAAGCAGAGCAGCAGGGAGGGAAGGCCTGGATCACAGACCCAGGTGGGACCTGCTTCCCACTGCCCTCTCCTTTCTCACCTTGTGGAAAAGCAGCCTGCAGGCCCAGGGAGGGCGAGGAGTGGCTAAGGTGAGGGATGCAGGGAGGGCTTCCTGGCCCGGGCCTCAGTGCCTGCTACGCACGTCTGTCTCTCTGTCCCAATCTCCTCTTCACCAGGGATGGGGCGTCGGGGCCCTCAGGAGCTCACCCTAAATTGGTTGCCTGCAGCCATCACATCCCAAGGGTCTGGTGCCAGGCCTTCAGCACATGAGTTCTTGGTGATCCCGTTCCACCCACAACACTGCCCAGTTTTTACACACTGATGGCTTCTGCCTGCATCCCCACTGGGCGGGGAACTGACCTGGAGGCCGGGGCGTGGACTTGGTTTCCTGGGCCCCCGGGACCGTCTTACACCTGCGGGAGGCACAAGGAAGGGAGGAATGGGCGCCTGGATAAAACGCACCGATGTAACGATCTAATGGGACCTTCCTTCGAGGCGGCACTAATGGCGGCTCTCAGGCGACGTGCACCTTGCAGAACCGCAAGGTGGGCGTTAGGATTTCTCATCGGACCTTGGAGTTACCTCTTCACCTGGGGCTGCTGTGGTGGGTGGCCTCATTCTGGAACGTGCACCCCTTGTACAGAGTCACCGCTGGTTGGCCGCCCACCCGTCTCATTGCTGCCCCTTCAAGTGCGACATTTAAATGTCTTCTCATTGGCCTGTAACTCACTTTAGAAATGAACCCATTAAAAACTGTGTTTCTGCCCTGGCCAGGCGGCTCAGCTGGTTGGAGCATCATCTGTACACCGAAAGGTTGTGGGTGTGATCCCAGGTCAGGGCGCGTACAGGAGGCAACCGATCGATGTTTCTCTCTCACGTTGATGTTACTCTCTCTCCCTCCCTCCCTCTCTCTCTCTGAAATCAGTAAACATGTCCTTGGGTGAGAATTAAAAGGAATAAAATAAAAAATAAAAATGTGTTCCCTTTGCGCATTTGCCTTCCCATTTGAGGCCTGGTGGTCAGCATCTGCTCTCTCTCCTCCCCTCCCCCCACCCCGTTTCACTCCTATTGAGGCTGAGATGAACCCATTGCTGTGTCTCTAGCCCCTCACACGTCCTAACCGTCACCTTTGCACTGGATGGTCTGTCCTCTCACCAGAAAATCCAGGTGAGTCGTCGTGGCCGAAGAAGCAGTTCTCACCTACTGCCCGGAAAGCCAGTCACAGTGGCAAGAACACAGCGGGGCAGCCGCCAGAGTCCCCAGGCCAGGTGGGCGCTCGGGGGGCCCTCAGGCCCTGCAGGACTGATGAGTCAGTTCCGTGTGGTGACGCCGCCCGTCTCTGCTTTCCCCACAGCCCCCTGAGCCTGGAGAAGGGGAAGGAGTTGATCGAGGACGTCACCCGTCTGCTCAAGGTGCCAACGAGCGTCATCACGGACACAGAGTAAGTGCAGGCGCAGGGTCCCTGAGTTTGGTTCTCGCCCACGTCAGGCTCTGTTTCATAAATTGGTTTGCAAGGGAAGGAGCCATGTGCCTGTGGTTCCTGTTAATTACACCAGAGAGAAACTGTTTCGGAAAGAAATGAAAGGAAATTCCAGTGGGGTTGGTAAGTTATTTAAACACAGCTGAAACCTGAGTGTAATTATAAGAATTATAATGAGCAAGCACAGAGGCCCACCAGGCCATGGTTCCCAGCCCTGCAGCTCCGAGGATCACCTGGGAGGGTCTGGAATGTTCCATGGCCCTCGCCAGCCCCATTGCACACAAGTCAGCAAAACCTCAGTAGCAGTTGGTGGGTGGCTGCAGGGTACATGGCCACGTTTCAGTGACAGGATGGAGGGTGCAGGCCTGTGGCCTGTGCACGGAGGCAGCGGGCTGCCACGGCCTAATTCTTGGAGCATATAGGAGCAGCGAGGGCAAGCACCGCCTAAGGGGGGCGCCTGAGTGGGTTGCCGAGTGCAGGTGCAGGCAGACGGCAGGCCCCCGTGGAAAGGCGGGGCGTGGGCAGTGCGGCTGGCAAGCGCTGCTGAGGTCGGAAGTGGAGTCGAGCTGAGTGCCCACAGACGGGGGTGCGGACACAGGGAGCCCCACCAAGGCTTGCAGCACCCAGGCCTCCCCGGGGTTGACTGAGCACCTGCTGTCTCATGCTGGGAGGTGGACCACATTGCCCTGCAAAACGGCTGACCACTCACCGGGAAACACAGATGCGTTTGTGGGCCACGAGCTTGAAGGGTGCTCGGAGATGAGAGTAAGGAAGCACCTCATCCAGCCTGGGTCCCAGAAGCTTCTGGAAGAGGAGAGTGGCAGACGTGCACCCCCAGCACCTGGCACGGAGTGTAGGACCCATGCAGTGAGCATCTGAATGAGGAATTTGTGGCTGGGCTGGAGCCTCGGGGAGCTGGGAATTTGTTCCCCTCACTGGGCGCATACACCTGGTGCACAGGTGGTCTGTGCAGGCGAGGCCAGCTAAGCACACTCAGCGGGGCCCAGGAGAGGGCTTGGGTCGGACCGGAAGGAAGGGCGCAGTTTGGCCAGGACGGCAGCAGCAGCAGGGTTTGCATGATCCAGGTGAGGTCGGCACAGGGACCTGGTGTGAGGTGGCTACTGTGGGTGTGTGGTGCCTGCCTGGGAGGCAGAGCAGGATGGGTACAGGGATACCGGCAGGCAAGGGCAGCACTGAGCCACACCCTGCAGGGACCTGCCCGCTGGCTCCGTCTCCACTGTGAGAACAGGCACAGGCCCTGGGCTGGCAGGCATGCCCCTCTCCCAGGGGACGACAGGGATGCAGGGGTACTGGACTGCGGGGTGGTAACAGGGCACAGCTGCCCATGCTGAGGGAGACACTTCCCTGTTTAGTCCCCGGGCTGCTGCTGTGCTCTGGCTGGGGGGTGGGGGTGGCCATCAGGAAGCCAGGGACTCGGGAGATGGCCATTGAGGTCCAATCAGCAGGCTCTGTGGGCAGGGGCGGCCGGGGGAGGGGTGCTGCCTGCTCGGGGTTCCAGCAGAGGGGAGGCTGTGAAGCCGAGCCTTCCCGGGACGTCTGTGTGTCAGGAAGTACTAGTTATGCTCAATGTGCTTTGTTAATGGTTATGTAGCTGTCAAGCAAATTCCATTATTTCTTATTACATCATTAGAGACCATTAAAACAGCATTAGCATGCTGATGTAATTATGCCGGCAGACGCACGGCGGCCACAGTTACGGCTTTATAATCTAATCACGGCCGTCCGTGCAGCTGATGGATGCGGGGCCGCGCCCAGCGCTCAGGCAGCAGGGCTCGGCGGGCCCTGCTCCAGCGGGCGGCGGGGACCGGTGTCAGGCCACTGCCCACACCTCGTGAAGCCTCCCGGCCAGCCCTGCACAAGCCAGGCACAGCTGTGGGCAGTGGACAGCCTGATTGACCCTGCAGTCGATCTTTGTCCCTTTGTGGTGCCCAACAAGCACTCTCAAGGCACCCAGGAGGACATCGGGGTCGGAGGCCGCAGAGTCCCCAGCAGCCGTGGGCTCGTCCGGGACCCTGAGCCTCGAGGTGGGACGCGGGAAGGAGATGAGATAGGCAGGTGGCAGGTTCTTCCCTTGTGTCGGCCATTTCTGAGATAGTTGTTCTAATTTTTACGTAAAGGCTTCCTGAACGTGGGCTTCTCACTCTGTGGACTCTCGCTCTTATGTACTTCACAGTGTTCTCACTATCAGCCTTGCCTTTTAAACGACCTCGTCATAAACACGAGACGGGCAGAGGCGCAGCAAACAGGGGGGGCTGGTCGGGATGTGCCCCGGCCCCGCCCCGCCTCTGTGCCGGGTATTGGTTTTGCTTTCCATTTTTTAGTGCGGTTCCTTCTTAGTGGTCCAGCTCGTCTTTCAAGGAACAAAGTGAGGGGACTGCTCTCTAAATTTTGGCAGACAGTGCTGACGGGGTGGGGACCCTGGGGCCTCGGATCGCCAGATCCGCTCTGGCCAAGTTCAAGGCACATCGCTGGGGGAATCCAGAGTCACCGCCTCCTCCGCGGCCTCCTCCCACCTGAAGCAGGTCTTTTCCCGTGTCACACACCCTCCAGGGACTTTCCCACGTGGGACGTTTGAGGAGGTGGCGCTGTGAAGAGCTGTTGTCTGTGGACGGGGTTCCTCTGCCTTCGGAACCGACCCCAAAGCCCCATTCAGTGTGGAGGTTGCTGCACATGTAATGCCTGTTCCTAAAGTGCTCGGGGCCTTCAGACGAATCAGATTGTTAAAGAAACTGATGTGTTTTTCAAAGTCATGTTCAGGCAGCGTTTCAAAGCTTTGGATTTTGAATAACTCCTACCTGCCAGTTTCCGACCACTCATTCTTACAGTGGATGTTTCATGACAACTTTGATGAGTTTTTTAAACGGTTGCTGTCAAAGAGATTTTTTAAATACCCGTCTCTTTCCTTTCTGCGTTTGATTCATTCTGCCCCCTTGGGAACCAAATACTAAAACCTGTTTCCATAACAATTTTCTTTCTTTGCAAGAATATCTGCTTGTTGGGGCTGGGCGGCTGGGGCTGGATTTTTCCTGGACACCCCGCCGCGGGTTCAAGACAAGCAGAGCCTCTCAATAGAATCACCAGAACATGGAGACGAAGAGTCAGTGTCTAGAACATGTTCGCACATGGAGGCAGTGGCCCTGGGTGCACATATGGGACACAGAGACCTAGCAGAGGTCACACGTGGGATGGGGGCCCTGGGTACACGTGTCTGGGTGTGTGTTGTTCTGTGCCCAACCTCCCACAAAGGCTGCCCTGACACCCTTCTGAATGACCTCTTCCAGTGTCCTGGGACCCGCAGTGACCTTCAGAGTGAGCCCCAACATCCAGAACGTGACAACGGCAGATGTGGCGAAGGCAGCAGGTAAAGCTATTTTGACATGACATACATATGCACACATGTGCACACATGTGCATGTACATACACACCCCAGGGAGGGGGTGGAAAGGACTAAATGTTTCCCTGGCACACTGATGTTTGTGGGGGAGACAGTGAGTTGGTAGTGGGTCAGTTAACATGGCTTCGGTGACAGGGGTGTGACAGGGACATGACAGGGACAGCACTCTCAGGTGAAGGCCGCATGTGGGTGGTCGTGCCAGCTGGAACAGACCAGGTATGGTCTGGCTTCTGGTTCCCTGCTCGACCCCAGGCTCTGGCCTCAGTCCTGTCTGTGGCAACCGAGGTGTGATGCAGGAGGGAGGCTCCAGCAGGAATGAGGGCCTTGATTGTAGCTCGAGTTTGGGGCCCCTCCCATCAGTGCCCCTCACGTAGCCAGACCTGCCGAGGACCCTGAGGGACCCCATTCCTCGAGGGCACGGCACAGGGAGTGCTGCTGGGGCAGCCACGCTATTTCTGGCTTTGGCTTGCCGACAGCTCTGTGAAATGTGCCACGGGGTCTCCCTGCCCCGTGAGCACGCACAGCGGGTCACAGCACCTCAGCTTGGTGCCTTGCAGGCCCTGGCACGAGTCAGGGTGGTGACAGCTGTGTTGTGTGGTCACTTGGGGGACATACTGACCAGCCCAGAGCATCCGCTTGACTTGGAGATGATACTTAGCTCCTCAGGGGACAGGCTCCCGTGGTGGCACCATGAGCTTGATCTCTGACCAGAGAACGGAACCCGCTGTGAACCAGCCTTGGCCTGCTCTGGTCGCAGCTGCATTTCACCCGTAGGGAGCCTCGGTGCCCTTCGCGCCTGATTTGCCGAACGTGTTGACTGGGGCCACCCACGCTGGCTTAAAGGGGACTGTGTTGCAAAGCTGCCCGCACTCGGGGACCTGACCAGTCTGAGCTCTGAGAACCAGCCCCCTGGGTTCCTCCTACAGCCGCACGTCATCGTGATGTGGGCTCCGGGGGGTGGCGTGGTCTTTGCGAGCAGAGTCACCCATCTCACTGCTGACGCCCTGGCTGGAGTGCCGGGTTCCATGCAGTGTCTCCAGTTCCTGGTCCTGGGTCCTCAGTTTTTATGCAGAAACAGTTGCCCCCCCATTGGCCACTCATCCCATGCCAGGAGGCGGAGCTCTCAGAGGGGCTGCTGGGAATGAACCCACAGGAAACAAAGGCTTTTTTGAAGCCATGACGACGTGCTCACTGACGGTGCCTTTCGTCGCTTTTATTGCTTTCTGAGAAAAGGGGTGGGGGGGTTCCCTCCTGGCCACTGAAGCCGTGCCGTGTGCTGCGTGCTGTTCCGGGAGAGCCAGATATGAGAGGCCTGCGCGTCCTAACAGCTCTCCAGGCATTTGGACGGCCCAGTTACACCGGCGCACTTACAGTAACTGTCACAGCGGCACACGGCCGTGTGTGAAGGGTTGATGACATACGTACACAGTTAAAAATCAGTTCCTCTCATATTCTGAGTGACTTAAGATATTAGGAAGGAACAGGCTGCTGTGCGGAAAGACAATCGTGCAGAGTCAGTCTGTGATGTGAGGATCTCATTTGGGGGCCGTAGGAATACCCTGGGACAGCAACATGGGGCCACTTCCTTGCATGCCAACCAGGAAGAATTTTGAACTCAGAAGGAATTTCTTTCTGGTTTTTCACTTCACAAGATCATGTGGAGTCTCGATAGAATGGCTGCGGCCTGCCTGGCGATCTTGTGGGCACACCACCCAAGGTGGGGGGGTGGGGCCCAGAGGGGCCACGGTGGGTTCCCAGCTCCTGTTGGAATGAGGCCAGTGTCGCGTGCAGCCTGTAAACCCGTGACGGTCTGCCCACGGTCTCTCAGGGGCTGAATGACCTGCGCTGCAGACGTCCCGGGAGACTATTAATGACGGGAGTTCCAGGCCAGGCTGCTCCTGCCACACCCTCTCCCGGCGCTCCGTGGGCTTGTTTCCAGGTGGTGTGCTTGACTCACACAGCCTTTCTTCCGCATCCATTGCCCTGTGGTCTCAGGGGGCGGTGACTCTTGTCAAATCATGGCATCTGCACTCGGCACTCGCGGCCCTTCCTTTCTGGTTATTAGTGCCTTCCCACCTCCAGCAGCAGCTCTGGGCCTAGAGTCCCTCTGCCTCAGAGTCTCCTCTCCGCTGTGCGGTCATCCATGTTCCGTGACTTACACGCCACCCTGTCTGCGTGGTGGGGGAGGGGGGTCTCCCTGCCTATGGCGTCTCCCACGGACGCTGGCTCAGGGCTGGACACTGGACACGGGGCCTGTCAGGTGGGGTGAGGGCTGGCTCTCGACTGGGAAAAGCTTTAAGAACAGGCATCGAGTATGGGACCCCGTGCCTCAGTGTTTACTCCCAAGCCCCAGTGACAGTGAGGACACCCAGCCCTCTGGGTATCTGCCTTGAGAAGTGGAATTGGACCCCAAAGGCAGACACATCCTTCTGTGATGTGGACTCGGTTCATCATCACAGCTGTGGCCCCAATGGGCATCAGGCTTCGCGCTCTGGCCCACTCGATCTGGGTCCTGCCGGGCAGTGGCCACACAGGTCAAGGCGATGAGCCACCCAGAGGAGCCCTACCTGCCGCCGGAGAAGTGGACATGGTGCCCGTGATCAGAGAGGGCCTTCCTCAGATGAGGCTGAACAGAACCAAGCGCAGGCGGCCAGCGCTGGCCCTCGTGTCTGACCTCGTGCAGCTGTGGAGCCAGTGCTGCTGCCCTGAGACTCGGGCCTTGGCTGGGGACCCAAGGGCCACACCTGCGGCAGGACTCAGAGACCAGGTGGCCGCTGAGCAAGGCAGGTGAACAAAGAGTTTTCGCTGTAGCATCGCCACACCCACAGTTTTCCCATCTCGTCCAGCCCTGGGCCACCTGTTGATCATACCCTCTGTGCTCGCTGAGGGACAGGGCCATGTGGGCTCCAGCGTGGAGCTGTGTGCATATCACCAGCCACGGTGTGGCCTGAAACCTGCATGGTCACTGCCCTTCTGTGGAGGCTGAGAGCCTGGGACAGACAGTAGAGGGACCATGGCTGTGGAAACAGAGTTGACTCTTTACTGGAAATACCAAGGATGCTTTGGAAATGCTCCCGAAAGGCCTCTGCTGACACCCCCAGAGGAGCTGAGCTGCCACTCAGAAACCGCATGTGGGTTTCCTCGGGGCCTGATGCAGCCCAGGGACTGTGGCCACGTTTGTCCAGCAGTTCCAGCAGGTTCCAGGCTCTGGTTTGGGGGCGCCTCAAGCCTGGCTGGCCTGCGGGGTCCCAGCAGACAGGCTGTGGCAAGCACGAGGAAGGACTGCCACAGCTGCGGGAGGGAAACTCAAGCAGAGCGGGGGGACCAGCAGAGAGGAGGCTCTGAGGGACGGGGAGATGGGGCATAGACCAGCGACAAGTCCTGGGGGTGGGAGCTGGTCAGACGCGTGGGAACGCAGCCGAGATGGGGACTCTGAAAGCGCGAGTCCGACCGCAGACCCCAGGTGGCCACCCAGCTCCACCTGTCCTGCCTCCTGGGGTCACTGCACGGAGCTGAGCCGACAGGCAGACGCTGCCTTGAGCGACGGGGCACCCCAGTCCTGCCTCTCCCTGCGTCCCTGGGCATCGGTGTGGCTGGAGGGAGCACCCTCACAGGGGGGTTCGCTTGAGGCGCTGCTTTCAGAGCGTTTGTCACTGTACTGAGGACAGGAAATGTCAGCACAGGGGCGATGCTGCCGGTGTCCGAGCAGAGGTGGGGGGCAGTCCCCGGGGGCGTCCGTGGCCGCATGTATTCCTGTCGAAGTCTGGACTTGCATCCTGGAGACATGAGCGCTCGGCCGGCACCCCTTCACTTCCACCTGGGCCGGAGGCCCCGGGGCCCTGACACATGGAGTCAGGGCACAGAGAGGGTGCCTGAGACGGGCACAGGGTTCTCCCGACTCTGGGGAGCAGCAAGCCGCATGCTTCTCCTGCACGGTACATGTGTCCTTCCCGCATGACACGTGTGCTCAGCAGGGGCAGCAGCCGCTGTCCCCACATGTACCATGCTCACGCCAGGTGCTGCAGGTTCAACCGGCAGGCAGATGAGGACCCTGCCGCAGGCGGCTGCAGGGCAGGAGTGGCCTGAGCAGAGCGGAGCTGTCTGTGGGGGACAACAGGCTTCCTGGGAAGGAGGATGCGGGGTCAGTGGGGTCAGGGACAGCCTGGTGGGAGGGGCGGGAGGACTTGTGGCCCCACCTGGGGGACAGGCACCTAGCAGAAGGGTCAGTAAGTGGGGATCTGATGTGGGGGTACCCAGCCCACTTGGGACTGCGAGGAGGTGGGGACGTGGGGCAGCGAGAAGGTGGGGAGCTCAGAGCCCCCGTAATGTGGTCCATGGGCCCAGCCTGGCCACGCCCATCCCGCTCGAGGCTCTAATTGTGCTCGGTCACTGTGTCCCCCTCAGCAATGCCGCATGAGACCTGGAGGTCTGTACCCCAAGTCCCTGTCCGTGGGGGCAGCTCTGCTGGTGGCTTACACCTGGTCTCAGGGCTCCTAACAGGTCGGTCCTGGTCCCTCAGCCATCTCTCTCCTCCCATCACAGCTCCTGAGGGTCCATCGAGGAGGAACTCTGGGCCCCACTTTGCACAAGACCGGGCGCCACTGGGGCTGCCTTTACGGGGTCGCTGTGCATGGCGTCCGAATCACAGTGGGTGGGTGAGGTCAGGGGCAGTGGGGACAGATGGGGGACAGCTTCTGGCAATTATCTTGGCCTGGGGGCTGAGAGGCTGCGGACGACAATTCTGGATTGACCGGAAGACATGATGGGGGCAGAGAGAGGGGACATGGGCCGTGGAAATGGGCAGGTAGGCCTCTTCACGTTTATTGTTCG
The DNA here is from genome assembly GCA_007922815.1 of Macrotus californicus. NCBI lineage: Eukaryota > Metazoa > Chordata > Mammalia > Chiroptera > Phyllostomidae > Macrotus > Macrotus californicus. The sequence continues at coordinate 149,364 of VMDR010000040.1, forward strand.
TGAAGGCAGCGGGAAGGTGGCAGGGAGGCTGGGATTTGAGCAACAGTGTAGGGTTGGCGTGGGACGCAGTGCAGTTGGACCTGGACTTCCAGGTGAGGGCGCTTAGATGTTCAGGTCTATGGCTCTGGCCACACCCCACTGAGGCCTCCAGGTACCTGGTGCTGTGAGGACCCCAGCCATGCTCTCCTTTGGGGTTGGGGGGCAGTCCTCCTGGTCCCCTGGAACCGCCCACATCCCTTCCATTCTTACTTCGTCACCCCTCTCCCCCCACCCCGACGCACATCCCTCCCAGCCTGCTCTCTGCACATGCTCAGTCCAGTATGGTGCCAGGGAGCCATGAACTGGACAGACCCAGGGGACAGGGAAACGTACAAGTTCCACCCCCACCCCAGAGGGGGCGTGGGGGAAGCGTCTGGAGGGGAGGCTGCAGTTATTTGTCCTTTTCTCACGTAGAAAGCCCGGAAGAGGCTGAGCGGTGTGGGACAGAGTTTGCATTTCAGTTGTGACACGCTTCTGGACGCTCAGAAATGGGTGATGGCTAGAGGGGAGTTGATGGAAAGGTGCGGAAACTTGTGGGTCATCAGAGGAAAACAGGGACACTGGGACACAGATGGGGACGGTGGCAGAGAGTTGGCAAGGAGCCAGCAGGAGGGAATCTGGGCGCCGGTGGCAGAGGTGGGAAGAAGCCAGGACACGGGTCCTTTCTGCCTGGTCAGCAGGTGGAGGGTGTTTCCCGCAGCAGGACCACTTGGGGGGACATGTGCAGGGGACATGGAGGCTGCATTTGGGGCCCATGAGGCACCAGAAGGGAAGGGGTGTCAGCGCCGTCTGCAGATTCACACTGAAGAGGCATGAGCTGCTCCGAAGCACCTGCCATCTGGGCAGAGCCGTGGCCCCCGGGCCTCAGTCCAGCTCCCCCTTTGCTGAGGGTGGGCTCGGGCGCGGGAATGCCACGTGTCGAGTGAGTGGCACAGTCCTGTGACAGCTCGGGGATCTGGTCCCCACTCTGAGAGTGGCTGTTCCCTGCAGTCCACAGCTGTGGCCCCGTCAGGCCAGCTCAGGGGTCGGGGCGCAGCTGGCCCCCCATCAGAGGCTGTGACAGCTGCTCGTGCTGGGAGGTGAACGGCACGTGGGGAGCTCAGGTGACAGCCGTGTCCAGCAATGGGGACATCCCTGTGCTTTGCGGGGACTCTCAGCAGCCACCCCTGGCTGTGTGGGCCCTTAGCTCTTCTGCTCAGCAGGCATGTTGTATCTCAGTCCTTCTGAGACACCAGGGACGTCATTGTTCCCACAGCCGCCGCAACTCGGCGCACAAATGACACTTCTCCTTGGTCCTGTCACCTTAGCATGAGGCCTTAGTGCCTTTGTGCCCAAACGGGGGTGGTTCCTTTTGAACACAGGGCTGTGGGCTACAGTGCAGCTTTTAAAGACGTTGCTTCGAGACGGCATGAGAGAGGAGCCGGGGGGCCACCTGGGTGCCATTGTGACCCCAAGCCAGGGGACCAGAGTCCCCACCACCCCCCACACTCCTCCATAGGCTGTCTGAGCTGAGAAGATGCAATGCCTGTCAGCCACCTTCTGGGACTCCCGCACACACCAGTCCCCATGGCAACCAACAGGAAAGGAGCAGCAGAGCAGGATGAGGGTTTTCAGTGGCTGCTCCATGAGGGTCCAGGTCGGCGGCCCGGACATGGGCTGCACTTGTTGCTCCCAGACGGGCGTGTGCGTGTGGACCCACCGGGCTCATCAGCACCCAAAGCAAGTGGCAGCTGTGCTGAGCCAATCAAATTAGCGAGCATCACCTGGCTCAGGCGGGACCCGCATGCTTCCTGGCACCGGGGTTGGGGGGGAGTGGCAGAGAACCCCCGTCTGTGGGGAGGGCTGCCATCAGCAGCCCCCACTGGTCAGCGAGGCCACCTCTGCCTTGTCTGGCCCGTTTCCATCCACTGCCCACGTATTCCTCTGACACAGGGAGCGAAGGCTCCAGCGGCCTGTCCTTGAAAATGAGCCAGCTAACTCAGGGTGAGGCAGGCTGGCTGGCCCCAACGCGCCTCTCCACAAGGACACGTGGGTGGCGTGTACCCACCTCCCCTTCAGGTTGACCCTGTAGGTCCCGCGTTGTGGAACCACCCTCCTCGGAGGTAACCACACCAAGTACGAGTTTGCAAAAAGAACAAAACGGGCTCCACTGGGTGACCTTGAACCCCGCTGGGGAGCTGCATCTCAGCTGCATCCCTGTCTTTTCTGCGATGCCAAGGGCAGGACAGCGTCCTGACCGGGAGGCTACACCTGTGTCCCCATTTCGATGACAGGCTGTAGCAGGTCTCCCCAAGAGACAAACGTTCCCAGACCTGTCTGATGTCCTCTGCCAAGTCAGGACAGCTGAGGTGGGGGCCAGACGCACAGCGGTGTTGGGGGGTGGCACCCAGAGCCAAGTCCCAGGCTCAGTGACTCGTGACTGTAGACACCTCGCTCAGTCTCTTCAAGTTCCAGCTTCCTCCCTGTCAGGTGGGGCTGATCATCATGCTCCATGGGGTGGCCTTAGGGCCCGGTGAGGAAGGAAAGACAGGGGTGCAGGGCTCGCAGGTGGTCGACTCTCACAGCTGTGTCCGGCTGCTGCTGGTTTGTGTGCCTCACAGCCTCACGGGAACGTCTCTCTCACATGACTTCTGCATGCAGCCCGGGCTGACGCTAGCCTCTCTCTCACGGGTGGAACCTGTTGTATGTGGAGAGTGAGGTGGCCTGTGACCGGGTAAGACCACCACTTTGTGGACTGAATGCGAGACCTCGGGCTCCTTGGCTGGGGTGGGAGGTGCAGGGGTGCCCGTCCCACCCTGGGCTCCCTTCTGCATAAAGACCAGGCCTGATGTGTGGAGGTACCTGGACGGGACACAAAGACAGAGCCTGGGGTGCTGAGACCCGGGAGGCACCTCACAGGCAGGAGTGCAGGTCCCGGAAGGCAGCTCTGGAAGGGGTGGCCTCCCTGCCAGGCCTGGCCGAGTGGAGGCTGCAGCACGTTGGTGGGTGTTACCCCCAAATGCAGTTTGCACGCTGCCAACACCTCGTCTCACTACCGCCGCCGGCATGAGAAAGCAGATCCAGAATGGGCCGTTTGCAGCAAAGGCAATGGTGTGGTTCCCTCCGGTGTGAAACAGCACGAAGTCTCGCCGACTGCACAACCAAACTCCCACCCCGAGGACCCACGGTGGTCGCTGAGCCTGCCACCCGTTTGAGGAAACCTGTTTGCAGGGAGGCGAGTGTTGACACCCGAAGGCAGCGAGTTCCGACCTTCTCAGCTCACGGCACACACGGACGAACTGCTGATGCTCTGCAGCTCGCCAAAACGCACGGCTTGGCCAGTCTGACACAAGGTGCAACTTTGACTCATTCACATCGATGGCTGTTGTCTTGGCTGCTGTCATTTTTAATCTGACAAGCTGAGGGGAAAGCGTCAGTGCCCCTGATCAATAGTCAGGTATCGCATGTACTAAACATTCTGCGGCGCACCAGGTGACGGTCGCTGATCCAGTTTAGCGATGACGAGCGGGGCTGGGCGTCCACGTCTGAGCGGTCACCAGGTGCAACGGTTTGTGCAGTTTTACGAGTTTGTAATGAAAACAAGGACCCGCCAGCAGCTGCGTCCTGGTTGAGGTGGTCATTTCGCGTCTCAGTCCGAGCTCAGAGCACCGGTGCTGCCACCAGCGTCGGTTACCACTCCAAGGGCGCTAACCAGCTGTGGGGCTCCCCCAGCCAGACACGCACCCGTGCCCCCCGCTTCCCCCTCCGTGAGGGAGGAAGTGAGGGCTCAGCACCCTCTGCACTGCGGGGCTGGGGGTGTTGCTGAGAACAGTCGAATGGTGAAGAGTGGCAGCGTGTGAGGCCCCTGAACGGAGAAGTTGTAAGAGAAAAGCAAGCTCACGGCACTTGCATTTGTGAAGTGAATGGAAGTGAAACTTCGCCCTAATCACACCCCTCCCCACCCCCCAGTCTAACTGCACCTGCGGCCGCGGGAGCCCACGCGTTCCTGGTGGTGGCGGCTGGACTCGGCTTCATGTTGCTCCGTTATTTCAAGCGTCCCCCCATCACCTCCAGGCCCTGCTTTCAGAGGAACACAAACTAAGGCTTCTCACCTTTCCGTCGCTGTCATGGTCTCCTGCTCACACGCTGACTTTTTGCTCCTTGCTGAAAAGTCAGACACCAGTGAGCCGTGAACACACCGGTGACGGTCACTTAGGGTGAGAAATGCCGGGCAGCGTCCGCACCTGTCCCCCGGGAGCCCTGCAGGAGACGTCACCCCGCATTAACTCTGCTGCCTGACGTGATCTCTGAAACCCTCTCGATGTCAGGGCCCAGGGACCGTCCCCAGGTCCACGGCCGCGTCCTCGATTGAGCTCATCTGATGTGACAGCCCTGCCGACAGCTTTCCCGCAGAGACAGAGGGACAGACATCTCTCTCCATCCCTCCCACATGCATGAGCAGCAGCCCCCCTTCCTCCCTCTCACCTGGTCCTCGGCAGGTGGGACCCCAGCTTTTGTCGGTGGACTAAACGGCTGCGGAGCCGGGCAAGCCGGGAGCTGGTGCAGCCGCAGGCTCCGCGCAGCCCTGACCTTTTCCTTTGCGAAGGGACCCCAGAGGAGCCACCTGCATTCCTCAAGGGCGCCTCCCCCACTGTCAGACTCGGGGCCAGGGTCTTTGTGAGAAGGCGGCAGCTTTTCTCCGAGTCCCCCCGCAACCTCTGCTCTGTTTACGGGCAGCTGCTCTCGTGGACAAGGGCACCAGGAAGTCAGAACACAGGCTTGTGGGCAGGTTGGTGAACGCCAGCCCCCTCCCTGGGCACAGCTCGAGCCTCGACGCTGGTCAGTCCCTGCGGGCAGCCGGTCCCCAATGGTGTCTGCTGCCCAGATGCCACCCCGCGGCCTGGGTCGGGTGGGAACACAGCTGGCTGATGAGCTTTTTTGCTGAAAAACTTAGGCTCCCTTTAATGGCGGGCAACAAGAATGGACGTCCCCCTGACATGCCCCATCCCCGTGTTGTTGGTCACGTAGGTCTGGACGCGTGATGTTATCAGAGAGGACGAGTACTGGTCTGCCCACGGCATTCACACCTTGTGTTGTTCACTCAGACCAGGGGTGTCTCTTCCTCTCCCCCAGTGCCCCCCACACTCCCTCCCACATCCCTGTCTCCACCCTGGAGTGGCCGGTGCTTTGATACGGAAGGATTCCAGAGCCCCCATGAACATGCTTTGTTTTGAATGGAAACGTGAAATGGATGGATGAGGAAACTGGCCCACTGTCCTCTCAGGAGTGATAACAGCATAACACAGATGCACTCGCAGATAAGTCGGTGAAACCTGCTCCCTGATGCCGTGCCAGCACGGCCCCCAGAAGCCGTTCTTTCTCCCCAACACACCGACAGCAAGTGCCCCTCGCCACAGTCCGAGGCACAGCCAGGGCTCTGACCCCACAGCATCTGTCAGGTGTCAGCCAAGCCCGCCGGGTCCCTGTCCACCAGAAAAGTGAAGTCGTGCAGCGGAATCCACAGTGAGGTGGCATGGCGAGACTTTAACAGCAGCGGTGTGACTGGCAATGTTAGATCAGTATTAGGTACAGTTCGCGGGTCTGTTACTTCCTTCTGATCTCACTTGTGTGTTTTCAGGAGTGTGCCCGTGCATGTGCTTCCCGGAGCTTGTGTGGTTCTGGCGTGTTCCGCTCTGCTGTGCGGTGGCTCCCCTCGGACCACCTCTTTGACCAGAACTGCCCCTCACGCACAGGCTTCAGGGAGGGCGCCAACCACGTGGCATGAGAGCAGGCCTCTGGGGCTCATGCATCCTCCTCGGATCCTCCTCGACAGACGATGGGAAATGCTTGCCTGACTCGTCTGGGTGTAAAGTCTGCCCGCAGACTCAGTGCTGGAGCGTGGCCTCTCGGTGACGTGTTCCTGCTGCACCAAGTCCTCACATGTAGCTCACAGGGAGAGCCACATGTCCAGCTTCAGGACCTCAGTGTCTTTAATGGCATTTTTTAATGTGCCTTCCTTTTGTTTTTTTAAAAGATTTCATTCATTTATTTTTAGAGAGGGGGAAGGGAGGGAGAAAGGGAGAGAAACATCCATGTGTGGTTGCCTCTCACGCACTGCCTACCGGGGACCTGGCCTGCAACCCAGGCACGTGCCCTGACTGGGAATAGAACCAGCAACCTTTTGGTTTGCAGGCTGGCACTCAATCCACTGAACCACACCAGCCAGGGCACGTCTTCATTGTGACACTGATTTCCCTAAAAACTAAAAATAGATATACGCTGTGATCTAGCATTTCCGGGTACTTACTCAAAAGAAACGAAATCGCTGTCGTGGAGATACGGCATCCCCGTATTTATTGCAGCTTTAGCAACAGCCAAGATGGGGAACAACCTAAGTGTCTGCAGCAGATACAGAAGATACAGAAGATACAGAAGATACAGAAGATACAGCAGATACAGAAGATACAGAAGATACAGAAGATACAGAAGACACAGCAGATACAGAAGATACAGAAGATACAGAAGACACAGAAGATACAGAAGACACAGAAGACACAGAAGATACAGAAGACACAGAAGACACAGAAGACACAGAAGATACACACACGCGCGCACACACTGGAAAACAACTGGACCAGGAAAAGGACACCTACCACTTGCCACAACATAGATGAAGTTCGAGAGCCTTATGCCAAGTGGAATAAGTCGGACACAGAAAGGGAAATATGGTACGACCTCGCTTCCGTGCGGAAACTAGGAAATAACAACTCACAGAGACGGGGGAATGGCAGCAGCCAGAGACTGGGGCTCGGGGAGGTGGGGAGACACTGCTCAGAGCATCAGGTGAGGCGTTCTGGGGGCTAGTGTCTGGCCTGGTGGACCGTAGCTAGAACAACATGTCGTGTTCTTCAAAGGTACCGAGTGTTCTCACTGCCCCCACGCACATGCATGTCCACACACAGGACGGGAGTGGCTTCTCTCAACACCCCAGACTGTCTACACGAACTTCATCACCCGATTTCCTGTGCCTCCATAGCAGCTCCCGGGATTGAAACTTTTCAAACTTCCTCTTTCACTGTTTTCCTCTAGAAATAACTGTGGCTCCTGACATTAATTGGAGGCGGCCCTGGCACCTGGAGGCCCCTAACCATGGAGTTGGCGTTGCTCCAGCATTCTGGCTGCATGTCCTGCGCCCCAGGGAAACTCAGGGCCACAGGATTGCCGGGCCCACCTGTCCGTGGTGCTGGTGTCTTGCTCCATGTCCCAGTGACAGTTTGGAAAGGATCATTTTGGTGGAAATTTTATACCACAGACATTCACAGGGCCCTGTTTAAAAGACACAGTAGCTCTGGCCAGGTGGTTCAGTTGGCTGGAGCGTCGTCCTGTACGCCAGAACGTTGTGGGTGTCATCCCTTGTAGGGGCACCTAGGGGAGGCAACCAACTGATGTTTCTCTTCCCCTCCCCCCTCTAAAATCAATGAACATCCCCAGGAGAGGTTCTTCTAAAAAGTCACAATACGATTCATAGAGCTGTATTTTATATGCATATAAATAAGTGGGTTTTAAGCCTATTTGTTTGTCCCATTGGGAGTTGAGGACAGTCACATGTTATGGGGCCCGATCGAGGTGACACTAAATCGGATTCCTGCCTGAGTGCAGGTATGTCCACCGGGAACCCCTTTTCCCGTGAACGGTGGCATGGGTGCCCACTGCAACCATGTCCACCACATCGGGTCCTGGACTCTTTCCTGGTCCCCCCGGAGCCAGCAGAGGACTTGCTTCCACAGGGTGTCTCACCAGACTCTCCTGCCCCAAAAGCCACCAGGACGCACACCAATCAGGGTGTCTACCCTGGGAGCCCTTCCTGCATGAGGTCGGGGTTCTGAAGACACCCCAGTCCCCGGGCAGCCCTGGGAGGGGCGGCCCTACTGCTCCTCACTGGGAGACAACACCCAAGAGTCCCTGGAAGGTGGAAACGGGGCTGCTGCAGCGCCTCCCACGTCAGGACGGGAAACGAAGGGAAAGGGAACTTCAAAGGCGTCCACACGTTCAGAGCTGTGGCTTCAAAGCTGGCCTTCCCGTCTGTAGTTTGGCTCTGGCGATAATTAACACACTTTAAATATCGCACTGAAGCAGCCGCCCGCGTGACGCAGGCGGTTCCCCCCACTCGGCCGCACTCAGTGGCTCCCAGCCTTTTCTCCTGTTTCGTTGCTTGTTCATCAGATGAAGAGCAACATGCACGGAGGATTAAAACGCCTTTTGAAAGTGCGCTGAGAATTCCACTCCTAGAAAAGATCCTCTTTGCTTGTCCTTCACTTATTTTTTTTAAGTCAGAGAAAGGATTAGCCTCCCAGCTCCTGAGTATGCATGGCTGGTCTATTTTTCCACTTTAAAAACAAACATAAAGCAGCTTGAAGGCCTCTCTTCTCACACACGTTTGTGGGACACTCTTTATCCCCAGGGACGGCGTTTGGCACAAACGTCCTAGTTCTCAGTGATTCTCTTACCACCGTGGTGGGCGTCGCTGCAGCTTTACCTCAGGTGGGACTCATCCTTCCTCGAAATCAGGATAGGCCCCAAATGTCCCCTGCAGGGACCCGGTGGCTGCAGAAGCACGAGGAGAGCTCAGGACAGTGCCTGGGAAGTGTGGCACCTCGGCGTCAATGGGTCTGTCCCGGCGGATTCGGGGCTGTCTCCCAGGCCTCATCGAGCCCGAGAGCAGATGTTTGCTGCTTGTTTTTGCTGAGCAAACCTGGGCAGAGCGTGGGGACGGCAGGGCAGCAGTGGCCCAGGGACCGAGGCAAGCTGCTACGGTGCCCGCCAATGCCAGCCACCACCAGCAGAATGGAACAGCGGTCTCGGCACATGGCGCAAACTTCTGTGTGTGGAGGTGTGATTCCATCTCACCGACCCCAGAGTGGAGAAGACAGACAGACTTCCAGAAAGAGGCCCCGTGAAAGTCCTGAAGGGTCATGCATGTGGCCTCTTCCACGAGAACCCCACCCTGTCATTCTCCAGGGGCCACAAGTCACCTCCGCAGACAGAGGCACCTGTTTCATCCTTACCACCGGGAAAGTCTGAGGGCCTTGGGGGCTCTGTGACAGGAAGTGGGGACAAAGACACCCTATCTCTCTGTGGTGTGACGGGCGGCCTTCACAGCCGTCCCCAGGGCCCCTTCCTACCAGCGAGCGGCGTCCGCACGTCTGAGGACCAGTGTGCAGCGTGGGCACGAGGGTTGGTGACACTGTGATCTGCACCTGGGGCAGCTCAGCAGGAGCTCCATCGCTTCCACCAGGAAACAGGAGGATGGGCAGCTCTCCCGGGAGACAGGGGTGCTGGTCAGGGTGCACTTGTCCATCCATCACGTGGCACGCTTCAGGTGGATTGGCACCAGGTAGACTTCGGCTTCAGCTGGACTGCAGTGTTATTTGCCAGTTCCACCTCGATAAGTCTGGGGGGCCATGGGAATGGATGGGGACAGGTGTGAGGGCACCTTCACCTCAAATGGCACTATGAACCTACCACACAGAAGCCACCCGACACGTGTCCACTCCAGGGCCCGCGCCGCAGCTGTGGCCCCACATTCTTTCAGCTGAGTGACCAGCGTCATAAGCCCCCCAACCTGAAATGCCAGGGGAATGACAGGAAGGAACCAGGGGACATTCCTGCATGTATTTCCCTGGACCCCTGAGAGGCTCCCATAGTACCAGCTGCCTGCCTGGGGGACAGGGTCCCCTATTCTCACCCTGCTCTTTCTATGGCTGCCAGCTTTTTCCTCAATCACTGTGCATGTATTTTAACATGAATTTAACATGAATTTATGGGGGACATTAACACCAAACCTCCCCCAAAGTGGCCACACCCCTTCCAGAACTGCTCTGCAGGCTCAGCCCTCGGCTCCGTGGCTGGAAAGCGCTGGCAGCCCCTGTTCCCTCCTGCACAGCCAGGAGACCAAGGCCAGGAGCCCTCTGTGCCCTGCACCGCAGCCCTGCCCACGCCCGGGTGGTCCTCCCCCGTCCCCAGCGGGGCTGCCTGGCCTGTCCACACCACTCAGCCTCTGGGCTCCCTTGATGAAGGACGTTGCTTTGTTTGATGTTTCTAGTTGGGAAAATCAACTGTGGCTAATTATCACGACCCTTTCTTCTCTAACGAGCCCATTCAGCATGTGCACCGCCCTTGTCAGAGTGAGCTCGCGTTTGTTTGCGAACGCACCTTTCTGTCACCTTAAAGGAAAAAACAAAAGTATTTCAAGAAGCACTATCCTGCCCTTTGCCAGAGTGTTAACATTACTAATCTGGTTTAAGTGAAAATTAATCTTTGTATTGCTTCTCACAAATACACCCTTTCCCTCCTTTACAATTGGAGGGTTATGCCGAATGCTGCGTTTCCCCTTCCCGCGAAGATGAAGGAAGATGCGTGGGGGCCGTTTCAACACACACTGGCAACAGGACGCAGCAGGGCCCTGTAGGTGGTGAAGCTCCGTTATCGTTTCTGTGATTAGTTTCACCTTGTAGCGGTGGCTCCGAAAATGCAATTAACAGTTTCATATTCAGGCAGCTAGCTTTTATTCCTGCTGCAAGCTGCGCCGCATTTGCATCATAAAAAAAACTAATTGGTAAACACAGTCTCGCCAGCTTGCCCGCGATCCACCCGATTCTCTCCGCGCTAATTGGCTCAGCGTCAACACACACTGGATGGGGTTTCAAAGGACGCCTCCGATGGGGGAGCCTGCGAGCACTCGTGTCTCACAGAACCAGCGCCAAGGAGACTGGGGAAAACAGTCTAAATTAATGCCAAATGCAAGCGACGCTCTTGTCCGGCCGTTGCCATGGAAACCGTTTTGTCTGCTAATCTGGTGGGGGGACGTTTATTGGGATTCGTCCTATTGACCTTCATGGGGGCAGCCAGCTTCAGGGACCCTTCCACCCTGGGCAGCAGGAGCTGAGTGAGGACATCTAGAACTTCCCTTTGCATTTAAGCCTGCCCCCGCCAGTCCCCTCCTATGCCCCAGCACAGCCCCTGGTGCATGAGTGTGATTCCAGGGGCAGTGGTGCAAAGCTCGAGCACACACATTCCCTGGGAGAAACCCCTGGCTTGTGAAATGTGGGCATTTGCCAATTCTCTGTGTTGAAACGTCATCGCCGAGCCCCCCGCCCACCTGTCCTCCTCGTCAGTGACTCAGAAGGGTCGGCGCCGTGCAGAGCAGCACGGTGATTCCGAGATAAGCTGGTGATCTCGGTTGCGGGATGTTGGCCTCAGTAAAGACTTCTCGGAAGTGGTTCTTGCTCCAGGGTGAGGAAGGCTCGCCTGGGGATCTGTGCGGTGCGTTTTCCATCGAGCATCATGGAGCCGGAAGAGGCCGCGCAGGTGACTCGCTTCATCCGCTCTTTAGCCACTCGTCGGTGTGTGAGGAAGGAGGCCTGGGCGTGTGCGGTGTTGAGACTGAGGGTTTACCAGCCAAAGACTCTTGTTTCCCCTCCTTCTCTACACCCCCCACACCTCCCCTTCCTTCCCCTCCCAGATCCCAGGTTCTGTGTATTTTTGTCTTGATCACCAGGCTCCAGTGAAGGGAGTTTTCCCCTAGCGCTTAGCAACGGGACTGTCAGACGACTGGAACAGACAGAACGTTTATTTGTTTTGAAATCATAAATAGCTATTTGCTTAATTGCAAAAAAGGGAAGAATAGACCTCGTGTTCTATGCTAGTGGAAAAAAACAGCTCTTTTCAGTTAAAAATTAACAAAAAGAACCACTGGAAAGGAAAGTGGAAATGGCAGTACTTTCTCTAAAAGTGGATTCCAGGTATGTAGATGGGGCGAAGGGGGTGGCCCAGGAAGCAGTGAGAGTCACAGGAAGCAGGTGGGCGGGCCCTAGTGCAGGTGGACAGGCCCTAGTGCAGGTGGACGGGCCCTCCTGCAGTGGACGTGAGCTGGGACGGAATCCCGGACTCAGAGCCGACAGAGGGCCCTGCAGCATCAGGGCTTCCAGGTCAGCCTGCCCAAGGTCATGCCCTCCTGTTCTCGTTCTTGATCACTCTCTGGCTCGCTCTCTCCTTTGCTCCAAATAATCTAAAAAGCACCTTTACCGATAGGCTAGGAATTTGTTTATTTTTGGATTTCAGGTTGCAAACAAAATGAACAAAACCATGAGGACAAATGGAGAAAAGGTGATTGAAATGGCTTAGAGAAGCTCTGATAGGCCACCAAATAATAGGTTCCTTGTGGAGGACAAACACAGGACAGATTGACGCTCAGCCGCACTCGTGGAGAGAGGCTGGGTCGCCGCTCTGGCTCCCTGGGCGTTTGGAGCAGAGACTGTTTTCTTTTGCATGTCCACGCTTTCCATTTCAGTAATCTGCTTTTCTCCGTGGGGTTTGCAAGATGAAAGGGAAGCGAAAACAGGAGAGGGTAGAATGGGAAGAAAGACATTCTGGAGAGAATTTTATCCTCTGAAAAATTAGAAAATGAAAGTAAGCTTTTGAATTATGAGAAAGACTTGGCATGAAAAACAACAGCTTTAAACCCTCCTTTGGCAGGGGAGGGGAACAAGAGGAAAGACAGACAGAGGTAAATGAGGGACGGATGGACAGACGGACAGGCAGGTGGACAGACAGATGAACAAGTGGAGGGATGGTTGGTGGGTCAATGAATGGGTGGGTGACTGACGTGTGGATTAGTTGGTGATGGATGGATCATGGATCATGGATAGACAGGTGGTGCATGGATGGACAGAAGGCAGGAAAATCTTCACCAGGGGCCGATACCCCTACAGGCCCTGCCTGGTGGGAAGGTACCTTGGACACTTGCATCACCTGCTGGGGAGCTGACACTGCGAGAAGGCACACAGCTGTGATTCTGAGGTAGGGACTCAGGGAGCAAAGTGTTTTTTTCAAGGAGTTGGAGAGACTGGTCACTCAAGCAAGATGGATCTGACGCATTGTCCATGCTGTTGTCATTTGGGTCTTTCCCGTTACTTGCAGCCAAGGTCAGTGCTGCGGGGAAGTCCGCTACGTGTCTCCAGCTTGGTGTGGATGCAGCTGGAACCCCGCTTGCCTGTCCCACGTCCACTACTGGACACGGCTTAAAAAAATCTATCCTCTGTGTTTTGTGAATGTTGGTAATTCTTCCCTGTGGATTTGTTTCTCCTTTAAAATTTTCTTCTAGTTTCCTAAACATTTTTTTAAAATTTGAAACGATGCTGCCTAAATTACACAGACTTGCTTCCTCTGCCTCACCCTGCCTGGTCGGTGTGAGGTCGGCATCACGCAACCTATGTCTCACTCCCGTCTTTGCTCTCTCTGAGCCTTTCATTCACTCGCTCACTCAGCAGAGTTTTAGCACCTGCTCTGTGGACAGGTCCTTCCAACACCAAGAAAACAGCGATGAGAGAGCCATGGGCCCCGCCCTCTGCACACCTGACCTACAGTCTGTCAGGGTGGGTCCTGGAAGGGAACAGTTATCAAATACGTGATACGTAACTTTGCACAGAACGAATCAGAGTGACTTTCCTCACGACCTTGACTTGCTCCACACGCAGTAACTCTATTCTTTGTCGCACTTTGTCGGCCGAAATCCTTGGTAAGTTGTGGAACGGCTGCTTTTGATTTCTCACTGTTACAGTTTTCTCATGAGGGCGGGGGGAGGGAGGACCCTATGCCGAGGCTGGACTGAGAAAGAACTGGACATGGCACCGTATGACCAACTAACCCAGCTGGGCATTTGAATATCAGCCGTCGTCCGGGGAGCGTTAGCGCTCCGGGTTTTCCCCGACTGTGGGCGCACAGGGCCGGGGTGTCAGAGGCCGCGGCATATTCACAGAGAGCTCTCGTGATTCTTTCCTCGTTCACCACAGACAGCCACATAGGTGTCCCGGTGCCTCAGCCCTAGCGGGCGATGTGCACCTGCATGAGAGCGCGGGCATCTCTTTGACAGAGCGAGTTTACTTCTTTAGGGTAGATGCGCAAAAGTGGATTCCCGGGCCACACGGCAGTCCCGCTTTTAACTTCACCAGGACCCTCCACACTGTTGTCCGCAGCGGCGGCTCCGTGTTACACTCCCACCGGCAGTGCATGAGGGCTCCCCTTGCTCCACGTCCTCATCACAGTAAAACCGGAGAAAATAAGGTTACTGTTGCCCTTCTCCTAAAACTCAGACTGGCCTTGCACACACCTTCTTTCGTGTCCGTATGGAGTTGGATGGGAATTTCTGAGAGACAGAGTGAGAGGGAGGGCAGCGGTCGGTTGGAACCGCTGGCCCCCGGCCCTGCCTGCGACAGGACTGCACTTTGGTACAACAGGCTCCCTGTTTTAAATACGCGGTGTGGGTCCTCCTCTCGTTTCTGCTTCAGCGTTCTGTGACTTCTTTCTCTGCCTGCATCTCATTAACCCAAGCACCCTACTGTTTCTCAGCCCACTTTGTGTGGCTTCTCATTGCTAAAGGCGGTTGGTTATTCAGGCTGCGATGACAAGCTGACTGTTGGGGGTTTCTTTTCGGCACGTGCTCCTGTCCTGGTTGGGTGGACTCTTCAAACTGGACTAGAACCCAACGCACACACGTCCTTGGTGCTTTTAAAGCCATTTTCTGTGAGGGGTTTCAACAGCAAAGCCAACAGAAGGGGCTTCCGCCAGCTCCTAACAGTAACTGGAGTCAGAGACAGCGGTCTTTTCTAAATTCCCCTTCTTCATGGGCGTGGTGTGGGGAGCCAGGCGCCATTTCCGCAGTGGTGACACCCAGGTGGCCTTGCACCGGGGAGACCCGTGGAGACCCCTGCAGACCCCGTAATGAGCATGTCTGTGTCATCGCCAAGTGCACCTTGCCTGTCGCGGTCCATGAGCCATCTGTGCTCCTAAGTTGGCAGATTCTAAAATCTTCTAGGTATGAAAGTGGATTTTACCTAAAGCAGAGAAATGTGACTGAGGTGGGACTCTGCCTGCCACGCCACGGGCCTGTCTGGAGTGCAGGGCGGGTCCTCCTGTCTCGGCGACTGGCTCTGCGGGGCCCCGTGATGATATGTGAAATGAGAACCGAGTCGTTAAGAATACACTACTGTCTGTTCATCTTACTGTGCTCCAGGCAGCAGTCATAAGGACACCCTCAAAAATAGACTTCCATTTAACTTGTACAAGCCTCTGGGTGGTGCTCATGTAGGTGTGTCTAAGTTATCCCGGAAGTGAATGCCTCTAATTGGAGTAACTTCTGCCTAGCTGATGCCAAGCTGGTGCTACCCTGTCTTCTCTAAAATTCGAGTTTTTCTGTGGTGGTGATTCTCTGTTAGCCTACGTGCAGGTGGGCGACTGAGATGGAGGTGACTCCCAGGAGAAGTGGGTACGCGGGGGTCTCGTTGGTTTGAGTGAATCTAAGGCTCTGCCTGCACAGCCCACCTTAAGCACTGATGCCGGGATTCTTTCCTTTCCAAGTACAGAGAAGGCACCCTGCCTTGAACCTTCTGGGGATCGGTAAGAGCATGTCAGTGCGTCTGTGGGACCAGGCTGAGCGTCAAGCCTCTGGGTGGGGCTGCGATGGGGACCGACAGCTTTTTGTCCCCAAGGTCTAAGGTCTAGTGGAGGAGACTGGTGGTCCTTTAGGCCCCACCGAGACTTCCCCCCGGGACCACTATAGAGGCTCCACGCATGGGGCAGCCCTCACACAGCCGGCCCTGCCCCAGCACCTGGGCAGGGCCACGTGGTGTAACAGGAGGTGTAGAGGGGGTGGCTAGCGACGTAGGAGTCGGGCTGGTTGGAAAGGATGGGAAGGGGATCACCTCGCCAACAGAACCAGCTGGTGCGGAGAATAGGTCAGGAAAGGGCCTGGCGAATTCTAGGGGTGGTGTCACAGTAACAGATAGATGTGGGAGGGAGGAAATCAGGATGTGTCCGTGTGTGATGAGTGTACCATTGGCAATGCTAGTAACTCTCCTAGGAAATTGGATGCACGCCCGCCCTGCCTTCATGGCCTTTGGTAGAAGATTCACACATGATCTCTTCACTGCACTCCCTCAGCACAGACAGAGCTGCACCCAGGTGAAGGAGCAGGAAAAGGGCTGGGTCCTCGACCCCGGGCTTCCTGGCCAGAATCTAGGCCCGTCCTGACACTCAGTACAAC
The DNA here is from genome assembly GCA_007922815.1 of Macrotus californicus. Lineage (NCBI taxonomy): Eukaryota > Metazoa > Chordata > Mammalia > Chiroptera > Phyllostomidae > Macrotus > Macrotus californicus. The sequence continues at coordinate 165,481 of VMDR010000040.1, forward strand.
ATCGGTCTCTACACAAATGGGAGGGTCTGATTGATCTGTATGCGGAGTGAAGAATGCCAGTCGGTTATCATGAAGAACCCTGCTGCCATCACTGGAAGCTTCTCATCCTTTCTGTTTTTAATGTGCTCTTACCTGAAATCACAAATTCCACCATGCCCTCATCCGTGGGCTCCACTCTCTAGTGCTGAATTGACTTTGCAGCAGAAATAAAATGGTAGCTTTCCCGTGGATGACAGCAAGTAGTTCCGCAGGACGGAGGACCCTCGTGGGCGCAGGACTGAGCTCAGGGCAGCAGGCAGGAGCCTGAGTATTGCGAGTGTGCTTGTGCCTCAGAACCGCTCAAGTGCAGCTCAGGTGGTATGGATACAAGTTTGGTGATTAATGAAGGTATTTTTAAGACCAGCCTGGGAGGACGATGACAAAATGTCTGAAATAGCACGCCGTGTGTGAGTACATGTGACAGAGTCACCTCACTGGGAGCAGACGGTCCTGGGTCCCCGGGGCTGCTCAGGTCGGGAACTGTGGCCGTGGCTGTATGCGCAGAGTCCCGCTGCAGGTGTCAGAGCTGGCCAGGTGGGGTCTGCGAGCATCGGGCCTCCAGGGGCCTTAGCGCCCACGAGAGGGTCTTGCCCACAAAGTCTGTGCCTCCAACTTCGGGAGATCGAAAATATCAGCATTTGGGATACAACTGGCTGAACAGCAAACATTCTCTACCACAGCTGCTGGCAAACATACTTAACAGTAAAAAAAGAGAACTCTCGCTCTGGCTGATGTGGCTCCGTTGTCTGGCGCGTCATCATCTCGTCAACTGAAGGGTCGAGGGTTCAATTCCCGGTCAGGGCACAGGCCTGGGTTGTGGGTTCCATCCCCAGTTGGGGCGCAAACAGGAGGCAACAGATCAATGTTTTTCTCTCTTTTTCTCTCTGTCCCCCTTCCTCTCCCTCTTCCTTCCTCTCTCTCTAAAATCAATAAATATATCCTCAGGTGAGGATTAAAAAAAAAAGGGTCTGACCTAGAGATCGCCACCACCGGGCCACGTCCCAGCTGCACGTCTGTACAGATGAATCTCTTGGACCTAGGGCCCCAGATGTGACTTCTCTGCTCGGAACTGCCCAGCACATGCCCAGTGTTCTCAGGGCCCTGGAGCCGCACCACAGGCCGCTGCCCAGATCCATCCCATCCTCGCTCCCACCCCACGTCTTTGAACTCTCCAGAGGCCACTTCTAATCTTACTTTCTGTCTGAAGTGGGCTTTATCAACCCCCTGCTCTTCATTTCAGACAGCGTTGGATCTCTGAATTCCAAACCCACTTAGGCACATTGCTTGGTGACCTTTCTCTTCTGTGCGTCTTTAGAAGACATCAACAAAAGACAACAATAGTAACCTTTCCACCGCCGTTCCCCTAAGCTGTGCGACCTTACGGAAGGAGTCCCGGTGCTTGTGGCCAGGACGCCAGACCGGGGCCTCCAGCAGGACGGTGGGTGTCTCATGTTTCTGTTCCTCCTCTTTGTTCATGTCCTTCCTTGTCAGCAGTTAGCTTTTTCTACACTTTCCTCTCCAAGACGCCTTAAAACGATCCATCCTGCGTGTCAGCAGTGTTGTAGGGAGAACAGAAATAAGCATCTTAAAGATAAAATGTGGCAGAACGCAGGATAATCCTTTCAAACCATTCTTTGATAATGAACTCAGCATCACAGAAGGGAAACTCACATTTATTTGCTTGAAGGACAGGTTTTATAAAACCTCCGTGAATCAAATACTGTTGTGAATTTTTTTAGAAATGAAAACAACTTTAGGGAGGGCCAGATCCAAGGGCAAATATTTCCCAAACAAGCATGTCGTGTCATAAAGTCCTGAAAATTAAACTGTCAGAGAGTGATGAGATTGGCCTTTTTCTATTATCTTAGAGAAATACCATTTAAACAAGCAGGAAAACTGAGGTGAAACCAAGCTTAATTTTTTAATTACCTTTTCTTTCTTTTTTGGATAAACAAGGCCTCGCACATCACAAAGAAGTGCATGCAATCCTTTTATTAAAAAATGTCAGTTAACTGGATATTTGCGGCCAAGGCCACCAGCACCGAGCTGTGGGTGCAGAGCGCAGGAAGGCATCCCGAGCCCACGCAGCGAGTGGCTGTCTCTGCACCCCCAGGGGACGCCCACACACCCCCAGAAGACCTGTGCACTTTTCTTGGGCAGAACCCTCACTAACAGTCTCTTTTCTGGGTGATAAAATCCACTCTTTAGCCCCAAATCGGACACCAGAAGCATTAACAGGGCCGTTTCGGCTTTTTCTGCAGCTGCAAGTCACAAGGCGCTCTAAACGGGGGACTGGATGGGCCGTGGAAGGGGCATCCACGGAGACCAGTTTATTCCGGCTCCACGCAGATTTTCTGGAGCCCAGTGACATGAGAAACGTTGCGGGTTTACAGGCGCTGACAAGCTTCCGCTAACGAGTGACAGCAGCAAGTGATTTCTGCAGTTTATAGAATTGCAAATGAGACTGCTGATTAAGTCAGCACTCGTGATGAAATTAATAGATACTCTCAAAGCAATTAGACAGGCAAGCTATTCTTAAAAAAAGAGAGCGAGAGAGCCTGGAAAATTTTATTCTGCTTTATCACTGACCTTAGAAGTGCTGGGCAGGGAAGGGCTGATAAACTCGAATTAAAAGCTGTTGCCACCAAGGAAAGTGGTCCCCACTGAGGGACCAAGTGCCGCCCTCTCTCCCTCCCTGTCCACTCAGCTCAGCCAGGACTGAGTCCCATGCCCCGGGCTTCTCTCTCCCCATCCTGGAGGCTGGAAATGATCCCCAACCCGAGGCCTTTGAGGGGCCCTGTCCCAGACAGGTGTCTCCTTCTGCCCATCCGTCTCCCTGTCCTGCAAACCTGGGCACAGGTGCCCTGAGACCTGCCTCCAGGGGGTGCCCAGACCTCATGGCTTCCAGAGGCTTGCCCTCGACAACACTCCGCCATGTCAGTGCCCTTGATGACTCTGTCTCCGCTCCTGACGTGAACAGTGTGCTCCGGAAGAGAGTGTGGGGTGAGGGGACTCCATTTTTCCTTCCTCCTTCCAATCTGAATGCATCCAGCCTGAGCCTCACGTGGCACATGGTGGTTTCAGTTATTTCTTTGTTCTTGTCAGGGCACACAGTGACTGTCCACCGAGGGGTGTTAGTGTCCACCGTCTCTCCTCACCAAATCTAAGCCATTCAAGGGCGAGAACCCAGCCACACTGACCTGTCCCTCCTCCCGGCACTGGCTCCTGACCCTTGCTTCCGGCAGCTGCCGTCTGAACCAACAAATGAGTGAATAAATCCATCTCCCGGGGTCTTGCCCAAGGCTAGCAGATGCCTGGATTGAAGGAGGTTTCTTAGGATGGTTTTAATTCAACTCTGACCCGAACGGCATCCTTCGAAGACTCTGCTCTGGGTGCGCTGGGCAGCTTGGCCCCACGCGTGACGGCTGCCCACATCCTTCCCCACAGACAGACAGACACCAGGAAACGCTGACCGTGGGTCTGCCCCGTACCCTCTGTGGCTCAAAATCTCGATTCTTCAGAGGGAAATACTGCTAAATGCCTCTCCTAGTAAAACTCACCACCCACAAATCCCAACATGTGGAGACAGTTCATCCAGTTTGTGGTGTGAGAAGCGTTTTTGAAGTCACGGAGGAAGAACGTTTGTGTTCGGATTGTCTCCAATACAGCAAAGCCGAGGGTCTTGTTGGCTTAGGGGGCAGCGCGTCTGTCCCAGTGGGAGACATTGAGCAGAGCAGACCCAGGTCGCTGGGGACACGCAGCGCTGCACTTTCAAACCCAGAGTGGACATGCACGGAATTCTCCACAGCACTCGCAGTACCGACTAAGAGACGCACCCCGAAAGAGCGGCTGTAGGTGTATCAGCACTTTGAAATGGCATCGTATTTGATCGGCCTCAGTGTTACCCACGTCCGTCTGCAACACCAGGGTTCAGGGGGCGGGCAGGGTGCATCCAGGCACACCGCACCACCATCCATGGGGTCATGGGTGGGCTTTGCCTTTCCTATTCAACCTGACCGATCCAACTTGTCAATTAATTTAATCTGGCACAACCACGCACCAGAGAGAAGGTGTGGGGTCGGGAAACCCCCTACCCCCACAGGGTGGGCACTCTGGTCGACCCATCAGGTCCGAGGTTCTGCTCAGGGCTCTGCCGTGGGAGGGCGGGCAGAGCGAGAAAACAGAACCCCCCACAAACAGAAGTCTGCAGAGCAGGTGGCCTCATCAAAGCCACCCCATCGACCCAGTTCTTACTCAGAGTTTTGGAGGATCCTCTAATTTTAAATTTTTTACCTAAACCTGCCAGAGGAAGCAGGTTTTGCCGGCAGCGTTTTCCTGCAGGGGTCAGGCGTGGGCAGGCAGGGGACCCAGGGAGAGCTCGATGAACCCTAGGCTGGGTTCCCTTCGTGGCTAGAACCACCGAGCTCTGTGGGGATTGAAAAGCAACCGGCGCCCTTGAACTTGGGGTTGCTGCCCTACAGGACTTTGACATCGTGGTTCCAGACGTTGGGATATGGTGGAGAAATGCTGGTGGGACTGAGACGGTCAGTTCCCAGTGCAGGTGGGTGCTTTCATCACCCAAATGTGGCCAGACTGGTCAAGCAGCCCCTGGGGGCCAGGCAGGCCTTGGGAGGGCCAGAGAAGAGGAAATGGGACAGAAGCCCCACATGTCACCACGCAGCACTGGGACACTGGGGGCATGACCTTCCACGTCAAGAGCGAGGGTCTGGTGTGTGCAGGAGCACCAGATGCAGCGGCTCCTGAGACGCAGGTCGGGGTATCCCCGCAGCGCCCCCTGGAGGGTGGCTAGATCCCATCAGCCTGTTCGTGTCCCGCCACATTTAAGGACTGACCGACTGACCGTCAGAAACTTTGCTGTGCTTCTTACTGAAGGAAGCTGGAAGGAAGCAAGAGGGCTGTGAAGCCGCTGAGGCCGCTCAGAGCCCTTGGTGGGAGACCCTCGGGGACCCAGGCAGCACATGGCTGTGCTGGACGTGACTAGAGGGGACAAAGGCAGCGCCAAGAGATGAGGCCTGTTCTGCTGGTTCCAAAGAAGCACCCAATAGACTCTTCAACAACGTGGGACCCCAATACATCATGCAAGCCACCGTGTCTTGTAAATTGTCACCGAGCACGTGGACTTGAGGCAGTACAGCCACATCATGTGTGTGGTCTCATGTGCTCAGCGGTGAGTTCTGCCGCAAGGGCCTGGGCAGTGTGCCCTTAGTTGAGTCTCCCACTGGTCATGGGGGCTCTCAGGGAAGTAGGCTTCTGGCTCCAGAACTTTCTGTTCACTGCTGTGTCCCTCAGCCCCTCCTGGGCCCCGGGTGCAGAGAAAACACAGGAGAGGACAGCCCTTCTGAGTCAGTGACTCCTGGTTGATAGGCCAGCAACGATTAAAAGTGTGCGTTCCCCGTTTCCTGAGTGTTTGGGGGCGTTGGAGTCTTCCTGCTGAACTTTCTCCTCTGCCGTTTCCTGGTCCTGGGTGGATACAGCATGAAAATTACTTTCCTGAAAGGAAGGAAAACTTGGCCTTCACGGCGGGCGTGTCAGCTCTGACCAAGTGCAGGTGAGCTTGTTGGCCTTTCCGCACTGATGCCAGGGCCGCTGCGGTACTGATTCCTTTATGTTCCATCACTTCGCACCGTCCAGGAAAAGAATCTACTTTCCTCTTATGTCCTTGGACTTAATCTTGACAGGGACCGGTGCACTGACATGGGAACCCTGCTCTTCAGAGACATCCGAATCTGTTCACGTTTGGATAGACCATTTTCCGTATACATTGTGGGAACAAAAGTTGAGCTGGTCACCAGGGGAAGTAAGTGGCAACACACGGTCTCAAGGAAGTGACCAGCCCTGCAGTGATCCTTCTGAGAGCTGGGTGTGCCCAGCAGGAGCGGGCAGCAACCTGGGCCCCAGGCGCCTCCTGGAACGAGGTCGGGGCTCCGGCGTGAAGTGCCTGCCACCCTCCTCCGTGGGAATTTGCTGTCCTGGTCTGTCTGTTCTCTGTCAAGGGTGCCCATGTGGATGATACAGCAGGTACAGTCTAACGCTTCCTAAGGGAAGATGTCAAAGGGCCTTGTTATTCAGTTTTCATCCAGAACGTTTGGGTGTTTCCCATACTTAAGTCTGGACTCCAGAGTCATCTACAGAGATGATCGGGGAACCCACGGGCACGGAGGCGCCTGGTTGAGCTCAGCCTCCACCTCCTGCCTCTGTCCTTCAGCCCCGGGCTGCGGGCCGAGTGCCCTGCAGAGGCCTCCACTGGCGTTTTCCAGGGAGGAGGGTAACCTCCATCTCAGCCCGCGTGTGACTCTGACACGTTATTGAGAGCCTGGCCCTGTGAACCACAACCTCGTGGGAGATGCTGTTGGCAAGCAGGTGGGAGCCACTCAGGACGGGTTCTGCCTCCAACACCAAGCCTTCCACCTAGGCTGCTTGGACGCTCAGGCCCCCACGGCCTCCTGCCGTGTCCACGACTCACCCCTGCAGGTTGAAACGTCTCGCAGCTGCCGAGCCTGAGTCTGAGGCGATGAGAACCCCTCCGTCCTGCCCCCCATTTGTCAATGCTGGAGTCACTTGTTACTGTACATGCTCACTCCAAGTCCCCCCGGCGGGGGCCTTGTCTCCGGTCGTTGCTTTCTGGATGAGGTCGGTGCAAGCCGACCAGGAATCACACCCATTCACCGAGTGGGTGTCTGGTGTGTTGGCCCTGCTGCGTGTTTTGACGGGTGGTCTTCTCCACGCACCCTGTCAGGCGTGTGCTCACGAGCAGCTGCCTCTGTGGTATGGGAAGAACACACGGTGTGTCGTGTGCCAGAGAAGAATTGGAACGGGGTGGGGGATGAGGCCTGTGAGACCGCAGGGACGGGTCTGAGGGCGACTGCGCCTCGAACGCCACCCGCCTCCCTCCCCGCCGAGGGGCCCGGAACAGAGCCGCATCCTCACCCCTAATCACTGGGCTGCACGTCAGTGTCTCTCGTCTCTGTTCTGAGTGGCACCGTGTGATATGCCCAATGACAACTAGAACCAATTCTGGTAATGAGGTCACCTTGGGCCTGTATTCCTGTCTGACTCCCGCTTTCCATAGAAATTATTTGTGAAGGCTCCCACGTGCTCAGAATAACTTCCGCGGCGTCAGCGTGGGTGTCGACGGGCAGCCGTGTCAAAACCTGTGCGACGCAAACGGCGTGCCGCGGCACCTGAGGTTCAGCTCCGCACCCAGGCCCGGGCGGGGACAGCCTCCGGCCTCACGGGAGCAGTGGCTGGTTGGGGTTCAGTTACTCTGTTTCCTTCAGACACAAGATTTTGGGGCGGAATGTGCAGTGGTTTGAAAGTAAATGGGGCCCGGAATGTCCTGTTAATTGTTTTACTTTTTTATCCCCCCCTCAAAGGTTACGTTTATCGATTTTAGAGAGAGAAAGGGAGAAACATTGGTCAGCTGCTTCCTGTGTGCACTCCAACCAGGGGACCGCACGTGCGACTTTTGGGACAATGCTCCAACCCCTTGAATAGCCCGGCCAGGGCTCCTATTAACTTTTTAGAGGGAGTTTTTAGGGAGCACACGTGTTTCCAGAACTGAGGACAGGATTATCGTCCAGACAGTTGAACAAGCAGGCTCATGGACACGGGAGATTGGTGGTACCCGGACACAGGCAAGAGGTGTGGGCATTTCAGCCAGGACAGGGCGTCGGGGTCGCCGCAGGGCTGGGAGGTGCTCAGCAGAGATCAGAGGGGTGAGCAGGGGACAGTGGGGCACAAAGGGCCTCACCTGCTACGCTGTGTGCTGGGAATCATCTTGGGGCCCGGCCTGGGGGCCTCGCTGCCTTAGGAAACCCCGGAAAAATCGTTTCTTTTGAGGGGGGAGCTACAAGTATGTTAATTTGAGTTCTTCACATTGTAGTTTGTTTTGTTGAAAAGTGCTATCAGTTAATCAAGGAGGAAACGGGGCTTTCCTGATTCCCACGTTGATGCCAGAGCAAGGCCCACTCATGCGACAGACGTGCGGCCCGGTGGCTGTGAGCCAGCAGGACTGTGGTGCTTGAATCGTTAAATCGCTTGGCACATTGATTTTTTTTAATTTGGTCAACTGAATTATTTAAAAAACTGAGACAGCTGCCTGGCTAAATAAACTCAAAGGGGAAAATTCCTTTTAGAACAGGAAATAAATTATTGTTCAAAACAGTCTCCTACCTATGGTGGAGTCACTCTCTCGTAGGTCTTTTGATGTGTTGACCAGCTGGTTTTAGGAGAGGGCTGGAGAAGGACTGTGAACCCCAGGGGGGTCGCCCCATCTTTCATCAGCACCTTATTGTGCCGGTGGGGCTCCCTCTGGGCCCCGGGCTGCAGTTCTCGCCTCTGAATTTGTACCAAGACAAAGGAAGGGACGGGGACTTTCCCTTCCGTCACTCCTGGGGGAGGAACTGCCAGGCTTCGGTGCGGGGAGGGCAACCCTTTCTGCACGTGGCTGACCTGAGCCTGGTGCTGGGTGAGCACCTCAGTGAGGTGTGCGGTGCACCGTCCCTGTTCCCCTGCTGCCCCTCCCCCACCCAGCTCAGCACATCCCTCTGGGGCTCAGGTCGGCTCCATTTGTGGGAATGGTTTTCCTCTCTCAGTTATTTGTGTGAACTCGGGGCTGACGTTTCACTTGTCTGAGGTCTCCTCGGAGAAGAAAACCTCCCCATTCCTGCTTTCAACCCAAATGGAGAGCCTGGCGTTGAGGAGGGAGATGGCCCTTCAGGGAAGTGGGTGCTGGCCAGTCGGCTGACCTTGGCATCAGGAAGGGAGACTCCTGTCTCCCAGGCCCACTGCGGGCACAGCGCCGACCCTCCCGTGGTCAACCCTAGAGTGCTCCCTTCCTCCTCCACATGTGGCCGCAGCCTTTGAGACAACGAGACTGTGACTCTGAGACACCAGAAGTCAGTATAAAGAGTGATCAGTTTAAGAACTTTCCTTCCCTGAGGCAGAGACACCGGACAGCCCTTCAAGTCAGCCCAGCCCGTGCGTTTCAGGGCTCCGGACGACAAGCAGCGAATGTCCTGACCGTGGCATTGCCAAGTTTACCTCCTACAGAGCCTCGGTGACAGGAGTCACCGCTGAATTTCTGCTGAGCTGTCCGCACGACAGCCACCAACTTCGCCGAAACTCGGGTTTTGTCCAAAGTCTGAGGAACACTCACGATGACCTTCCCAGACGTCTCTGGGAGCTCCATTCACCGTGTGTTGTCTAGTCGGTTATCCTGGAACTCGACGGCCGCAAACAAGGCCCACGTGTTATCTCGGGGGGCAGGAGCCCAGCAGCTGCTCTGCTTGAAGGTTCTGGTTCGGACTCACCCACGAGGTTGTCACTGAGCTGCAGCCAGTGCTGAAGTCTCACCCGAGGGACTGACAGGGACTGAAAGACCCACCTCCACGATGACATGCTCACAGCTCGGGCTGAGGGTCTCTGCACCTCACTGCATGGCCCTCCCCAGAGGCATCTCCGTGGCAGGGCAGCTCTGCCCCAGGGGCAGTGACCCAGGAGGGAGAGCGAGCAGGAAACCGAGGACTTTCCACCCCTTTCACCCTTTTCGCTGGACGTGGGCACAGAGTCAGCCCCGCTCCGGTGGAGGGCGATGCGGCTCCACCGCAAGGGCCGCAGTACCTACCGAGCGGTTCGTGTGTGTCCTCGAGCCGCCACACCTGCCGTGACGAAGGAACAAAAAGGTGACATACTTTTGCAGCCAGCCTGCCTGGGACAAGGTGCTGCTTGCCTACGTGTTAACGAGTAGCCCGAGACAAGATACCTGAGTTTACCCACCTGTTCAATGTGGGTCATAACAGTACCTCCCCCCCAGGATTCTCATGAGTTAAACACAATGTTTGAACTTAGAATATTAACTAGGACCTGGCAGACGCTCAGCAGAAGTGTTACTACTGATGGCATCGCCACCATCCTCACCATCACCATCACTCAGCGATCAGGGGGCGTGCACATGACGGAGCGCAGAAATGGCTGAGATGGGGGGTCTGCCCGGCAGGGTGCCAGTCTGTGGTTAGCTCATCTGCCAACTGCTCCCACCCCAGCCCCATCCCTACCCTGGGCAGGTGCTCTCCTGTTCCCAGCTGGTCAGCAGCCCTGCCCGCCTGGACCTCTCCGGGACCTCCACCCCTCTGCCTACCTGCCCGGTGGATCTTCTCCTGAGCTCTACCTGTGCCAGGCCCCTGCCCACCAGGGTTCAAAGCCCCATGCATATCAGCTACGTGTCTAGGGCTGAAAGCAGGAATGAAGGCCTGAGGATGGGAGAGTGACAGGTAATGAGCTGCAGGCACACCTGTGGTCTCGGAGATGAGTGAGGGCCGTGCCCTGGCTGCTGCAGGGCTAGCTCCTCCAGCCACATTAGGGAGTGGCAGACAGGGCGGGGGCCTTCTTTGGAATCAGGACTTGCCTCTGTGAACTGAGGGGCAGCCCCCACATGAACACGCGAGGCCAGGGGCGCTGTCCTAGCAAGCCCCAGGCCGGGCTCCAAGGTTGGCCCACTGTGCCACCTCCCGGGTGGAACACGGGCATCCCAGCGCCCCAGTCACGACTGTGTCCTTTAGGGCCAGCTGCAGAATGACTCCCGCAGGCTCCCCGTGCCTCAGTGTGAGCCCAAGAGAGGTCCCCGACAATCACACACCACTGGGCCCTTTCCAGGCACCGTCAACCTCTCCAAGTACACAATTTATCTTTGTTCTTCTCCTTCTCTTACTTTACTTTGCAATTTTAAAAATAGACATTTTACATCTTACAACAGTGCTTACATGATGTTATAAACTCACACCTTGCCCGTTAGCTGAGAACTGGGCATGTGATATTTCAGGGAGGGTTACAACTTGAGTAAGATCACACCCGGGACCTGCCTCTCGTGTCCTCACTGAATGGGTCACGCCTCACAGGGAAGACGTCTCTGACGTCAGCAGGCACCTGTGGCCCTAGGCAGGTCTTGTACGTGGAGCCTCTGGCTAGCTTGTAAAGTCAGGCTGAGCAGTGAAGTAAACACTGGAGATTGGTTTCCCTCTCATTAGGAAGTCTGAGGCCTACGGGAGCTCCACATGTTGCAAGAGTGCACCCCACGAAACAGAGTGAACTCCGTGACTTTTCACCTCTTCCCGCCACCCCACCCCCAGACGCTGCTCATTTTTCACACCTGTAGGCTTTCTGTGATTCTCTCTGTTCAGTGTTTAACACCGACGCTATCAGCCCCGTTAGCCTGCGGAAGCCGATGGGACTGTGTCCTGTGAACCTGCCCTGCCACAGCCCAGCCCTAAGGAGTGAGGGCACTGCGTCCATCCCAGGCACCGCCAGCCACACCACAGTGACCCCCGCCAGCCCAGAACGTGGCTCCTGGCTCCTCTACTGCGGCCGCAGGGGCCCCAGTAGCCTTGATGTGGGGTTGGCATCGGTTGGGTGGGCCTTACTCGTGTCCTGGGCGTGTCAGTCAGCACTTGGGTGCAACGCCTTGTGCTCGGGCGCGTCCTTTCTGAGCTGAGACATCCGCCCAACCTTGCAGGTGCCTCTGCGCGTGTCTGTTGTCCCCCCAAAGTCACCCGTCTGAACCAGCAGAGAAAAAAATGGGTGACTGACATGACTTCTGACGTGGTTTTGTCGAGACTCAGGCGCTGCCGTTTGCTGGAGAGCCAGCTGTCACCAACGCCTTTGACCTGGGCAAGCTGTGTGCCGCTCGTTACACTCCCCGCCCGCCACCCCCACATCCAAATGCCAATCATCCACGGGAGGATTATGCTGCTGGATGAGGTAGCATGCAATTTACCCTCCAGAAATTGAACATTTACCTTAAGTGGTAAAAAGGTATTTTCTGTACCTCAGTATCAGTTCGCCTATAAATCTCTGCTTCCGTGTCTGTTTCAGACACACTGAGCATGTATCTTTGCGAATTAGCCTCTTGTTTCACTGGAGTGTTGAATACACATTCTCTAGTTGCTTCTGTACATATGCAATTAATAAATTAAAGTACAGCAAGAGCATCTGCAGCCCACACCTTCCCCGGGGAGACCTTGTTCTCTTCAGTTCAAGTGGTGGCTGGTGCAGCCGCTGGCAACGCCTGCTCTGCGCTCCCCGGCTTTCATGGCTGCATCCCGATAAGGCCCTGGGTTTTTCTTCTCTACTTTCTTTATTGGCTCGGGATTTGCGTCTTAATCAAAGTGTGTGAGAAACGCACTTCACCGTAAGGCAGGGTGTCACGCACGCACGACGGCCCGTTAATCAATGTGGATTGCCTGGGAACGTACGGGCGGCCTCCTGATTTCCCAATTACATCAAGTAGTCGCTGTGATTAATGCCACCCCAGGAGATACCACAGGAATTAATAATGATTAGGCCATCACTGCCAGCAGGGCCGAACCCTCGCAGACCTTTGCTCGACACAACAAGAGCCCACAAAGCATCCCCAGCTTCACCTTCTCTGTCGTGACGCGTTGAACTTGAGTGGACTGGGTCCTGGACTCGCCAACTGACATCTGCTTCTCAATTCACTTTCCTTCTGGAAGTCTTCAAATTTGGGGTCACAGTGGGCTAGAAAAAAATAATCTTCATTTGCAGGGTAAATGGCTCAAAAGCTCGTTTGTTTATTCCAAAAAGTATCGAGAACAAATACCAGTCCATGTGAGGCACAGGGCCCTGCGCGGGGCAGTATAGGGCAAGACTGAAGACGGGTGTCTTCCTCAGGGTATGACACGTCCCTGGAGGTGGCCTCAGGGGTGTGAGCCCATCCAGCCCTCTCCCACTAGGCCTCACCTCAGGGCCCAGAGGAGAAGAGCGAATGGACTGCAGACCTCCCCTTCCGTGCGCGTAGCCTTGGGGTGGGCGGGCTCCCAGAATTCGGCCTCCGTTAAAACCCTAAACATGCACACACTTACAAGGAATGATTTATTGACTAATTCAAGGGATTTTTAAATGTTTTTGCTGTGGACCAGAAGCCACCTTAGCATCTCACTGACTGACCGTCGTCCATCCAGGAGGCCCGTCCCCTGCTGCCCTCAGGAGTTTCATATGGTTCAAGGCTGAATGTCCAGGGCCCACCCCAGACCAGTGAATCGGACGCCAGGCTTCCACATCCTGAAACCCCCGGGACCCCACTGCACACAGAAGGGCCCCGTCGGACCTGGCGTGCTTGCAGGAATGCAGGTGCTGAGCATCTGGGGACTCGAACACGCGCAGTGGGGCCCCACCGGCACTCAGCACTCTTCCACCCCAGTGCCCCTCGGAGTGCTCTGGGGGCAACAGTGAACCCCACAGAGGGGGGCCTGGGCAGGATGGATTTCTCGAAAGCGACGGTTCCCGTCACAGCCTCTTACACACCACGGATTGGGTCACCGGGAACAGTCTTCCTCAGAGGGGGCGGACGGTCAGAACTTAACCGGGACACACACACAGAAACAGGACTTACTGATAGAAGTTAATCTCATCCATGCAGCAGCTGCTCCTGCCAAGTTGGGAGGGTGATGACTGGGTTCGTGCTGATTGGGCCCCTTGGGCGTGGGCGTGGCTGTCTCAGAGTTGGGGGGTGGGGGGCCGTGGAGGCGGCTTTGGGGACGCCATGAGGCCTGACTGACAAGCCCCGACCTCGGGACCCTTCACTCCACGCTGGAGCTTTCTCAGTCTGGGTTAGGTGGGTGTTGTGGGGAGTCTACACTATGGATCACTTCCTCAGAAAATGGGAAGTAATTAAATCCAAGCTAATGGGCTATTTAGCAACTGAACGGATGTCTAGAACATGTAACCTGTGTGATTCTCTCGGTGCTCAGAGACAAATAGTAAAGCTGAATGGGCTCTTAATTGTTTTCGTCCCGGATCACAGGGACGCTTTCCATAAATGAAACCCACAGGTCACCGCAGAGCCCTGTGTCTGTCATCCGTTCCAGTGCCCTGCACCCCACGTCGCCCAAGGGACCGAGCGTCTGCCCCTGTTCTCATCGTCACTCCCCACGGGGGGGACACGGCCCATGGTGTGTGCCGCCGCCATGCCCCGTGGCCGCACCTGCCGTCTGCAGGAGCTGGGGGAGGCGAGTCAGGTGGCTCTCCATCGAGCACACGTGAACCAAGCGCCCTGCCCAGCGCTGGGTGCGTGTCAGCTTGTTCACCTCGCACCGTCCTGTGGAACGGACACACCATCCCACTCAAGAGAGAGGAAACTGCACCGGGCCATTTAAATAGCCCGTCAGTCTCCCACGGCTAAAGGGGCAGTATATCGCCACATCCAAGGTCGTTTCAACAGTGGCCACAACGTGCGGTCCACAGGCTACTCACTGAGTCCTTTGCAAACTCCTCCGGGCTGTGGCTGGGATCACGCCGACCGAACTTCCTCATGTTGCCCACAATACGAACAAGCGTCAGGAACCACCACACATCAGGGTCACCGCTGCCCAGACCCTTCCCGAACGATGGAGTGGTGAGCAGCCCAGAGCGGCTGAGGGAGGTGCCTGTGCCTGATCCCAAGGTCAGGAGCCCTTGGTCGCTGTCTGTCCTGCTGGCTGTCGGCCTTGGCGTCCGGGTGTCGTATGAGAAACTAAAAGCTCATTTGTGTACAGATGTGACAGAACAGTAGGATGGCTGTGCGCACCTTGGGACACAGGCGTGTGTGACAGGGTGTGCAACAATGATGAGGCGCTTCCTAATCCCTGTGACTTCATTCAGTGAATGAGCAATATTTTCCCTGCTGAATTTTCCAGACTGCAGGAGCCTCCTCTAAGGATGCACTGGATCTTACTTTTTTGTGCTTGAGTGTCTTCCTGAAAGAAAGATCTGTAAAAACTCCCATGAGGCACAAGCCAACCGAAGCCACTGCCGAGGGCCGCTCGGTTATTTCACAAGGATAGAAAAGGCGTTTTCCACACCCTGAGATCAGGGAGCACGGTGTGGGCTCTGGTGCACAGTGAGGCCAACAGGTAGAGACAGACTTTCTGTGGCTTTTCTTCAAACTGTGACCCTGGACACGGTGTTACAATACTCAGAGCAGAGTGAGCTCTTACAATGTGCCCGGTGCAGCAGCAACCGCTCCGTCTGGGGGTGAGCAGTCCCCACCCCTCCGCCGTGGGTCCCCCCACTCTGCTCACACCCCCTCTCCTGCGGTCCCCCGCCTGAGCCCCGGCTCTGGCTGGCTGTGCTCCTAGGGAGTCTTGGCAGCAGGCAATGCAGCTGCAACTGGACAGAAGCTGGTGTCTCCTGACCTTTCTTCTCCCCGGGAGCCTCCAAGAGCAGACAGATGCTGCAGAGCTGCAGCTGAGCTCCGGTGTTCATGGGGAGGGGGCTGAGGAGTGGTGAAAGCAAGGTGGCATCTCACAGGGTGTGTGCCCCAAACAGCGACCCGCCAGCTCCGCCAGCTCCAGACAAGGGCCCAGGTGGGGCGGGGAGACGCTGGCAGCAGGAGCCCCGCCCAGGTTTGCAGGAACGAGATGAGGAATCTTACTTCTAATGAATCAGCCCTCCAGGCTCATCTGTGGGAACGTAGAGGGTGGTGGACAATGGAGTGTAAAGCAGAACTTTCTAGAGCTGCAGCAAGGCTCCTGCGGGCCTGGTGCCACAGTGTTGGTGTTTCTGACACTGAGCCCTCTCCTTGTGCCACCCGATGTGCACCCAGGCCTGGTCCTGCTGCCAGCCAGGCTGCGGCCTGACTTTCAGAGCAGGTCTGTGGGCGGTAGCAGCCTGCAAGCGCTGGTACTCACGGGTTGATTGTGGTGTCGGTTACACGAGAGGGACTCTCTCAGGGACCCCAGGGAGCGCTTCATTATCACCACTTCCCTCACGGCTCCGTGGGTGTGATGTTCTTCCCTCTGGGGTGGGGCTGTTGACTGCCAGACCTCATAGGTTTCTTTCCCACCTCCAGCCCCCACTGGGCTTGCTGGAGGTGAGAAGCCTGTGTGGGTGGAGGGCTGCCTCCCAGGGCCCCCAGACGCTTGGCCCCCTGGTTCCCAAATTGACTTGGGCAGAGCCCCAGGCAGCCCTGCAGTCGCCCACAGGGTCCCTGTTTGTCCACATCCTCGCCGACACTGTTGTCCTGCGTTGTGGGCAGTCACCATCCCGACAGGCGTGAGGTGCACAAACACACTTTAGACACCAGATTCAAGAAGCCAGACTCTGCATCCACCTCCCCTCTGAGCTGGAGTGGAGACTGGACACAGTGTGTGAGGCCGCTGGGCCTGGCTCCCGCCGTTCTGTGGATCTCACTTCCGATCAGTTCCTGCGCCCTTCACTGTTGATGTGTTTCTGCAACAGAGAGATTCCGGGTCCTTGCTGAACCCCACCCATGACGAGGTCACAGTGCCCTAGGGCAACCATGCCCCGGTACTCCCCATGACACTGGAATGTCCAAGCTCTTTGCTTCCAGCATGACAACCATTAGCCACATGCGACTACAAAGCATGGAAATGTTGCTCATGCCACCGAGGAATGAATTTTGTATTTGACCAAGTTTTATTCCATTTCATTCATTCATGTGGCTGCCGTAGTGAGCGGTGCCACGTGGGGAGACGCGTGGTTGCACTTGTGGGGGGCGTTGTGGCAGCCTCCTTAGCCCTCAGAGCTCACGTGGCTGCGCTGACGTGGCAGGTGTTCTTGTCGTGTATTTAAAAACCCTCTAACGAGAAGTCAGATGACGCACGTCCGCTCAGCACCACGCACACACCCCGCGCTGGCTCCTGGCTGCCTTTCCCCTGCAGTTCCAGGTTTCAGTTGAAGTGGGGTTTTCGGCCCAGCGGCTGCAGCAGGAACGTTCCATGAGACACAACGAGCCTGTGCGTTTGGCAGCCCCGTGTGATGAGCCCACGTGGGGGCCGCCGCCACCTCCCCCCGGAACTCTCTGTTCTGCACCAAAAGGGGCTCTTCACTTTGAACGGCTGCGGTCAAGTCACGCATAGAAACATATTGAGATGGCATTTGCCTCAGATCAGAAAGGCTCCGTATGTCACACTGTTTCCAAATTTCAACTTGGCATTGTCAAAGGAAAACGAAGCGAGAGAGCGCGCAGGGAACGTGTCAGATGGTTATTAAGCTGAGAGCCGCACGGTTGTAAATGGAGCTCCCGAGCGCAGATTAGTGCCGGGCACTCACCGTCAGAACGGGGAGGGCAGATGAAGGAGAGTTAAACGGTGCACGGGGCTTCCAGGCGGACTCCGCGGCTCCTTCATTATTATTAATCCATTCATCTCCCTCCAGCTCTGTGCGCTGTCAGGCGGACACCGTCTCCTGGCCCTGACTCGCACACAGACGTGGAGGGGCTGCCGAGTTCCCGGCAGTGAACAGACCTGGTGTCTGTCGGGAGCAGACCCTTCGAGCTAATGAGCCCAGCTCCTCCCCGGCTTCCACACATTCTCCCCCAAGAGCAAAAGGTGCCCCTGCTCCGCTTGACGGGTCCTCACCCGAGCCAGGCTGGAGCATCCTATTCAGAACTGTGCCGCCATCAGGGGCCACGCAGGAAAGCGGGTCATTCTCCCATCACACCCTTTTGCGAGGCTCTGTGCTGGGCGGTGGGAACTCCCCTGCGGGCCACACAATCTGCTCGAATCGAGGACGAGCATCTCCTTGCACCTTTTCTTCAGTGAACTGCTCAGCTCCCCTCATGCCAGCAGGAGCAGGTCGTGCGTCCCCTCCAGAATCTTTCTGGATTCAATCACCTGCCTGTGATTAGCTCCAGCTTCATGCCCTCCCACGTGTGAAGGGCCCACAGCAACGATACGAAGACCCGCAGCTCTGTGGACGTGGGAGGGCACCAGGTGCCCTCCATCTGGACCCTCTGCCCTGAGGCACGTGGGGTGTGCCAAGGGCTTCCTGGAGCAGCGCCCGGAACGAGCTCCACCAAGTGAAAGGGAATCACCAGGCAAAGGGGCCAGCCCGAGGGTGGGAGAGGAAGGAAGACGTCCTGCACGAGGCTGAAGTGAACAGAAGGACACAGACGATACCGGACCAGGATGTGTTTACGGAAACGGTGGGAGAAGGCAGGAATGAGCCTGAAGGACGCAGCTGCCACAAGCGAGCGGGGACTGGGAAATTCTCCAAAGGGAGTGGGAAGCCTTGGAAGACTTCATGGTTCCCCATGACCAGATCGCATCTCAGACCCCTCCCTCTGGGTGCACAGGAGAGGGGCTGTGGGAAGCGAGGATGAGTGGCGAGTGGCCTCGGCAATGATCTGGGTCAGCAGAGTCCTCTCGGGAGGAGGGAAGGGACAGGACAGGTATTGGGCACAGGCAGGGCGCTCAGTGGGAGTGGAGGTGGGGCTGGACGAGCAGCAAAGGTGAGGAGGCGCCTGGCAGGCCGACGCGGGCGGTCAGCATCTGTCATTTAGTGTGCTGGCCGGCGAGAAAACAGAGCTTCCCCTGGGGAATTTCAGTGATTTCTTAAAATTAGTTGAGGGAAAACACCTCTTCTTGTCGCTGCGGACCCTCCTGCAGCGGTGCAGCGGTTGTTGCAGTCAGACCCCGTGGGGGCCGGCCGCACCCCTGCACCAGTGGACGGGGCTGCTGGGTGAAGAGGGAAGCGTGTTTCCATTCGCTGTAGGAACGCGAGCAAGATCGGCTCGCTTTTGGGTCACAGAGTAGCTGTCAAAACGGCTGGTGCTCATCCCATGGACAACTAAACGGCACTAAAGAAGGAAAACCGGACGCAAATAAATGCAGGCGCTGGTGACTCACGCTTCCTTCTGGTCTAACAAGCAGTAAGGAGTAAATCCGTGCCTGGGGTGTCCCTGTCAAAACGTCCAGCATGCAATCAAAAATTACTAAACTTGCGAAGAAGCAGGAAAATGCGACCCATGATTTTATTTTTTAAAAAAAAGAAAAAAGAAAAACATCAATAGACAGAGATGAGGATTTTGAAAGAGCTATTCCAAGTCAGTGCAGAGACCTGAAACGTGATCCTGATGAGGGGTACCTGGGGAATCTCAGCAGAAAAGCAGAGACTACGAAAGAACACAGAAATTTTAGAAAATCCAACATGTAACTGAGAAGTGCACCGTGTAGGCTTAGCCTCAGACCAGAGACCGCAGAGAAAAGGACCGACAGAGAGGAGACAGAGGAGCAGAAGTTACCCAACCTGCAGCAGAGGGACGTACCGAAAAAGTAGACGGAGCACGGAATCAGAGTACCGGTGACTCTAGCCACCTACTCAGTTGACTTTATCAAAGCTAAACTTTTAGCCATCTCAGCGACCTACGGTAAAAAGCCCTTAGTCACCTGTAAAAACAAGAGTTTACAGAATTGCCCTTAAAAATCTCACAAAGGACTTGCATTTTTTCATTCCTCCGTGACTCACCGAGACATCTCTCACGTGTCCCGCCCACCCGCTGTCCCCAGGCTGTGAACACAGGTGAAGAGGAGCAGAGTAACTGCCTGGCTCCGCTGGAACTCCCTTTCTTTAAGGGTCTATTCAACATTTACTCGGGAAAGGGCGGGGTGCTGTCAGGAGATCAGAAGAAAATCGCCCCAGACTTGCAGACCCCTCTTGGCAAAGCCAGGGGTCTCTCCTGGACCCCCTTTCTCAGACAGCAGCCCCGGCTCTGTGACCACGCCCCTCTGGAGACCTCGCTCTCTCATGCCCGTCAGAGTTTGTGTGGACAAACAACAGGAGCCTGGTTTAAGCAGCAAACCCATTTTTGGAAGGTTTTGGCCAGCTCACCAGGAGCCAGGCTCAGAGAGCCCAGAGGACATGACACCGTGTCCGGGAACCGTGGCCACTCACGGGAGCTGATACAGCAGCTCACGCCACTGATGTCAGCGCCACAGCAGCGAGAGCCCCGTCTGGCTGCAGTCCCTGGGCCTGCTGGAATGAAGTCTCGTTTCCTCTCCCCTCAGCCCCTGCCCACTTGTCCCGGCAGAAGCGCGGACTCCGTGCACCTGCCCCCTTGCTGGGAGGCAGGGACAAGAGCCATGGTGTGCATCAGCTGATGAGAGGCTGGTCTGCCTCTTGCCAAAAAAAAATCTCCAAACATGGGAAGTCAATCAGATCTCTTGGACAACAAAACAACTTTTAATATTCACATAGAAATATTCATTTCACCTGTGGAGAGCGCTTGCTCCTGAGTGGCCCTGGGAAACAGTGTGGTCCGTTGCGCTGCGTTTCCACAGACGTGCTGGGCGCCCTGTCGAGACTGCCGCCCTGGAAGGAGCCTGGCCCCCCTCCTGGGTCGTCTCTGCGTAGACGGGACGAGGCTGGGAGGTACCTCAGGCACCATGTCAAGGGAAGCAGGGGAAACAGGAAATGAGCGAGCTCCTTGGGTGACCTTCATGGTCACCCACAGGGACAGCTGGCACCCGCTGCTGTCCACTACGAAGTCCCACCTATGGGAGCAAGGAAACCCCTTCAGTCAGCGACGGCGCGTGAACCCACCCCCAGACATCTGGGGAAGGATCCCAGCCCTCAAAGGGGACGTGGGAGCAGCTGTTGGAGCCACTGAGCCCGGTGCTCCCCCAACTCAGCAAGGCCAGGGGACCCCACCAGGGATGCTGGACTATGCTACCTCTATGATCAAATATTCATCGGAGCCTGCTTTAATTGCTATCATTTAACACACCGTATGCCATGAATATTTTAGAACATGGTCTAGTGGAACACGAGGCAGGGGAATGAGTGTGCCAGACACCTGGGCCTCTGTCCCTGCCCCCCAACCCCCGGGCCTGGCTTTGGATTCACCTTGAATTAAACCAGGAGCAGCATTTCAGGTGTGATCACCTGACTGTCCCCACAGGTTAGGGACAACCTGTTGGATCACCCCACCCCCTCACCCCCCCACCACTCAGCCACGCGGGTCATGCCACAGGCTTCCTCATGCAGCAGGTGCACTCGGGGCAGGACAGAGGCCCAGGGAACAGAGTTTCCTCAGTAGCACATCCATCATCACAAGAAGCGTTTGGGGCCCACGTTTCTCTTTTCCCCAGTTTTCTGAATTCAGGGGACAGCACCAGGCCAGTTCTGCCTTTCTCAGGGCAATGGGGCACGTCTTGTGGGTGGTGAGTGATCGAACGCCAGGAGACCGGGAGACACAGGCCTGGGCGCAGTCCACCCCCACAGGTTAACCCGACGGAGGCGGTGATTCCATGGATGGAGCTGGGAGTGTGGGTCCTCGGTCTCCTCGCCGGCTCTCTCCCCCCGGGGGCTGTCGTGGGACTCCATGGAGCGAGTTCACACCCAGCACCGGCGCATGCCCATCCACAGCCTGCGCTCGGTGAACGTCCCTGCCACAGTGGCCGTCCCCTAAAGAACTGCCCAGGGCCGTTCCCATGTGCAAGTGGATGCTAGGGCCTCCCCTCCCATCTTCACAAGGGAGGGGAGGTTGATGTGTCTTCACACACAAAAGATGTAAACAAATGCTCAGTTTAATGACAAAGCCACATACTTTGCCGCAGAACCAAGTGCAAAACGTGAATCCCTGTTCTGAGTAGACACTGGCATTTTCAAGTGTCCAGCACCCCAGCCTCCTGCGGTCAGTCCCCCGCCTGTATCCCCCAGCGGACGGCAGCATCAGGGCCCCGGGTCTCCTGGGGCTGAGCCGCAGGCTGCGGGGTTTGTCAGTAGACGTGGCGCCCAGTTGTTTAGCGGGGCGCAGGGCACTGCGGGGAGCCCAGAGAACCAAGGCCACGCTGCTGCTGAGGTCATGTGGCCACTGGGCCCTGTTCCCTGTTCTGTCACATGTGTACGTAGGTGACAGTGATCACTGCACCCCTTCCTGCTCACTCCACTTTTTACCGAGCAACCCCACGTGATTCAGGGTTTGAGATGATGTGTGTGAAGCGCCTGCCCCGGCGCCCGCCTGAGGTAAATGCTCCGTTAAGAGCTGGTTTTCATCTTCAACATACCAGGTCTGGGACAGGTAGGTGGGCAGACAGATGACCGACAGGTAGATACATAAATATAACTGTAAATATAAACCAAATCCCCTCATTGTTGCCACAAGTGGGCTCGAATGCTAATAAAGTCTGCACCAACAAGCCATAATTATACCACGCTTTGAAAATTATGACAAAAACGTAAGACATGTTTCATAGGGAAATGATCCTCTCCTCTCCGACAGAAGAGGTTCCAGAATCACCTAGAGAAAGGGGTCTGTGGTGCGTTTTCTGACAAGAGTGCGGCAGAGAGCTGCCCACTCTTCCCTCCGGTGTCACGGCTTCCCAGCTGTCTCAGGGTGTGACACCAAAGGGCCGGCGGCTCACTCACACAGCTCTGTGGCCTTAACCAAAATCCCTGGCTTCAAGGAGCTTGTCAGAAGTGAGGATTCAGGCCCCTCCAGAGTCACAGTTCTGGGTCAGAACCTGGTGCTTCCCAAGCATGTCCCAGCTGGGGAGGCACCCACAGTTTCCACCTGCCTTCCGCTGGGTCAGCCGCTCACCCCATGGGCAGAGTGTGACTCCGACCACCGCCCGGGCGGGTGCAGGGTCTGGCAGCTCGAACGTGGAGCTGAGCCCACAGCTGCTCTGACAGCAACAATCTGCTGCAGCAAACACAGGCAGTGTGACTTCCAGGCTTCTAGAAGATTCCAGAAGAGGTTTAGGTACTAAACCAAGGTGCTAGATGCAGGGGCCCTGGCACATCAGCAGCCCCATGTGCATATTCTAACTTCGGCAGCAGAGTTTTCAATGCCTCAGGATGAGGGGGATTACGGGATTTGACGAAGCAAAGGTTGGACAAGCTGACAGTGAACCTGGAAACCAGTAACTCCTATGGGCGTGGCAGGTGTCAAACCTCGCCCAAGGGTGCATCCCAGCATTGCCAGAGTCAGCCAGGGTGTGAATCGAGCTCCAGAAGGAGTGTCGCCACCACGGAGTGGGAGTCGGGTAACCAGCTCTGACGTAGGCCCAAGCCTGGACTCAGAGCAACGGTTTCTCGTAACTGAAAGGCAGACTTGCCCTTTATTCTTCAAAAGTCCCCTCCTTGGCCTTTTGGATCGGCAATTCTATGCGCCAGGGCCATCTGCAGAAGCAACGAAACACCTCCCGGAGCTTCCGAAGGATGAGCTTACCTGCACTCAGCATCTCTGTGGGCAGCTCCAGCAGGTGGGGGCCCACCCCAGGCTTAGACGCCCCCCCCAAGTGCTCCCCACACCCCCTCTTTTCTCAGGATCTCAGTGGCGAGCTGCTCGTTGCTCCCACCCCCTGCCCTGCTGGCTGGCAGAAGGTTCCTGGTAGACTCACCTGATCTGTATGGTCAGGGTTAGAAGATTTCCCAGCGGGCTGCGCTAATATCGTGCGTTCAGAGCATTGGGATAAAGATGAAAAACCCAGACTGATGTTTTATTTATAGACCTGCATCGAAACACACAGTTTAGGCTAAATTTCCCATTAAACCCTGGCTACAAATAAATGTGTTTGTCCAGGTCAACAGTCTCTGGGGCGTTTATTCAAACGGCTCTTGGGGGAGGGAGGCGTTTCTTAGCTGTCAGAGGGAGGGAGAGCAGGACAGAGCCCGGAGCCAGCGGCGCCGGGCTGGTGGCCTCGTCTGTAATGCATATTTTCATTTTGCTCTAAAGCAGAGCAAATGGGTTTTTGTAAGCGAGTGGCCTTATGGATTAGCTGAGTTATTTGGGACTTAGCGAAGCGGTCTGCTGAAATACGGAAAATGTTTTCCCAACCGCGGCCGATTTCAGGGCCACACACAGATGTCGTCACTCCCGCAAGTAACACAGACGCTCCTCTTGGGCATGTAGAAGGGACAGAGCCTGCTCTCAGCACAGATGACACCTCCCCCACCCCCCAGCGAGCCAGGCACACCTGGCAGGGCTGTGGACGTGAAGCCACCTTGCCAGCCTGTCCCCAACTGAGCTGTGCATGCAGGGCCCCTCACGTGGACTCCACCGTAGTTTTCTCTGTGACCCCAATCCCACAGAGCTGGTCACTTGGCCCCGTCACATGGTCCAGTCACGCAGCCCACCCTAGCCCAGCACTGTGGGCTGTGTTCCCAGGTCATTTTCACCTCTGCCTCCTGGGACACAGCGCAGGGCCCCGGAGTGCGATCCTCCTGTAGGATACCCTCCTCCTTCGCCTCCGTCTCCAGTCTCTGAACATGAAAGATTCCATGTGAGGCGTTAGACACGCAGCACCAGCCAGCTGAGCTGGAAAATAACAATTGCTCTTGAGAACACAGAACGTCCCTGCAGGAATAATCTCTGCGCCACAGGAGCCCCTGTACCTGCAGCCCTTACGCATTCGGACACCTGCCCTGGGACATCCCTTCCAGCAGAAACAGTGGACCCCTGACCTTTGCTTTTTTATGATTTTTATAGGCCTTCTTTTTAGAGCAGTTTTATGTTTACAGAAAACGGAGCAGAAAGTAGAGTTTCCATGTATCTCCTCTGCTCCCGCCCCCCGGGTCCCATGCTGACCTGTTACACATGCACTGCCCGTGATGGGCTGGTATCGGTTCGTCGTCACTGAGTCCGGTCCCGGCTCACCCCGGGGCTCGCGCTGGGTCCTGCATCCTGTGGGTTTGGACAAGTGTGCAATGACTGACACGTGTCCACCCGCAGCAGCCGTCACACAGAGCCCTCCCTCTGCCGAAAAGATCCCCTGTGCCTGTCTGTCTGTCCATCCCTCTTCATCCCTCCAGCCCCAGCAGCACTGACCTTTCAACCATCTCCACAGCGTTGCCTCTTCCAGGGCATCACTCTCTTATTAGTAAATATTAAAAGTTTTGTATGTTTGAATAATAGTTCTTTATCAGGTGTGTTTTGCACATACTTTTCCCCAGTCTGTGGCTTGTCTTTCATTCTCTTAACGGTGCCTTTGGCAGAAGAGAAGTTTTCAGCTTCAACAAAGCCCCACTTCCCGATGTTCTCTTTCATAGATGCCCTGCCGGTGCTGTGTCTGAAGGCCTTCCCCAGACCCGAGGCACCTGGGCTTCCTCCCGCCTTCCCCCCAGAAGTGGTCTGGCCCCGAATGCTGCGTTTCGGTGTTCTCTTCAGTGAATTTTTGTGGCAGGTGCAGGGTCTGTGCCTGGTCACACCTTCTGCACACGGAAGTTCCGTGTCTCTGCACCGTCCGTGGGAGAGACGGCCCTTCCTCCTCTGAGCTGCCCCTGCTCCTTGTTGGTGATCCCTTGTCTCGGTTTGTGCCCCTGACTCCTAACTGTTGACTCGTAAGTGCAGGAGGAAGTGGGTTTTTGCTCACGTGGTTTTGGGAGTTTCGGTGCAGGAGTCAGGGTCCCCGAGGCTCAGGACCCATCGGTGGCCACCAAGCCCGTCCCTGTCCCTGGGAGCTGGGGCCCCGGTGGCCTCACCCCGTGGGCTCCCACTTGGCTGCAAAGCACAGGCGTTGTCACCGGGACACTCACGGCCTGATGCCAGGGCCTCACACCTTTCCTGGAGGACAGCTCTCCGACAGGCTTTTCTGTTCCACTGCAGCTGTGTCTCTGTGCCGGCTTAGTCATTTGTGTTTTTGTTCATAGTTCAGTTCCTTCAGAGTTCCAGTTTTTACATGTTAGCAGTGTTGTCAGCATATAACTCAAGTTTCTGTGGTGGTTTCCTTTATCACTATTAATTTTTGGTAACTTTTGGATTTGAGGTATATTATCTTTTTCTTTATTAGACTTCTGGTAAGAACTTATGTGTTTTTCCCTAAAATCCAGCTCTTGGGTTTATTGATGAATAAATAAATAATTGTGCTTCCATTTTATAGGTTACTCATTCATATTTTTATTACATATTTCTGTTCCTTCCCTCAAGTTTTAACGATTTTACTTCTGACTCCTAAATTGAACGCCTGGTCTCCTGTTCGCCTCTTTCTTACTTGGTAACGGAACCACCGGGGCTCTGACCCCATGTGGCGGGCGCTGCGGACCCGGCGGGCGGCCTCAAGTCCACGCTGTCTCTGTGCGCTGCGACCACAGGGCTCATTGCTTCTCAAGTCTAAGCATGTTTGGGGAGCGTGTTTGTCGGTGCCCAGCTGGCTGCGGCGTTTCCTTTTCTGTGGCTTTAGTTTCCAATGTTGTTAGGCCATGATCAGAGAACGCAACCTGTGGGAGCCCCGCTCTTGGGAAACTGTGGGAGTCCTTCCAGGCCCCGTGTCTGATCCGCTATGGTTTTGCTTCCAGACTTCGATCAGTCGCTACTGCATTGCCTTTCTTCCGACGCTCTGCACGCCCCCCACGTGGGCTAGGGACACACATCTCAAGTCTGGCCTGTCACTGATGAGCTGTGTGGCATCCTCCTTAGTCCAAAGGGACGACTGGAAGTGCCAGTGTCCGAGGTGGCGGTGAGGCGGTCCGCATACTTGGCGCAGGTCCCGGGGCTCGGTGACAGGAGAGCTGTCTGTCCAGCCATCAGCAGTGTGTCATTTCCTCTTTGTGAACTTCGGTGGTTTTTGTTTCTTGGTATATATTAGCTCATAAATGCGATCCCTTCACTTTGGATTTTTTAAAACATTGGTAGAAAATTATACTTACTTCACTTTTAAAAATAACTTAAAATTGTATATTGGCATGATATTCATACCATGAACCCTCCTTTATTTCTGTGTGTATTTACCTCATTTTCCTGACCCTTTCAATTTTTAATTTTTCCAAACCGCTTGGTTTTAGGTGTGTTTCCTGGAGAGAGCCCATACGTGGACCTGGGTGACTGTCCTAACAGGACAATTTAACCTGTTTACATTTATTGCAATAACTACCTGCCGTTTCTCCGTCCTCACACTTGAGGCTCCTTCCTGGTTTTTCCTGGAGGTGACACTCCGGTTTGGTTTCATTTTCCTTCCAAGTGACAGGGACAGTAACTACACTCTCTGTAGCCACCCAGGCTTTTGACAAAGAATTTGGGTCTGCATATTTCTAGTTACCGAGAATAGAGCAGGTTCTCTTGTCTCAGAGAGGCACTTGAGGGGATCTAACTCGTCCCGTAGTCGGTGGTGCGGAGGTCTGATTCAGGTTCGTGCTCGCCTCCATCAAAGGCGTGGGCTGACCAGAATTTGCACATATCTGAATAAAAACAACAAAGTATGACAAAATTCAGAACCTAAAACTGTGACCTTGTGCTGAAGGAAGAAGGATCTTTTGGGGACAGTTTAAGGCCTTAGCATTGAAAATTGTCAGAAAATGTGTTCATGGTGGAATGTGGCTGTTGAGTCAGAGAACTTTAATTTTAAAAGAAAACATCACATTTCACTGAAATTTGCATTGGAAAGCCAATTATGCAGTGAAGTTGGAGGAAATCTTCTTATTACGAGCTCCTGGCCTTAGCACTACCTGCTCTGCTTCCGTACTGTCGGGAGATAAACGATAGGAGACAGATTTCCATTTTCCCCCAAGACACCCGGTCCCTCCCTCTCATCCCTTCTGCGGGGAACAGCAGCTGGCCGGCCCCCGCCAAGCACGGCGGAGGATAAACATTGTGGTTTAAATCACTGCAGGCGACCAGGGAGACTGGGAAAAATCATCTGCACAAATTGAAACCTGAAATGTTGATATCGGCTATTAAATTAATGTAAGTGAGGCTGAAACAATATCTAATTAAAATAATTTGAAAAATGACTTGGAAATTGGAGCCGACACTCGCTTTCGCTGCCTGTCGCTGCTGCTAGCTCGCAGCCGAGCTCTGTCCCCGCCGAGGCCCCGCACGCTCGGGAGACTTCCCAGGAGAGCCAGCAGATAAAAGCCTCGTTTATTTACTCGGTTCTGGCTGGAAGGCGGGCTAAGGGCCTTTCTCGGGAACCCGAGGCGTGGGTTTGACAAATTGACCTTTCAGTTTCCAAGGAGAGAAAGCCTTTCAGACCCTGGGCTCTCGTGTAAACGTTTGCGTTTGAGGCTCAGACGTGCTCGGTGCCTGCCCTTCATACAGGGCATCAGAAGGAGGAAGGGTCAGGTGTGGAGTGGCAAAGAGCGTGAAGCGACGCGTCCCACAGCTGCAGCTGCGTGTAAGTGGGCCAGACATTCAGCCAGGCCTGGAGCGTCTCTGTGGGGGGAAGTGCATGGAGGGTCCCCTGAGGGTCCCCAGGAGCATCCAGCTGTGGGGTGCCGGCCTGTGAGTTTGGGGCCGAGGGGTCTGCAGGGGAAGTGCCAGGCCAGGTGCAGATGTGAGAGGCCTCCAGCATCTGCGGCATAACCAGAATAACGGCCCTCACCTCTCTCCCACCAACAAGAGATCGTGAAAGGGGTGGCTCATGGCGCTGAAACATGCGCTGCTTCCTGATCTGAGCCATCACGGAGATGCTGGCTCCTTCCTACAGCCACCCGGGGCACAGCTGTGCTGTGCCAGCTGGCCCCAGGTCCAGCTTCACCTCCAGCGCTGCTGGGCACAAGTCTAGTCTGTAGAGAGGTCCAGCAGAGAACCCCAGGGCCCACACTCACGGGTGCTGTGCAAAGGGCCGAGCTCTGGTCTCTCTTTTCCACAACAAACAAGAGTCCCTGTAGAAAGTCACATAAAAAACCGAATAATGTACCGATTTTATGCACTCATTAATGTATACTTATGTTCAGTAGGACATACAGCTGACTGTCTAATGCCTCACACACTTCCTGTTAAGCGTGCCTCGAGGTTTTGCTCAGGCCCACATTAAATAAGTTGCTCTTCTATAAGCACAGCGTGGATGATGGTGAGCTTCTGGGGGGGCTGTGGGGTCTCCCTGTTTCCATCAGAGCACTGGGAGGAGCAGGGGCCGGGACTAACCCTGGTTTAGAAAGTAACCGGAAATGCTGGATTGGGAAGATACAACACACAATTTTAAACATCGGTTGTCTGGGGACAGCGAAATTCTTGAAGGTCCCAAACTAGGTGAAAGTAGGAACCTGTACGTGGACACTGACATTGACCTTGAGGGCGTTTCCCCAACCAGGCTGACCTTGAACTTCAGCATCCATGACCTTACAGACCTTGGGCAGGAGGCAAGCCCCAGGGCAAGGTTGGGGGAAGACAGCTGGAGTCACCCCAAAATAACAGCACAGCACCCTGATTTGCCCAGAGCATGGGAAGCTGCCTGCCCTCAGTGTGGTCACTGGGTGGGGGGGCCTGGGAGGGTGTTTGCCCTCACAGGAGCCGGTGGTCCCCATGCACAGCACCCAAGTGGTCCCTAAGCCCCAAGCAAGGAATTTAGTGTCAACCGGTCCCAAGTGGGTAGGGCGTCCAGTGGCCTAGAGGGAGGACAGGCTCGTTCTGCCCGAAGGAACCCCCTTCTTCTCTGTCCTTAGAGGGTTTCCACCATTAAAAACCCTGGAAAGAGGCGTTTGCAACAGAAAATTTCAGAGCATGCAAGGGAAAGGGCGGCTGAAAGAACGGACAGAAGAAACATCAGACACTGTGATGAGTAGACCCCGCCCATACGTTTAAGTATTTGTGTATGTTTAAAGGAAAAAAGATGGAGGGAAATATGACCCAAAGGTTAAGAGCCTTAAAATGACTAAAACATTGAGAACAATATGATTTTTAAACTGAGAGATATAACAAAAGCTTAAACTCAACAGACAAGCGTTGAGACAGAGTAGATGCAGCTGAAGAGGGACTTAGTGACCTGAAAGACAAGCTGGAGAAGTTATCCAGAGATGAAAATGTACACGGGTTTTAAAAGTGAGGAGGCTTAGAAGACCAGGCAAGAAAATCGTGTGTACCTCTAACAGGAGCTCCTGGAGGGGAAGGTCATCAGGAGGCAATATTTGCAGCTACAACGGCTGAAAATTTTCTGTCACTGCTGGAAGACACCAGCTCTCAGACTCGGGCCGTCTCGTCGGGAGAACATGTCTCTGTCTAGACACGTAACCGAGACCGCGAGGCCTCCAGACAGAGGGCAAACCTTCGAGGCAGCCAAGGAGAAAAGCACGTGCTCCAGGTGGACGGAGAATCCACCTCGAGGAGGGTCGCTCAGCGGCCGAAATGGAACCAGAAGACAGGAGGGAACGAGCTGTCGAGCTAGAATTGTTCCACAAGATGTCTTTCCAAAATGAGGGCTTAAAAAAATGAAAGTTGAATAAGGATACTTCCCAAAAAATGAGTTTGTCGCCGATAGGTCCTCACTTAAGTTAATTCTAAAGGGCTTCCTACAGACAAAAGAAAAAGACCCCATCGGGAAGACGTGAGGTGCAGAAGGACTCTTGGTAGGGCCCCCACACTGGGCCGGGCTCCTGTCCCTGGCTGCACCCCCAGGTCCCCCACCACACCCAGCTGCCCCTTCCACAGTGAAAGCTCCAAGCTGGCCCTTGGCCGCTTCCTGAGGTGACGGCCCAGCTTCCCAGTGTGGTGGAGGCTCCTCTGGACTCGTCTGGCTCTTGCCCAGTTCCAGGCCTGTTGGTGAACGGTCTCCAACCAGGGAGCCACAGCTCTGTCCCTGCCCCTGACAGCTGCTCAGAGAGTCATGGGGTCTGCAGTGGGGGCTGAGGACTGTCACCGCCCACCAGGGCTGGGCAGAGAGCCAGGGGCTGAGCCATCTCCCCCGGATCAGAGAGCCTGAGGAGACGCTGGGGGGCCATGCTGGCTCTCAGTAGCAGGGCCCCGCCCCCGTGAATAAGGCAGGTCACCTGGGGACCTGGGAGGGCCATCGTGTGCAGGCCACTCCCTGCTTCCCCCTTCCCAGCCCTGATGTAGACAAGGAGGGGCCTGGGCACCTGGTGCGTCAGGTTGACTTCCTTTCCCACCTGCCCCCTTTCCTCCCTGGCCCCGACGTGAGCCCCACAGACTCAAGTGCAGGGGGGCTGCCCCTGTGAGGACGTGCGCAGCCCAGTCCCTCCTCAGTGACACGGCGAGTTCTGACCAGCGACCATGCCAATTTCAGTTCGGCCAGCCAGAGGTCCCCTAATGACCGTGACGATTCACGGGCTCCCATCTCCCTCCCTTCTCTGGGGGGAGAAGGTGGCAGAGAGGATGCACATTTTTGTGGTGGAAATTCGTGCGGATGCAGCTCGGGGCCCAGGGGTGCCACTCCAGCTCCACCAGGAACCGGGCTCCGCATGTAGAGGCCAGAACCACCCCTCACGTCGGGGGTGGAGGGTGTCGGTCAGGTGCCACCTCCCTGCCCCTCTCCTTGCGCCACCCCTGTCGCTCCACCCCCTGGCACTCCACCCCGTGTTGTCCCCATCGTCACGTGGCCCACAGAAGGGACTCTGCACGTCCTTTCGGGTTAAGATGACGGGGAAGAGACGGGCAGGGCCACTCCGCCGTGGCGCCGTGCTTAATTACATGGGACGCTGCGTGAACTGTCAAGTACAGAGAAGTGTTCCGATAAATTAAAACATTAATTAAACGGGCTGCGGCCGAGTTCTAAGAACATTGCAGGGTTCTGCTGCTCCAGGTAATTTGCATATCCCTTCATCTAGTGAGTTTAATTTTAAAGGACTTCTTTGTGGTGTTTGGAAGCCCTTTGTGTCTCCGGGAAGATAAAAACAGGCTTTTATGCATCATCCTTGACTCGTTAAGTTGGCTCTCCCACCTCCGTGTCCCGCCCGCCAGCTCACATGCCGCAGCCTGGAGTCTGCACTTGGCCTTGAAAAGGAGTCGGGACCGCATCCCACACGGTTTCTGGCGGGAGCGAGGCTTACCCTTCCCCCAGAAATGCCTCCGCGGAGACTGTCATCTTCATTGTCAAGGTCACCACAGGGCGACAGTGGCCTGCCACTCCACTTTTCGGAGTCAGAGCAGGTGTGTTCACGGGCACACACGAGGAGCACAGGCCCAGGAGGGCGGTCCCAGCACCTGAGGAGGGACGTGCCACGGAGGGGGGGGGCACCATCCCTGGGCGGACGTGGGGTGTCCCAGTTCCACCACCAGAGGGGTTTGTGAGAACGGGTCCATGTGGTTGGGGGTCCCGGAGGGAAGAGAGCAAACCGATGGGCATTCGAGAAAAACCTCAGGGGGACGCCGGAGGGTCTGAGCTTATGACCATCTGGCGACTCGTGGACATCGTTTGAGTTCAGACACACCCAAGAGGGAAACGCAAAGAAAGGCCATGTATGGGACAAACGGTGTGCCCTTCACGTATTCTAGAGAAAAGGCAGGGCCTCTCTACTTTGTCACCGCCACCACGGGACGTTCCAAAGAACAAAACCCTCAACTAAAGCACAGGTGATGACAGGCGTTGTTGAAAAGGTGGGCACCGAGGCCAGGGCGAGGGTCTGGGCAAGGGTCTGGGCCGATGGCTGCGCTGTCAGGGACCTGCAGATGTGGCCGAAGCTCCACCGGCCTCTCTCAGGTGCTCCCTCTGCGGAAGAATCGTAAGGAGGTCTGGAACCTGGGTTTTCGGGGGATCCCCACTTCACTGGCACCCCCTGGGGGTGCAGTGGCTTTCACGTGGTCGTGGAGCTCCGTCGGGAGACTGAGGGGAGCTGCCGAGGTAGGCGCGGACACCTGGCATGGTCTGGGGTGAAATGTTAACAGGCAGTGCCCAAGGCCCCCGAAAGGCTCCCTGGGAGCATCTTGGCAAACAGTCCCCATGTCCTTCTGAGGGAGCCCAGGGGCGTCGGGGGAACCCAGGGGTCGGGTCACCTCAGCTCGACACCTACCTGCTCCCGGTGTCCCTGTGGAAAAACAAAGGCACGTGCCCAAAGCCACATGTTGTGGGTAGATTAACCACAGGGGGACACAACTGGGCCCCCCTTTCTGAAGAACAGTGGACACTCGGGGAGCTGTGTGCCTGGGACAGCCCCCCATCACTTCCGCCCTTCATGTCCCTTTTCACATGGGACGCAGCTGCTGTGTAGCCCCCTGCTAGATGTCAGCTCAGCCCCCATCACCAGCCCAACACCTGGCACACGGAAGGCAGAGAGCGAGCGAGCGAGTGAACTCGAGGGAGGCAGGGGGAGGCTCTCTTGCGCCAGCCCAGCTGATCCCAGAAACCCTGACGTTCTGGTTCGAAGGGTCGGGAGACACATCCTTCGAAGCCCCCGGGTGAGGGTGTGGCCAGCTGCGGTGGGGAGTGGGGGACTAGCAGGGCAGGAGGGCAGGGATGCGGGCACTGTCTGAGCTAGGGGCTGTGCGGCAGGAGGCAAGCCCTGAGTGAGCCACCGAGGAACACTGCTCAGGTCCAGCCTCAGAGGCAGGGCAGGAGCATCGACGACCGGGGTGACTGACATTTTACCGCAATGGGCAAGCAGAAGGCATCTTCCTTTAAGCTTGCGTGCAGGCCGGGTGCTGTGCAGGCCCAATAAACCCGTTGACTAACTGCTGTCGCGTGCCAACCCTAGGCATATGCAACTCCAGCAGACTCCCACACAGTCCTCACACCCTGACATGGGCCCCCAAGCACACGATTTTCATGAGGGGAAACCGGGGCTGCTTGGGCTGCATGGACGATGGCTGTGCTTTCACTGAGCTGAGAGCGTCGCACTGTGTTTTTTGTGGGGGGGCAAGGCCTGCCTGGGGTCCTGGACTGAGGACTGGATGGTAAGGCCTGGCGTGTTTGTGGGAGACGCAGGGACAGGCTGGCAGGCTTTGCTGAGGAGTCTGCACTTCAGCTGCAGGGGTGAGGGCTGGCCAGCACTCAGCCGTCAGCACCGAGTCCTGTGCCACCGCCTACCCTGTGGATAAGATTTTGCTGGAGCACAGCCAGGGTCCCCTCCCACGTCATCCTGAAGCCTCACCGCACAGGGCAGGCGGCTCCTGCCCAGCCCTTCGTGGGCAGTCTGCTCACTCCACTGCTGCCCGGCTGCTGGTTCCTGAGCCTGACGTGCCGGCCACTGCTCTGCAGCAATGAATGGAGTGTTTTTTCAATCCCAATTTTCTGTGCTTCTGTTCCTGTTTACGAGATCAGCACTGCCCCCAAAGCAGCTTGCTGCTCAGTGAAGTGTGCCCTGTGTTCACAGCAGCACGTGAAAACCTCCCATTGGCTCAGACGCTGCTCTTCCAGTCAAGGCCCCTGCTTGGGCCACGGCCCCCACCACACGCCCGCTCCACAGCGGCAGCAGCATGAGGTCTTACTGCTGTGACCCAGAGGGGCAGTGCTGCACATTCTTTCAGGGACGGGTCATCACCCGAAAGTGAAAAGCACGTCCATTTGTTCAGAGGGGGAAACCTTCCCCAAGATGATGGAGAGACCCCAACTGTTGGGGGTCGCAGGGAAGGCGGCAATGGCGGCTCTCGTCCGTCCCGTGCAAGTCACTGTGTCCCCCATGACTGATGTGGCTGCACCCCAACAGGCAGCTCTTCATCTTCACCCCCTGCATTCACCATGACCACAGGGCACTCTTCTCTTGGGGTCTAAATAAAATTCTGTTTTTTCTGGTTCTCATTTCCAAAATGATGGGGCTTCCTCCAAAAGAGTGTTCCTACAGCATCGTAGCCAATGATGCTTTGTGACTCCCTCCCTACACATGGGGCAGGTGGGCTTGCAGGGTGAGCCCAGCATGGCTGGGTGTTCGGGTACCTGTGCCCGTTGCTTCCAGAGCTCACAGTCCACGGTGTGATGTGGGGGCGGCTCGTTCTCTGAAAGTTTCCTCACCCCTTGTCAGAAGCAAACCAGGGGGAGGCTCACATTGGAGCTGGGTTATCACCGAGCGTGTCTTATAAGACTCGAACAAGAGGGTACAAAGCAGCCCCCAGCGCAGACGCGAAGGATGCACTTGCCCTGGGGCCTGGCCAGCCGTCCGGGAACAGCAGGGCCTGCTGCCCAGTGGTCCTGTAATTGACAACCTTCCCTTTGTTCTCATGGGAGACTTTGCGGTTTGCACCCACGTCCGAGAGTCTGTGAATTTCCTGCGATGGCATTCTCTAGGGGAAGCCTCGGGGATGCTGGCCCGTGGGCCCCCGGGTCCCAGGGGGAAGCAGGGCTCAGGGTCTCCAGTGGAGGAAAATGCTAAGGGTGTCTTGGGAACAGTCACTTCCCGAGCTGACCCCTTACTTCTTCATTTTTCCTAACAGTGGACAACAAGGACAAACTGGAGAGATCGTCTGGACTGAGGATTCTTCAAGCCGGAGTGGGGTCGGTGAGTAGCCGAGGGGCTGCCTCGGAGACGCGTCGCTGCGCGGGGAGCCTGCTGAGTGTGGCCTGGCGGGACGGCCAGCGGGCTCGGTCCCATGACGTCACGGGGCGGAGGGGAGGCCAGCGGGCTGGTGCCAGCCAGTCTAGTCATCCTGTGTGGACACGCTGACCCCAGTGGCTGCGTTACTCGACGCTGGTTGGTTGCCTTTGAAATCGTAATTCATGTCTCCCTGAGAAGAAGCGGTCGTGGATAAGAAAAACAATGTACCTCTTCAGGGTTTCGTGATTGTTCAATTTATGGACATGAGCAGGCCAAGGAAATCGAACTTTCCTCCGGAGGTTCAGGAGGGCACACATTTATCTTAATTATTTAAGGACCTATTTGGGGGGAAGGCAATGGAAGAGCAGGAATGTCTCCGTGAGTTAACTTAAGTCCCTCCGAGAGCGGCCACGACCCAGCATGGCCGTGCTGTGAGCGGGAGGAGGCGCTGGACAAACTCTGGGCCGCAGTCCAAGAAGCCTGGCCAGGCCTGCACTCCCGACCTCGGCACAGGTGAAGGAAGCACACACGGGGCGGTGGGCTCTAAGTCAGCGTGGACCAGACCGGCCTGCGCGGCCGCACTGGAAACGGCGGAGCTCATGCCCCGCCACCTCAGGTGGCAGACCGTCGGGAGGGCTGGCTCTCGGCAGCGGGTCTCCGCAGAGCCACCTGAAGACCCGCCGCTTCCTCGGGGACAGTTCCCCAGCAGCCACAGGCCCTGCTCACAGCACGAGCTCCCATCTGACGGGCTGTTCCCCAGGAACGGCGGCTCCCGTGCCCACCGGGCAAGAGGCATATGGGGGCGGCTCACAGAGCTCGCAGGCGGTGCCTGGCAGACTCGTGTCCCTGTGACCCGGCGTGCGGGATGGGGACCACCGGCGACTGACCAACACTCCTCAGAAAATTCAGGGAGGGGCGGCAATATACTCGTCCCTGGCTGTCTTCCGCTGGTGGCCCAGCCTGGGGGAATGAAGTGTCCCCCTGTCACAGGTGGGACTTCAGCAGCCACGAGGATGAGGACGGCAGGGCCCTGGGACCCTCTGAGTCCCCTGGAAGGGTTGTTTCTACAGGACGGGTATTATTGGTGTCCAGGGGTTGGGGACAAAGCCAGATGCGTTCAGGTCGAGGACACCTATGTCACTCAAGCAGAGGAAGTGGAGGCTGCGAACCCTCCCCCTTCCTGGGTGTCTGGGCCACGGGGCGCAGGCCAGTGCATCAGGAGGAGGGACTGCACACGTGAGGCAACCCTGCCCAGCGGAGGGCAGAGCTGGCGACAGGTGAGGGGCGTGGGAGCCCCCAGTGTGGCAGCTGCACCCAAGGGCCTCTGCCTGCTTCCCAGGGATGAGAGGGAGGATCCCACAATGAGTGGGGAGGAGCCCACTGACCGGCCGCTGTGCTGAGTCGGCTGCCCCAGGTGCCCCCGAGCACGTGTTTGATGTCACAGGATCAAGGGGACAGTCAGCAAGGGCCTGAGCCTGCAGGGCCAGCCCCTCACTGTGGCCGGTTTTGAAGAAGGGGCTCACTCCCCCCCACTGCCTGCCCCCCAGGGAGAAACATGGAAACATGAGGGTCAGCAGGCTGTGACCTCAGTCTCCTTGCTCCTGCCCAGCGTCACATCCAGCCCCAGCTATCCATGACGCTTCCGCGTTGGTCCCCACAGCCCGCACCCACGCTCGTCTCTGTGCCCGTGACCTCCGCTGACTTCCCCGTCCCGTCTGTCAGGGTCTGTCTGGAGCCCTCCCTCAGCTCCGCGAGGCTGCCATCTGTCCCTCTGAACCCGGTCTCCCTCCCCACAACTCGGTCTCACGGGTGGGCCCAGAGGACACTTGCGGGCCCAGCCAGGGTGTTGTGAAGATTTCCAGAGATGGCAGAGGCCACGTGCCTGGACGTCTGGGGCTCCCTCTCCCTGCTCACCGGTGTCGCTGTTGCCGTGGTTACCCTCCCATTGGCGGGGCAAGGCCCTCCTCACACACCCTGCTCCTCAGCCTCCAGGTCACCCTCTCACCTCAGGGCCACGTTGTGGCGAGCCCCACACGGTCTCACATGCAACTCACACGTTGCCAATTTGTCACTATGTGTTGCACTTCGAGGAAAACGTCCACTTCCTGCATCTTCAGACCTTTGTCTCCCTGTCCGGGCGTTCATTATGGCTGTGACACCTTCGTCTCTGCAGTCGCCATGACCTGCCCGTCTACTCTTACACCTTGACCGCGCCCACTGTGAGGCTGCAAACACTTTTCCTGCTGCTGCCGGTCCTGCCTCACGGAGGCCCCTTTCCCGTGCGGTTCATGGGGGTCGGAAGAAGGAAACAGCATCCTGGGCCCCCGAGGGCCCCTGGCTGGGTCTGGAAACGGCACGGGAGAAACGCACATGCGTCCGCTGCAGGTGTTATGGGATCCGGTGCCTTTGTGGGAAATGGTGACGGAGAAGCAGCTATGCCTGAGCATTCGTGTCGCATCTGAGGGGTGGAGGGCGCCGTGGGCCAGCACGGGCTGTGTGAAGGGAGGTGAACGGGGACCCCGCCAGGCCTGCTGGCCGGGTGGAAAAGAATCCACCTTGTCCCCCTGGGGGTGGAGAGGGACTCCATCCTGCCTCTGGCGCTTTCTCACTCCTGCAGCCTGACACCCACCAGCCAGGGCCACGTCCTGGGGGACAGTGTCCTGAGCCCATCACTGGTGTAGTTTTCAGAGATTTCTTCAAAGAGCCTGGGGCTCTGAGGGTGTCATTCCCGTGAGGCAGGTGGGCGTGAACCCCAGTGCCGTGTGCTCCGCCCTGACTGGCCTGGGCTCTGTAGCCGCTGGGCTCCCAGGAAGATCTTGCTCAGAGAGAGATTCGGTGGCAAAGACTCGGTTGGTCCCAAGTCCCTTAAGTCTGTGAGCCCGCAATCACTCTTCTCCCCACAGCTGGGTGTGGGTTTGTCTCCGGCTGCACAAGGCAGGTCTGTCAGTGTGGCTGCTGTCACCATGGAAACCGAGTGGGCCTGGCGCTGACCCACAGTGGGTGTCTGGACACAGCTTCGTTTCCTGCCAGGTCCCGGGTGGTCCTCGCCTGTCTGTGGAAAGATGCCACAGCTTTAAACAGCTACTAGCAAAGCCTGAGTCCCATTGTTCAGCGCTTTGCTGACAGGCACCTGGGTGTTCACGCAGACTTGGGCCAGGTTAGTGGGCAGGGGACTTGGGCAGGGATGTCCCACCTGGCCAGGCCGGGTCCCTGGGACACTGGGAGGAGATGGCTGGGCTGCCCAAGTTCTGAGACCCGGGTCAGCAGGTCCGGGTGTGATGTGGGCACCCGGAGGGCGAGGGCATGATGTGTGGGGAACAGGCCTGCAGGGGTGGGAGGAGCTGTGGGGACAGCTCCCCTTCTCCAAAATGCTCTTCAACATCATTTTGCAACGTTTTACTTTGAAGTCATGACAGGGGCACAGGAAGCTGTAGGGGCAGGCCATCACAAAGTCCCCCCAACAGACATGTCCCCATAATCACTGGCCAACAGCAAAACCAGGAGAGCGACAGATGTCGGTTCAGGGTGCGTGCCGAGTCCTCTGCCACTTTCCCTGTAACACCACTGTTGACCACTTTAATACACGGAAGTTGTGCCGCCGAAGTAGACGGCGCACATTCACGCCGACAAACACATGGAACTGCTGAGCCCGGCGGGGCCAGGCTGCCTCCTCGCTGCCTGCGACCCCACCAGTCACTGTGGGGAATGTGGACAGTGACCGTGGCCTCACTGGCCACAGGCTCTGAATGGCGCTGCTCTGGGCATGGCGGGACACAGTCAGCAACCAAAATCACCCCTGGCATTCAGAGCAAGCCGCGTTCTGGAACTGAAGAGCAAGCCTCGGATGCAGAGGGGTGGCCGCAGACAGGAGACGTGTTGGGACGGCTCTGAGCCGAGGAGATGACAGTTCCTAACGGGGTGGAGGGGAGCTCCGGGCACAAACTGAGTGCGATGCCAAGGGGACGCCCTCGCAGCGCCTGTGAACCTAGAAAACTAGCTTCAGGATGGATGCCACAGCCAGACGTACCCTGGACCCTCACCCCACACTGGGCCCCCCACGTCCAGCCTCAGGACACCAGCTGTCACAGCTCCTGGGCACCCGGGAGAGCCATGGGCCCACTCCCCAGAAACAGGCACATTAGACTCACCCAGGACAGCCCATGGTCCAGGGAATCCGTGGCATCCAGGGACCTGGGAGCCCATGTGGGGACCTCAGAGCTCCTTCCAGAGCGGAGCCAGACCTGTGTGGCCCCGGGGACGGGAGGGCTGGTGAGTCTGTCCTGAGCCCCGTTGAGAGGTGTGGGCCCAGTGGTGGGGAGAGACCGGTTCGCCCTGCTGTCCTTTCTGCATGGCGCCTCACTGTGTCATGATCTGAATTTCCTGACAGACAAAACCAAACCCTTTTCTCCTAAAAGCAAAAAGTGCCCCTAAGGACAGCCTGCTTGCTGCGTGGAAAAGAAATCCAATGAAGCTGCATTAAAATGTCTGCAGCAGCCGCCCTAGAAGGTTCTATACTCAGCCCACCGACAGCTTCCGCTCCAGGTGCTGAGCGGTGGGCGAAGGCAGGTCCAGGTCCCCGAGTTCAGACCCTCAGTGCTCACCTTTCCAACCTTTGCTGGACACGCCTATTGCAACTCTGTTTTCCAGTTTCTCAAAAGTGAGAAAAATCACAAAAAAATATGTTTGATCTAATTAACTGCACTTGACATATCGACGGATGTGAGTTTGTTATGAAACGTCTCGCCTGTCTCCTGGAGCGCTTAGTGAAGGACGGCGTCACGGGGGCCCACGGGCTCTGTCGACGCGCTTCCGGGCCCCAGAGCCAGCAGGGTGCCAGTGATGTGGCAGTTGCCATAGCAACAAATTCAATTTTTATTCAGCACTAGAGTAAATAGTCACGTAAAACGAAATGAGTAATGTCTGCATCTCACCCTCACACTTTTATCTGTATTTTTATAGAAATACTCATTCCATTCTGCGTGCCTCCCTTCCAGGGCCGCAACTGGCCTAGGCTGGGTGTGACAGTGTCCCCGTGAGAAACAGAGAAACGCCTTGATCAGGTGCGAGCTGGTCCCCGGAGCATCCCCTGCAGAGCCGGACATGCGGCATCACATGTAATGTTCCAGAAACCCCTTTCCAGTCCTTCAGTCATAAGACTGGGAATCGCTTGGAGGTGAAGAAATGAGGGGGAAACAGGCCAACCCCACAGCTTCCTGAGGACAGCCACGAGGCGGCCTGCTGGCAGTACCTGCCAGTCACATCTGCAGGTGCCTCTCGTCCTTTGTTCCTGTGAGGGGGACACAGCTCCCAGGTGAGGAAATAGACCCAGAGTGGTAAAGTGACCCAGCGGCATCAGGTTTCACCTCCAGTACCTCAACTGTCCCCACAGCTTTGAAACCAGAAAGTCCATGAGCTCTGCCTTCCAGAGGCTCTCACACTTGTGGGACTGGCTTCCGAGCAGCTTTTGGTCTTCCTGGAACATGCCCGCGTCCACCTGGAGACTGAACCTGGCTGCTGGCCATGTCCTGTGCTCCTGCCTCGGAGTCTCCAAGGGGGCCCATGAGCCCCACAGACCAGCGGCTCAGACGGCAGGAAGAGACACCTTCTGGGCCTGAAGTCCAACACCCAGGTGTCAGCAGGGCTGGGTCCTCCCGGGGCCGTGGGGGCCAGCCAGTCCAGCCCCCTGGATGAGGACACTGCTCCCGTGGGGTCGGCCTGCCCACGACATCCCTGGGAGTCCTTCGCCGCTGTGAAGGCCCCACACCAGGCAAGGTCCCAGCGAGGCACTGGGGCAGGACTCCAGCCCATCACTGGGGACACAACTCAGCCCATAACCCAGTGCTACCCCTCCCGCTCCATCAAGAACATGGCCAGTAGGGGCCCCCTCTTTTTCCCCCATTTAATGACCCCACAGGCAGGAGGCATGGAGGGGGGCTGTTCTGAATGGATTTGAAGCCCTGGTGCTCAAGCAGGGGGACGGGTCAGCTGCCCCTCGGCCCCCATGGTGATGAACGTCTCGGGAGAGACGTTCATCAGCGAGCATCCAATCATGTGATTTCACATCTGTCGTCCCTTCAACCTGTGAGCCCCAGAGTAAAGTCTACGGTGTGTCACTCACGCCGGTGTCTCCCACATTCAGCTCCGTGCCGGACGCGCGACAGGAACTCGGCAAACACATGCTGAGCAAGCTGAGCTGCGAGCCCTGGGCTGGGGTGGGCGCCCCCACGTCCCTCCACACCATCTTCCTCATGCAGACTGCTTCCCGTGACAGATCTGCCACAGTGCCCGCTTCCTCTATTGTCACTAAAATCTGAGAGCACCCCCTTTTGGGACGTGGCCCCATTCTTTCCCTAACCATTCGTGCTGCGGCCTGCTTCTCCATGACTGTGGACTTGAAACCCCCTTCCTTTCTGCTTAATCCATGAGCTTGTTTCAAGGGCTCTTCACACCTGCATGAGATCAAAGCAGCCTAAAACAGAGTCAAACGTTAAGTTTAAAATAGCCTCACGTCGACACAGACCTGCCCTCCTTGCAGTGGTTGGCAAGTGAGCAGAGGTGCATGTGGCCAGGAGGATGTTGTGGCCTTGGAACTGGGTCTGGATCCTCAAGGGTCCTCAAAAAGCCACCGTCACCTGCGTGCACCCACCCCTGACTAGACTGACGGCCAATGGTCAGTGCCACCCCCAGCCGACGGCAACCCCAGGCCGGGCCCTGTCCAGGCCCAGACCTCACTTCCCTGGAGACTGAGTGTGGACGAGCCCACGGCCGGGGGCCGGGCCTCTGGCATCAGGCTGCCCTTCCCATTCGCAGAACATACTTTGTCCCCCCAGATCTGGGAGCCCCCACCGCCCAGCCTGGGGCCATGGCACCCACTCCCCAGAGGGAAACCACTGCCCGCTGGGGTCTGGCCATCTTCATCCCCCTACAAACAGGAACCTCCCCTCGTGTGTCTGAAACCTCATGAAAAGGCTGATACGGCCTCTGTGCGTGTGGACCCTCCTACTGGATTAAACTGGTTGATGAGAACATAAAGCAAACGTGTCTTTAAGAAGTGACTGCTTCCCTGTGTGAGCACCTAGAATCAACGCTCCACTAAAAGTGTCACATCGTGTCCTCTGTTACGCGGCAGGCACGTCCCTGCCATCATGGAAAAGGGCTGACGTGGGGTGACACAGACGAGGGGCTGTTTCTGGGCCAGCTGTGTCAGTTTCCTGGAACCGCTTCCCTGAGGGGTGCAGACGGGGCACAGACCAAGAGTCCACGCCGCCCAGCCGGGAGACCACAGCCCACGCCCAGGGCGCGCAGGGCAGCTTCCCCGGGGCCTCTCTCCTGGGCGCCTGCTCCCTGTGCCCTCACGCAGTCATCTGAAGGTCCTGCTCCATAAGGACACCACGCAGGGCTGCCCTTGTGACCTTTTACCTTAGGTCAGCTCTTTGAAGGCCCCTCTCCAATGACAGTTGCATTCTGAGGTCCTGGGGGATTGGACCCCAACCTACAGATGGGGGGGAACACAGTGAGCCCCCAGCACAGACCCTCAGTCAGATCGGTCCTGTCTCATTAAACTTGGGGCTCCTTTATCCAGTGGATCCAGAAGACAGAGTTTGGACGCCCAGCTTCTCAGAAATAGCTGTGCTGTCTCCTACACCCCGTCAAACAACTAATGGGCAAGTAAAATTCTTCCAAGCCAATTGGGGAGAGTAA
Organism: Macrotus californicus; assembly: GCA_007922815.1. Lineage (NCBI taxonomy): Eukaryota > Metazoa > Chordata > Mammalia > Chiroptera > Phyllostomidae > Macrotus > Macrotus californicus. The sequence goes on from VMDR010000040.1 coordinate 208,105, forward strand.
AAAAAAAAAAAAAGGAAAGAAAATTTAGTGTGTAGTTTGAGTAACATTGTGGACACTTTTGTCCAAAAACCCCTAAAACCACAAGTTGACCTTGGACACCAGCCATGAAATGAAGCAGAAATCAGCTGCGGTGTTCTGCCGGTGATGGCGTCTGGGTGGAGGGTCCCAGCTGCCTAGGCGGGCGTTGCCACTGGCCGGTCCCCTCGGGCAGTTTCCAGGGAGGGGTTGCTGCTCCCTCTTCCAGCGGGATGTTGACATGGGGGCACCGGAAGAATTCTCGACATTGAAGCAGCATAAGTTGTGTTACAATTTTCTTTCGTTGACCAAGGGTTGTTTGCAGCTTCTTTACTGACGGGAGCCTTCGCATGTGGGTGTGGGGCAGGTAGGCTAATGAATGTATTTCAGGGACGTCAGCGAGCCTGCCTCCCACCGCAGCACGAAGGGACTGACTGTGAACCACTAATTCTTGGGTCTTCTCTGAGTGAATGCAGGCAAATTCTGGTCCTCAAAGCCCTGCTAATACACAATGTTCAGTTTTTAATTTCCAGTCCATCTTAGATTACGGGGATGAAAAACAATATTTAATCCCTCGTTAACACATGAATAAGCGGAAGCTGTCATTTTTACCCAGACAATAACGGGATTATCTCAAGAACTGTCAGTTTATGTAAAAACATTATGTTGCCCAAATTTTCATAAAAATTAGCGGTGGATAATATTCAAGATCAGAGCGATGGGAAGAGGCAAGCCTGTCTTCATGGTAATAAATATTCATATTTGTCTGCTCAGGAGATGAAAATCTAATCAAGGGGCTATTGAGGCACTGGCTTTTTTTTTTTTCATGGAAGACGTTTCATCTAAATCGGGTTGGATATGGAAACTGGTCTCGAGGGGCCTCCAGGCCAGGGGCACTCAGGCCGCGGGGGGGTGTCCACGTCAGACGCTGTCCTGGCGTAAAGCGCTCCCGCCGACAGGCACCGCAGACGTGGCAAGCCGCATCCTAAACGTTCCGTGTGGTGCAGTGTTTTGCACCCTCCTTCCTTTTTTTAAGGAAAACAACCACACAATTTCATGCCAGTTAACTCCTAGCTCCAGCAGGGTTAGAACCGCCTGTGTTTTTGCTTCTGTCGACAATCACCATAAATCAGAAGACACTCGGCATGAAGCCTAATGAAATACGTGTGGCTTTGGGAAAAAAAGCCAGGAACGGCAGGCTGTTGCTGTGTACGCATCACGTGTGTGCATCTGTGTGCATGCCTGTGTGGAGGTGCACATGCGTGTGTGTGCTCCTGCTCTCTCCTGGAAGCCTGCACTTTCCCCTTCACGTCAATGGGCATTTCAAAACACCGAGTTCCACAATCACTCATCAGTAAACACGAGTGCAGGTGGGCTCCACGAGCGTTTCTGGTCCATCGAGGAACTGTCATCAGTAGGTGGATGTCCAGGTCACTGAGAACCCCTTCAGTCTCAGGTGCCTCCCTTAGGGGTAAGGAGAGGACCAGGGGCCAGTGGCCAGTATGCCAGGGATGAAGCCGTGATGTGACCTTGGCATGCACTGGGGATGATGCCCACCTATGGAGACCGGGTCTCCTCTAATCGCTATTAACTACCTCGGAGAGCAGCGTGCTTGTACTGCTGTGTATCCATAGCATATAGCCTTGCTGTCTAGCTACTTTTAAACCCCCTGACTCAATAGAGATCATTATGGGATGGCCTGGTTATTTGGGAAAAGCACATGGAATATTTCCTTTCTGAAGACAAAGTTTCCTGGACAGAAACCCTCTCTACCAGCTCCTTCTGCAATGCAACAGGAGAACTGAAGGAGAAAAAAATGGGAAGGACCTGGACCAGCTTCCTTCCTCCCACATTGCATTCACACCTATTATGCGTCCCTAACGGCCAGCGCTGAGGCCTCCCAGAGTCACAACCCACAGACCCTTGTCCACCTCGCTGTATCGTCGGGTCCCCCGTTTGACACTGGTACAGAGACATGTGTTTTCTCACCATGGCATAGGGGGCATGCAGAGAGGGCAACAGAAAGAACCTGAGATAAGTGGTGTCCAACGTGGTGAGTGAGGGTCAATGAGTGTTTCAGGGACATTCCTCCTGCAAGTCAGGCTTGGGCGTGTCCCTTGGGTGCTGCCCTCTCTGGGTCCCTGACAGCTGTCCCTCTGCCCTGAAATGCAGACTTGGGAAGAACTGCAATGTGCTCTTCGGTCCCCAGCCTCTGCTGGGACTAGGGGTCATGCTGCCCTGGCTGCCCTCCCAAGGGACGCAGGTCTGCAGTTCTCGTGCTGGTCAAAAGTGAGTCAACCTGCATCTCAGCTGTCAGGTGCTGGACCAACAGTCCCATCCTGCCAAGCTGGGGCTCCCAAAAGAACCAGGACCAGTGGGCAGGAAAATATTCACTAAGACTATACTTTCAGAGATCATTTCTATAGTTCGTTACTAGAAGATTCACTAAGAGGACTTGGAGGCTGAGAAGCCCCACAATCTGCCCTCTGCAGCCCAGAGGCCTGAGGGAGCCAGTGGTGTGAGTCCAAGTCCAGCCCCAAAGGCCTGAGAACCAGGGAGCCAGCAGTGCCCTGAGTCTGAAGACCAAAACCACGGAGCCCCGACGGAGGAGCAGGAGGAGACGGGCGCCCCGCACAAGCAGAAAGCCAACCGACCTCCTCAACAGACATGCAAGGCAAGGGGTCCTCCTCAGTGTAGGATTCAAATGCTCACCTCTTGCAGGAGCCCCTACAGACACACCCAGAAAGTGTGTGCCAGCGACTGGGCACCCCTTAGCCCAGACACAGTGACACAAAATTAACTGTCACACTCCCTGACATTGCTTTGCTTCAGGCTATCTCTTGCTTCTTCATGAGGGGACCAGCAGGGATGTGTGTCATGTTTCCCACTGCGCTGTGTCCACGGCGGTTCCGGGCTACACGAGCTCCAGGGAATGTCCTTGAGGCATCGCAGTGGCTCCCCTGGGCCTGAGGGACAGTGTCCTGTGACCTCCAGGTTGAAGTGGGAACTTGCCGAGAGCTTTGCCTGCCTGCCTGGCCCTGCTCCCAGTGGGGATGCAGAACAGCCCGCCCTGTGGAAGGGCCCAGGGACCAGCTTGGGGAGGACGAGGCCTCGGAGCCATGTGGGCCAAGAAGTCTCCAGGACCCATGAAGGGGAGCTCTTGCATAACTGCACTGACCGGCTGCCCCCCTACATCCACTCCAGTTTTCCAAGGAAAAGGAGGAGCTGCCGCAGCAGAAACAGCATTGGGATCCAGGCCCCCCACAAAACACCTCTGCCCACAGTGTCCATCCCGGGACCTCGATGTAGAGCTGTCTCCCAGAGCTGAGACAGAAGGTTCTGTCTCGGGGTCGGCACAGCCACAGCACCTGAGAGGCCTCGGCACAGAGAAGATGCAGCGTGGTGGGCATTTCCTACAACACTGGAGACCAAAAGAGGGCGTCACTCACAGTGGCATGCGCTCGCGCCTTCTGCCCTGTCAGGGGCTAGGTGAGGGGAAGGCCCAGACAGACAGGCACAGGTAGAGTGGGGGCAGCAGCTCCTGCTCCGGAATCAGGCCCTGGATTCTGACCCTTGTCGGGAAGAGCTCAAGCAGCTGTTTCTCCAGATACAGAACCAGCCAGAGAACTGGCTCAGTGAAGCCAGCCAGACCCCTGGCCTCACAACCCCCCGAGCTGGACATCCAGCTGGACGCAGGACCAAGAGTGCTGTGCTTGCTGTAGCCACTAGGGGTCACACTTACATCCTCTTCTCCAGAGCTCATGGGATGCTAGAATTAGGATGTCTCCCCCGACCGTACTTGGCAGGAATCTCCTAGGACTTAGGACAGGATGGGCAAGGACAGGAGAGGAGATGGCGAAATGGGCAACCAGAGTCTCTTGAGTGACCTGCCCCCTAGACTGCAATGAAAGGGTTGGCAGTGACTTTGTCCCTAACGTCATGCCTGAACTGAAATCCTCTATGGCTGACCTGCATTTTCCCTCTTCTGCTGGGGCTACCTGAAGCCCACAGGAAGCAGGCCACCAAGGACTCTTAGTGCCCACAGAAGGCCGGGACACCTGCCATGTCCTCTGGAGAGAGGGATAACCAGTGTCCAGGCCATCGCCAGCCCTCCGCAGGGGACCCGCACAGCCCTCCATCCCAAAACAGGTCACTCATGGGACCGTCCCCTGTCCCACAGGCTCTGGCCCCAGGGGGACTTCCTGAGGCTGTGATAGCATGTTCTTCCATTCACGTGTGCACACGTGGTGTGTGCATGTGTATGTACTTGTGTGAGCCAGTGTGCATGTGTGTGTGAGCCTGTGTGCATGTGCCTGTGCATGTGTGTAACATGTGACCATGTTTGCATGTGCTTTTGAGTGTGTGTGTGAGCTTGTGAGAATGTGCACTGTGTCAGCCTGTGCATGTGTGTGGTAAACCTGTGAGTATGTAAGAATGTGTGCATGTGATCAACTTCCAGCCAAGATGGAGGTGTAGATAGACACACTGTGCCTCTTCGCACAACCAATAGAAGGACAACAACAAATTTTAAAATAAAAAACAACCAGAACTGACAGAAAATTGAACTGTATGGAAGTCCAACAACCAAGCGCTTAAGTAAGAAACATTCACCCAGACTGGTGGGAGGGGCGGAGACAGGTAGCCAGGCAGAGAGGACTCTCGGTGAGGCAGCAGCTGAGGGACCGGGCAGTCCCGCAGTCACATGCGGATAAACTGGGAGGAACTACTGGGGAGCACAACAGACCACACAATCCAGGGCTCCGGCACAGGGAAATAAAGCCCCGAAACCTCTGACTGTAAAATTCTGTGGGGGGTTGAGGCAGCAGGAGAAACTCCCAGCCTCACAGGATAGTTTGTTGAAGAGACCCACAGGGTCCTAGAACGTACACAAACCCTCCCACTTGGGACTCAGCACTGGAAGGGCCCAATTTGATTGTGGCGAGTGGGGGAAGTGGCTGAAAGCCGGCAGAGAGCACAGCAAATGGCACTGTTCCTCTCAGACCCCTCCCCCACGTACAGCGTCACAACACAGCGATGTGAGTTGCCCCACCCTGGTGAATACCTAAGGCTCTGACCCTTACTACATAACAGACATGCCAAAAAAAAAAAAAATGGCCCAAATGAAAGAATAGATGAAAGTTCCAGAAAAAATACAACCAAGCAATGAAGAGACAGCCAACCTATCAGATGCAGAGTTCAAAACACTGGTAATCAGGATGCTCACAGAAATGGTTGAGTATGGTCACAAATTAGATGAACAAATGAAGGCTATGAAAAGTGAAATAAAGGAAAATGTACAGGGAACCAACAGTGAAGGGAAGGAAACCGAGACTCAAATCAATGATTTGGACCAGAAGGAAGAAAGAAACATTCAACCAGAACAGAATGAAGAAACAGGAATTCAAAAAAATGAGGAGAGGCTTAGGAACCTCTGGGACAACTTTAAACTTTCCAACATCCGAATCATAGGGGCGCCAGAAGGAGAAGAGGAAGAGCAAGAAATTTAAAACTTACTTGAAAAATAATGAAGGAGAACTTCCCCAATCTGGCAAAAGAAATAGACTTCCAGGGAGTCCAGGAAGCTCAGAGAGTCCCAGAGAAGTTGGACCCCAGGAAGTACACACAATCGTAATTACATTACCCAAGATCAAAGTTAAGGAGAGAATCTTAAAAGCTGCAAGAAAAAAGGAGACAGTAGCCTACAAAGGAGTGCCCATAAGACTGTCAGCTGATTTCTCAGAAGAAACCTTGCAGGCAAGGAGGGGCTGGAAAGAAGTGTTCCAAGTCACGAAAGGCAAGGACCTACATCCAAGATAACTCTATCCAGCCAAGCTATCATTTAGAATGGAAGGGCAGATAAAGTGCTTCCCAGATAAGGTCAAGTTCAAGGAGTTCATCATCACCAAGCCTTTATTAAATGAAATGTTAAAGGGACTTATTTAAGAAAAAAAAGATCAAAAGTGTGAACAGTAAAATGACAACAAACTCACAACTATCAACAACCTAACCTAAAAAAAAAAAAAAAAAACAAGAACAAAAACAAACTAAGCAAACAACTAGAACAGGAACAGAATCACAGAAATGGAGATCACATGGAGGGTTATCAGGGGAGTGGGTGGGGAGAGAGGGGGAAAAGGTACAGGGAATAAGAAGCATAAACGGTAGGTGGAAGATAGACAGGGGGAGGTTCAGGATAGTATGGGAAGTGGAGAAGCCAAAGAACTTACATGTATGACCCATGGACATGAACTAAAGGGGTGGAGGATGCAGGCCAGAGGGGGATAAAGGGGAGAAAAAAAATGGGACAACTGTAATAGCTAGTCAATAAAATATATTTTAAAATTTTTTAAATAAAGAATATATGCATGTGAGCATGCATGCATATGTGAGTCTGTGGGCATGTGTGTCCGTGCGAGCTTGTGTCTGTGTGTGTATGAGCAGGGGCTGTGGTGTGTCCATAGCAGGGAGAGCCCTGAGAGCCGTGCGGGGACAGGAGCCTGTCCAGTTGTGCTGAAAGGTGGAGAGAGGAACAGAAGAAGCCTGGAGACCAGCTGTGGGCCACTCCAGCACCTGGTGTCTGATTCCAGGGGACCGAGGCAAGGCCTATTCCCAAAGTCCTCGTGACGCTGTGGCCCGAGGCCCCACTGTGAGAACTGCTGCTCTGAGCTTCGGGTCTTGCAGGGGAGATGACAGGGAAACTGAGACCTAATTCAGAGCTAACTGGGGCGGTCCTGAGAAGCCCAGCTTCCTCCAGGGACACAGGGATGTTGGTGTCAGTACGTAGCCAAGGGCATGTGCCATGGGTACAGGGCACTGCTCGGAGGACAGAAGAGGGCGTGCGGGTGGTGTGGGCCGGTGGGAGAGCATTGCTCCCGCTCCTCCCCACGGTCCCCTTCTGAGTCTGTCCCCCACACAGAGCCATGGTCCAGGCCTGTGACACGTCTGTCCACTCATGAAAGGGAAGTATGAGCTTATTTACTTCAACACCGAGTACAGAGCCATGGGACTCTCTTGTCGAATGAAATGCTCCGCCAGATTCCATAGAACATCAGGCAAGTGAGAGGCGCTGAAGCTGCGGGCCCAGCCCTCCTCTCAGCGAGGGTCGGAGGCCCTTCGCAGGCCTCCTGCGGGTCACAGGGCCGCGCTGGGGGACGCGCAGGTGCCCTGAGTACAAACTGGAGACCCAGGGAATGTTGGCAGGAACAAGCTGATATTTCAACTAAAAACCACCTTGGCACCAAGGCAGAAATTGGGGCTATGACTTCCTCACACTTACAATTCTTCACTGAGTGCCGTCGTGTGCCGGGGGGTGCTGGAGGCCTGTAACCTCTATGTCAAGGCCTTTGTGAATCGTGGTCTGGTCCTCCGTGGAGCCGTCTGGACAGGGCTGGTGTTGGAGCAGGAACCGTGCAGCAGTTGTTTGGTTCCCCCACGGTCTTGAACTAGTGCTTGACTCGGTCCAAGACGGGCCCTCTGGCAGATGAGCCTGCGTAGCCCCTCCAGCACAGGACCCCCGTGGTCTCAGACCTCTGCCTCGCTCAAGCCGCTGGCACAGTGTGCTTAGAATATGGTTCCTGCCCACCTCTGTTGGATGGATGGACAGACAGACGGATGGGCGGATGATGGATGGCTGACAAATGGGTGAATGGATCATGGATGGATAAGCACCTTATGTTGGATGAGAGACCCTGGGCATTTTTTGCCCCCTTGTGAGTATTAAATGTTCACTCATTCCGTAGTATTTTGTTAACTTCAGGAAGTGTGCTTGACTCTGGGGAGCAGACGATGAGTGGGAGGCACTTCTCGACCAACTGAGCACACACCCGAGGGCTCACTCTCAAGGCAGCAAATACAGGTTGGCGGTTCAGGTGCCGATGTGTGTTGTGAAGGGGGAGAGAACGTAAGATGGAAAGCCGTGGGTTTTGCCTTGATGAGCTTGTCGTCTGGGGGCAGAGCCCTAACGAACACGTGGGGATGGCAGGAGGCAACAGTGTGTGATGGGTTTGCCCACGGGTGGGAGGAGCGGGAGGTTCTTTGAGTTCAGAAGAGAACCCGTGGCCATGGCCTCTGGGCCACCCAGGGAGCTCCTGAAAGAGATGGTACTCACGCCGGTGCCGTGGGCAGAGTGGTGTCGAGGAAAACACAGGGTGGGTAGAGCCGTGCCCCCCAGACTGTGATTAGTTATGGCAGCCCTGGGAGACAGCGGCTGGACCCGAGAGGTGTTTCCATGGGCTGAGGCACGTCCCCTCATTTCCTGCAACACCTGCCCTCAAGGAGCCGGGCCCATCGCTCTGATGTCCACTCGGTGCTCCTTTGCCCTCCCCAGAGCATCTGTCGATATCCAAGGCAGGGAAGGAGGCTCTGAGGACAGGTGAGCTCCTCACTGGGGCTGGGCGCAGGAGGGCGGAGCCTCCAGGGCCACTGCACCAGCCCCTGGGGCAACGAACGCACTAAGGGCCGGACCAGCCCCGCTTTGTTGTCTGACCGCGCCCCTCGGCCGCCTGCTTCTGAAGACATTAATCGCATGATTACTTTTATGAGTTCTTCTGATTACCCATTAAGTTACCTTTTCCGCACTTCCGCCGTACCATTAGCGTTTATAGTGCAGCTTCTTTAATTTCTCACCTGGCAGGGGCTCCGGCACATTTGAAGGCTGCATTACCCACTCAATAAACAGGGAGAGTTTAATTTTCTGTGTCAAGGATTGGTGTGGACTTGGGAGGATCATGCTTCAGATATTATGCTATCGAGAATGACATTTAATTTTGCAGGGGACAAATCTTGTTTCTCACTGTCAAAGCGATGTGCGCAGAGCGTGATGGCAGAGAGGTGTGGAGACCCGTGCGGCTCCGAAGGAGACGCTGCCGGTCACGCCCGTCTCCCTCCCCGTTTGCTAATGTGTTTGCTTTAATTGGGCCTGTCTCTTCCCAGAGAAGAGCCTGATGCCGTTCGGTGCCCGTCCGTGAGGGACGCAGCTGTGTGCGCGCCTGTTGGTGGCACGTGCCCGCTGCCCTGGCACCCCGGGGCTGGTTCTTACAGGCGCAGACCTCACAGGGTCCCCCTAAACGTGTCCTTATGAGATTGGACAAGAAGGCGAAGTGGCCAGACTCCTGCCACTGCACCAAAGATGGCATTCGAGACGGGCACCACTCTTGTTCTGAGATCTCTCCCCTCCCCCTGGAAATGTAAGAGCGAACAGATCTGTAATCAACAGACAGCCAGGTGGACAGGGTGCCTAACTGGACCGTGTGGAAACGACGCCGTAAAGGGAGAATGCGTAGGTGGAGGGCGGACTGGATCAGCGACGTGGGAGCATTGTTTCCCAGCTGTGCACACAAAGGGGATGCAAGCACGCTGTGTATAACATTGTGCATGGGCCTCGGGCTTCCCTGAGGTTAAAATGTGTGTGGGATTTCAGCTGGCTGCCGAAAGGCGAAACCCTGGGAGGTTGAAGATGCTTTGTTTTTTAAGATTTTATTTATTTATTTTTAGAGAGGGGAGAGGAAGGAGAAAGAGAGACATCCATGTGTGGTTGCCTCTCATGCTCCCCCTACTGGGGACCTAGCCCAAAACCCAGGCATGTGCCCTGACTGGGAATCAAACCAGCAAGCCCCTGGTTCGCAGTCTAGAGCTTAATCCACTGAGCCACGCCAGCCAGGGCCAAAGATCCTTTTAATTGGTTGGTTCTTCAAGTATCAGCCAACAGAGCTGGGTGTTGTGGTGGAGGGGTGGGGGGGAAGGAGCCATCCATGGGCCGCACCATCCCATGGGCCACACGCCGCCCCACGGGCTCCCTGCAGCTGTGAGCCAGCAAGGAGAGTGCGGGACTAACCACAGACAACAGGCCTGGTGCCCAAAAATGCAATTTTTTCATAAATTATAGGGAAAATAGTAGCGTTGCTGGAGTAACCTTTATTTTCTCCCTGCTTCCCTGTTTAACTACACTTCCTATTTATTTTTCACGTCAGACTCACACCCTGTCCCGCAAGCTCCTGAACAACATCCGAGCTGGGGTCTCTGGCCTCTGAGGGAGCCCTCCCTCCATATCCTCAGGTCATTTTGGGTTCATTTAGGGGAGATTTAAGAGTCATCGTGTGGAATGGGAAGGGGAGGGGCCCCTCACCTGAGTTTCATTTAAAATTTAAATACAATGTTATAAGTTTTAAAAAAGCCTGTCAGGAAAAACAGGCCAGTCTCGTTAGCAGCCTGGGATGGGGGGCAGCGGTCTGCACAGGAACAGCCAGTCACTGGGGATGAGTAGGTGGATGGATGGATGATGGGGAGGGGGACACCCACACGGACATAGACTGGGTGGCCCTGTGGAAGGTCCCTGTGTCATGGCCTGAGTTACAGGTAGCCTTCTGCTTGTGCAGAGTCAGGAAATGCATATTTTTCTTGGAATGCTCATTTCATTTTGTTGAATATGTATGTGGAAAACAGAAAATACAGAACAACAAAATCAGAGTCACTAATAATTCTGCCACCTCAGTTCCCTCACTAGCTGGTGTTCTTTTAGAACACAGGTGCATGCCACACGAGGTAGATCATCCTGCTTCTTGCCCAGCACGCCTGCCCTTGCCGAGCCGTCTGTGAACACAGCTCCAGGAGCCCGGAGCTCCTTCTGCGGCTGCGCTGGATTTGTTCCACTGGTCGCTGCTGCATTTCGGCTGCTTCCAGAATTTTACTTTGCAAATCTTGCTGCAGTTACTCTGTTTGTGCATAGATTCAATCTATGTAGATTATTATGCCTTTAGGGTCCATTCCTAAAAATGCATCTACCGCGTCAGGTGATGAGGAGTCTTCCCACCCCTGATTCTTCTTGTCCCCCCAACCCAAGGGCAGCCCCCGACCCCAGGGACAGCCGCACTCGGCACCGCCACTTCGTTCAAGTTTCTGGCTCTCATTAAGGCCAATTCTGGCAACTTCTCATTGCTTTAACTTGCAGTCCTGTCTTCTTGTGACAATACTGTATCGTGCTGGACGACTTATCGTCACACTTCTGGGACGACGCGTCCCTGCCATGGGCTGTCCCCTCCTTGTGGCAGCTGTCCCCTGAGGGCCCCGCGCCTCCATCTGCTGTCATGCTCTCTGAGGTGCGGGGTGTGCAGCTTCCGAGCACCTAAATGTGGTTCTCGTTTCCGTTCTCATCCCATCGGTTGTTCTCAGGTCTACGAAGTCCCCGCAACCCTGCGACCAGTCCCAAGGCCATGCTTCCAGTGTTCCTATGGCCTGTGTTGTTCCACTGCATCCTTTCACTCACCTGGACCGCGTGTTTCGGTCGACATGTGTTGTGAAGCGAGGGACCCACAGGCCTGTTATCTGCCCTCCTCTGGCGTGTGTCACTCAGTGTGTCCTCGTCCACTGGCACATCTCAGTTCTGTGACCCCTAACTTCCCAAGAGGTCACACAGCTGTGCCCCTGTGACCAGCACAGCGCCAGGACCAAGGGTCCCCTGGTCAGTCATGTGACCAATGGAGCATGCCCCCACCTGACTGATGGGTGGGGAGCAGAAGGCGGGAGGTCTCAAGGTGCTGGAGACGGGCCAGGCCGTGCTCTCGGGCTGCAGGCCCCATGGGAGACAGGGGCTATGAAGCCGACTCTGCCCACTTCCCATCCTGACCCGACTGAAAGACTCGTGTTTTATGCAGGTGAGTGACTTGTCAGTCCCCAAGTTTCCGTGTGAGAAGGAGTTTTGACCAGAAGAAAACCCAAACATACTTGGGCGTTCGTTGCCCTCCCACTGTCCGGCGTCAGCACTGTACCGGAGTGCTAAACCCGAGCACGCCGTCTCATCCTTGCTGTGCCCAGTCTGTCCATGGCCACCACGCGACGCCCACACTGCTGGCCCCGGGTGCGTCTCTCTGCCCTCGTGCCTCCTACGGTCTGGGGCAACAGGAAGATTTTCCCTCAGGTCGCCCGTTTCCCTGGCGTACAGGGCTTCGATGACTTCTCACGCCCCCGGGAAAGGTGCCGCTGGCCAGCCATCCTCAGGCTTCAGCTCTGGAAGGCGGAGCGCTGCTCCTTTTACAGAAAGGTCTGGGCCGGACCTTCCGGAGACAGAAGACCCTATTCGGCCTCTAAGTCAGCCCCAGGCCCCACGCGAGACAGTTGGTGGAACCACGACGGGCTATGCGTTCCTCTCCTTCCCGCCCGACGCCGCTCACCCCCTTCATGTTTCCCATTTCTTCCTTCTGTTCGGCGGCGACCTCGTGGTGCGCAGAGGCACGCGTCTGGGTCCAGGGGCCCGGGAGTCAGGCAGGACGCGGAGGAGCTGACACCGCGGCATTTCTGTCGACCCAGTGACCCTCCGAGTTTTCTGGCCTTCTGCTCGCTCCTCAGGTTCATACTTAGAGTGAAAACAAAAGCATTCCGTCTCCAGCTGACAAGGACGCAGCCATGCTTAGCCCACCCCAGCGGACTGGAGCCGCTGCGCTGCTCAGACCCACGAGCAAAGCGCGAGACAGCCTCCGCTGGCGGCGATGCGCAAAGTGTGGTCGCCCCCACCCCATCTGAAGTAATGCTCCTGTTTGTTAAGCAGAAGAGGAGATGCAGCCCAAGCCGACACCAGTTACACCAGTGACGGCGTTTTTTTAACTGATTTGAGAGACAAAGGGAGAAACATTGGTTTATTTTTTTTTTAATTTTATGTATTTATTTTTAGAGAGAGGGAAAGGGAGGGGGAAAGAGAGGGGGAGAAACATGAATCCGCCACCTCTCTCACGTGCCCCACTTGGGGACCAAACCTGCAACCCAGGCCTGTGCCCTGACCGGGAATCGAACCCGCAACTTTTTGCTTTGTGGGATGACACCCAACCAGCCAGGGTGAAACGCTGATTTGTTGTTTCACTTATTGACGCATCATCTGTTGATTCTTGTATGTGCCTTGACCAGGGATCAAACCCACAGCCTTGGCACATTGGGACAGTGCTCTAACCCACTGGGCTGCCGGGCCAGGGCGGGGGCTGCCTTTAACTGGCACCCAGCCCCCAGGCCCACTGTGGAGCAGCAGCTCTGGGGCTGTTCCATCCCCGTTCCTCATGCTCTCTGGTGCCACATGGTCATGGGAGCCGCTTCCAGCCCCAGGACTTAACAGAGCACCAGGCCCTGCTACGCTCGCAGCCACCCTGCAGTTCACGCAAATGCAACAGAAGCCGGGGCACCTTCTGCGCGGTTTTCCAGCACGGCTGTCTGGAACCGGGGAGCTGCTGCCCTCCCGGCTAAGGAGTCTGGGGACCAGACCTCGGGCGTCAGTGTGGGGCAGGTTTCAGTTCCAGCTCTGCCTGGCGGGCACCAGTCAGGGTCCAGCATGGGGACGTCCAGCACAGGACCTGGGCAGAGCTAGTGCGCAGTGGCCTCAGGCAGCCCCCCAAGCCCTGGGGGCTCCAGACACCCTGCTCGCTGTTCCTGGCCCCGACACAGGAACGTGATGAGAGTGTGTTGCCCAAACGCTTTAAGGGACTGAAGTCGTATGGCCTGCCTCCCGAGGGCCAACAAGGCCCTTGTCCGGGTCGCACCTGCGGAAACAATCACTTTGGGAGTAGAGTCCTGGAACGTTTGTTTTCGACTTTGAACGGCTTCTCTCTGTAGAGGAAACTTATCATCGACTCTTTAAAACACATTCCTAAGGAAACAAGCGCAGTCGTCCCTATTAAACATGGGTTCCACGTTTCAGAACTGAAGCTGGGCTCGCGGCCCACTGTGCCTGGGTACCCCAGCAAGCACGGCGTGGAAGGAGACAGCCTGGCAGCACCGCAACTAGCACGGTGTTCAGTTCGGCGGGGACGAAACCCGTTTCCCTTAGAAAGCCGTAAGCAGTGCAGGAAGAGCGGGGTTCGGAGAAACAGCGACGTCATCTCTTCACTGAACCCACGACTCCAAACCACCGACTGCTTGGGGGCAAGTTGTTTCGGAGACCACACCGAGAAAACTGAGCGGCCTCCACCAGCCTGCACCGCGGGCCCCAGTTCCACCGAAACGGGCACACACTGGAGTCCGTGACCCACACAGGCCCCCGGAAACGCGTCGTCTGTCTTGCAGGAAGTTACCGTGGACTGGAGTCGGCCTGGTTCTGTTGGACCTCTCCTAAACAGACACTTGACTTAAAACTCACTTCCGCAATAGCCAGAACCTCCACCGTGGGCTCCTCGTCAGCGGGTTTAATGTCTCTGCACCTTTCCTTCGCTCTGTGCTCTCGGCAGTGACAGCACAGACGGCCACGAGGCAGGGTGGCCACGCTGATGGCCACCGCAGCAAGCAGGCTAGGGGCTCGTGGACACGGGGGTGGTCTCCTGTTTGGCCGCCTGCTCCATGCACCGGCCTTTAATCTATTCAGCCTCTGAACCCAGCTGCTGAGGAGACACACGGCACCCAGCCAGGCCGGGAAAGGAAGACGGCACCGACAGAGAAACACTGTGAGGGAGCCCCTGGCTGCCTGAGTTCCGTGGCTGGTCCAGGGGCACTCTGGGACCAGCCTCAGTGCCTCACACTCGCCTGCTGACGGCCTGTGTCCCCCACGAGACCACTGACCATCGGCCAGGCTCCTCTCATCCACCGCCCCGTCCCGAGTGGCTCCCATCTGATAGGAACCTCATACGGTCGCGTCGAGAGAAAGACCAGGCAGGGTGAGCGGGCTGGGGGGATCTGTTAACTCTGCTTCGCGGAAGGAGAAGGAAGTTGTAAATAGGGGACCCAGCTTGTCCAGAGGCCACGTGACCCTAAAGCCGACTCACTGCTGAAGCGCAGGTCCACGGGGCTCTGTCTGGTCTGGGGACAATGTGCGGCGTGCGGGGCCCCCTGCGTGGTGGCGGCACTGGGCAGGTGCCTGGGAAAGGCGGCCCAGGCCTCGTCCCTCTCCCGCCCATCACCCAGGCGTCTCTCAGAAGTCTCAGAAGTCCGTATGGGGGCAGCGGCCCACTCAAATCACTGACCAGGAAGAGGTGGGAAGTGGACAGGGACGTGTGGCTTCTGAGCAAAGATGGGGGTTTTCTGGATTTTGTGGGGGAGGGGCCACATCAGGTCCCCAGTGTCGGCTCCAAATGGGGACTTCAGCCCACAGAGAGCAGGACGGGAGGGTGTCGGGTGCGTTTTCTGTGAGCTCCATCTCCGATTCCGGAGCCGCCTCCCTCCTGGTGGGCCAAGCGGTGACAGCCCTGCCCCCCCACCCCTGCTGTGACCTGAATGGAAATTGGCCAGTTATGGTTGCCGTGGTGACAATGTGGTAAAGGAGCACAGAGAGGGCGAGGGGCACAGTTTCTGCAGCTTCTCTGTCCATAGTGAGAGACCCCCCATCCTTCACCCAGCTCACCGGCACTGTGCATGCGCACCCAGGGAAGGCCCTTCCCTCACGGTCACAAGGGGTTCCGGGCCACTGCAGCCACCAGACCAGCTGACCCGTCACCTGGCTGCAGAGTGGCGAGCACAGCCTCAGGTGGGAGTTGAGGGTCTCAGGACAGGAAAACAGCCTGGGAGGCCAGCAGTACGTGGGCAAGACGGTGTCCCTCTCAGGGGACCCTGCTTTTGGCAGCGCTGAGGACAAGGACAGACCTTGAGTCAGGGGCCAGCAGCGGGTAGGAGTGGAGGTGCTGGTCCCCATGAGCTCCCAAATCTAAGGTCGGGGCCTCGATAAGTGAAGGGAGGGTTTGGGAGACGTGGGCCCGTGGGGGCGTCAGGGGCTCAGGCTCGGACAGGCTGAACTTGGGAGATGAGTGAGCACCCAAGGGACCTGGAGTGGGGAAGTCGCAGCAGCTCGCTGGGGGCAGGGTGGAGCCCAGAGGTGGGAGGGGCGTTTGAGGGCTGTGGCCCCGATCCTGAGGCCTGTGCCATGCTGGGCAGAGGGCTTTGGGGGGTGGGGAGGCTTGAGGATGGCTTTGCTGGGACAACTTGGTGCCTGGTGGGGACAGCCACTGAGTTACGGGCGATTCTCTGGGCTCCCCAACGTGCCAAGGGAGTATTTGTGGTTTATGGGTTTGGGGAAGCTCCCAACCCTGAGTCCACCCAGCCTCCATCAACATCCACACAGTGAGGGGCCCGGCCAGAATTCCTGCTGACATGAGGTCCCTGAAGCCGAAGCTGGCAACCCCAGCGTGCAGCTTGGGCCTTGGGTGTGCCAGCTCGGACTGAGACTGAGACAGGAGTTCCCCTGCAGGAGGGGGAGTGGATGTGGAAAGTGAGTCTGAGCCGCTTGGAAGTGGGTGACTCAGGAGGCTGTCTGTCCTCAGAGGGGCCCGGCTGGAAGCTGGAGCTCCTGGGCCTGTCCTCCAGATCCGTGGCGGTCTCAGAGTGCGGCTGGCAGCCTGGGCAGCACAGGAACTCTGAGCATCGGGCAGGTGTTTCCCGGCCTCACGTGCGTGCCCTGCACCACAGCTGCCCGGCGGGCAGTAAACACACTGATGTGTCAGCCGGGGCATGAGGGCCTGGCTGCCAGCCACAGGCTAGATCCTGCCCCAAAGCCTGGAATTCTCGAATGGCTTACCTGCCCCACTACGGGCGCCGTGCCAACCAACAGCAGACAAATGACAAAAATAAACATCCAGAGGTTCTTACATTACAGAGCAGATTGCCAAACTCCGCACACATTCTTCAGGTAAAAGGTGGGACTCCACAGATACCTGCCTGCTGTTGGGCCCTCGGGCCAAGTCCTGGAACCCGTCCGGCTGCTCCGATGCTAGGGAGGGTAGGGCGTCTCTCATGCTGTCACTGAGGCCTGGCCCATCTAGAATCTAGCCGTCAGCTGCAGGGTGTCCCCAGGACCCTCCCTGCAGGGTCGCTCACGCTGGGTGTGTCCTGCCGGCGTGCTCACCTATTGCCTGCCTGGGTCCAGCTCCCGGGTCTGCCGTCACCAGTGGTGGGCTGAAGTCACCTGGCTGAGCTGATTAACCAAGATTTCCCTTTGCCTTAAACATCGATGCCGCCACCCACCCCTCTCCTCACCTAGTGATGCCGTGACACGCCAAGGGTGCCCCCCTGAGGCAGGGCCCGTGCATCTGGTCTCCGTCCATGCCATTAAATTCTTTGCGCATTTCACAGTTGTGTCTCTTCCTCTTCCATCTTCCTGAATGTTACTCGCCTAATTTGTAAGAAAATGTGCTTTGAACTTTCAACGGGGATGAGGGAGACTAAGCCACCTGCCATTCTTGGTAAGCTAGCATCTCTCCTCTCTTTCAACCTCGAAGTGCTGACGTGCACATATTTTTTCTTTGCTCCTTTAAGAAACAGTGGCATCTAAAAGAGACCTCCCAAACGCATAGTATAAAAAGCACTATAGGAGAAGGGAATTAATTCTTAGTAATTAACTAATTCTCATTGGAATTTGCAGCTTTCTGAGTTTGGTGGGAAACATGTCTGGGAGCCAGGCTGTGGCCGCCCGCTCAGTCCTGGGGGTTTGCGGTTGTTTTCCAGGGTTACTGTTGCGCCCTCCCTCGCCCTGTAACTCATCCGGCAGGTCCCTCTGGACCCGCTGACAGCTCAGGACGGGGAGCGGGAATCAGGGGTAACAGCAGGGGGCACGAGCCGGGTCCTCACCCTGGACAGAGGGGAGAAACTGAGGCCTGGGCTGGGGGCGGGGCCAGGGCTGGGAGAGATGACGTCATGTGTCTACACGAAGGACCATTTCAGTCAGAACGTCTTAGCTCCGATGAGTGGCTGTGGTCTCTACCGTCACCTGCTGGCCACCTGGTGGGGTCAGAGGGCAACTGCAGAGGGCACCCCTGCAGGGCCGTCGGAGGGGAAGGTGGGGGAGGGGCGGGGAGGGGACCCTTTGTGCGGTCCTGCCAGCACCGCGACTTCAGCCGAGCGGAACCGGTTGCGGCGTCGAGCCTGCGACACTGCAGGATGGTGCGCCCACGGGAGGGAAACATCACGCCGGGTTCCACGCGGCCCGCGCGTGTGTGGATTTGCCCCCCGCACCGTCTGCCTGGGATGCGGAGCCCCCTCTGCGCCGAGGTCCTCGCGCCACCAGCCCCCGGCATCGGGGCCTTCCTTCCAGCGGAGCAGTCCGCCCGCTCCCGGTGCGGCGGAGGCGGGCGCCCGGGCTCTGCTCCCCTGCACAGGCCGACGTCTCAGAGGTCTGAGCCGCTGTCACCAGTGGAGCACGGCGTCCCTGTCACATGCACTGACGAGTGACTCACGGCGCGCCCCCAGGGGTGAACACCCCGTGAATAATCTTGGCAGGTCCCCCTGGGGACGAGAAAACAGCGGTCACAGGCAACGGCGTTCGCTTCTGTCCGGGTTTACCGCTGCGGCCGCACACGGAGAAGCCAGGGACAAATGTCTAAGGAACAGGAAGCAGCCAGCCAGTCGTCCCGGCCTGAGCTGAGCTCCTGCTTGGCGGTCACATCCGCCTGCTTCGCGTAACCAGGTCAGACGTGCACATGCTTCACGCCGCCTCTCTAACTCGGCATCAGTTAACCCTAAAGGAACAAAGCAGGAGAAAAACCGGTCTCTGCGCAGAGCGCCTCCAGCAGGATGTTCCTGGGGGCTCGGCGCGGGGGTCCAGACGCCCAGACGCAGCTCCCTCTCAGCAGCGCTTCGCCCAGCCTCTCCCCTGTGTTCCAGGCCCCGGGCCAGGTGGGGAGCACCCCAGGGAGACCACGTGGTGGTGGAGCTTAGGCTGTGAGTGAGTAGAGAGACAGGGATTTTTGATGCGAAGTGACGCTGGCTGGGGGCAGAGACCTCGGAGAGGCAGCGGGCGCAGCAGGAGTGAAGAAGCCCACCTGGGAGAGATCAAACGGGAAAACACGAAGACCAAGAGAGCTTAGGCCTCGGCCTTGCTGGGACCCAGAGGACCAGCTGGGAGCCGTGGGCACCGGTCGCCAGGGCTTGCTGGGCACTGGAGAACGTGGATCGCAGGCCTAGTGGATGGAAGCCCAGAAGTGTGCAAACTGAGCTTCTCGGAGGACTCAAGACAGGAGGGAGCCATGTGCGGTCAGGTGCGTCCGGTGGCCCTCAGAGCCCGAGGGGCAGGTTAGACTACAGGCTGGCAGGCGGGCAGGACGTAGCCTTGAGGGGCATTCGGAGCACCGCCCAGAGACCTGCTGGGTCCCCGACGCCAGGCCCCAGGGCTTCCCCGGACCTGTGTCCCTGAGGCCCGGGGCTGCTCATCAGATGCTTTAAGCTACCACAGAAGCCACTGTGCGGTCCCTTCACAGGACCAGAGGGGAAGTCATGAGAATTTCACATGGAGCTGACCTCGGTCCCCCAGGACCCCAACAGGAACTCGAATGAAGGAGTGGGGCTGGGCGACCCTTCTGACCCCTTCCTGCCCAAGTCTCTGTGTTTCTGTGATCATCCTGCACTTGAACGATTCCAGAGTGAAATCCCAACTCCAGACACACAGGTGTGTGCAGCGCCCGCACCATGGGGATCCGGGGAGCCCCAGATAAACTCGCCCCCATCATCCTCGGCGTGGATGTTCACGTCTGGGGTCTCACATGAACTTCTCTAAACTTCTCTGGAAAACTCTGCTGCTTTATGAGCCTGTGACACACACTCTAAGTGCGGACTCTGCCCCCGAGACTGCAGGTGGGACCCGGCCACCCACCCGCCCACCAGCCTCATGGGGTTCCGTTCATTTGGGGCAAAAAGCCCTGGGAGATCTATAGAAAATTTATCTAATCTATTTAAGCTCAGCGCTGTTGATTAATCCACAAGCGAGGTTCCCAGCCTCTGCTTTAGAAAAGAGATGGGTTTTAAACGGCACCCACAGCCGCCTGAGCGTGGCAGGGACATCGATCCGCCTGGCACGCTCCGAAGTTAAAAGAGTGTTCATCGATCTCACATGAAAGCACGGGCAGTGCTTTAAAATGCAAAGCTCGGGCATCAGAAGTGCCCATGCACGCATGGAATCACTAAAGTTCCTGTGGGCCCTGCGGCCAGGGCACATGGGGTGGGGGGGTACATAGTGGTTCACTAGAAACTGCGCAGCACGTTCCTGGGGCCCCGGGCGCTGTCCGAGGTCCTGCCGGGTGGTGGGTGGTTGGGGAGGAGCAGAGATGGCAGGGCTGCTGTGGATGGGGGGTGGGGAGACCCTGGCCGACCCCAGCTCCACCCCGGGAAACCCCACCTATGCTGAAGGGCCACAGGCGGTCCAGCAGCAGAAACTCCTAGAACAATAACTTGTGTTTTCAGCAAAGCAAAGATTGTGGAAGTTCTGAGTGAACCTCTCTTTGTTCCTAAACTCACACAAAGTCCGGCTTATGTTCTTGGTTCAGAGGATTCTAGGGAAATAAGTGAGACCCGTGCGTGGGGGTCGGTGGTGGAGGCGGGGGTGCGGGGGGAGGAGAAAGTGGTCCTTGTGTGCCCCCCATGGGCCTCTGGGCCCCGGCACATGACATCTGGGTGCCACCAGCCCCAGGCTCACCTCCATCCACGCTGGGGGCAGCTGCTCCATGAAAACAGGCCGCGTCTCCCACGCTCCCTGCTCCCTCGCAGGAGCCCCTCCCCCCTCCCCATCCACACCGCTCAGCTGGCGTCCAGCTTCACCGCCCAGGGCTGGCCAGCAAGCCAGCTTGGTCCCCATCCCAACAACATACAAGAGCACAAACAGAAAGCGACCATCAGCACAGCCCGCCCGCCCGCCACATGGCCACGCTCCAGGACGTGCAGGAAGGCTAAGGGGTCTCACCCACGAGCCCTCGGAGCCCCCGGACGCTGAGGGTCTGTGCACCCGCCCCCACACCCACCCTCCGACCAGTCGCTACTCCTTGTCGGACTCTGCTCTGCTCTCTGCTCGCACGTGAGACCGGCAGTTGACCGCTCTTCCACAGCTTACGCGAAACCAGCAACTTTCGCCCCGGGCGCCACCAGAGTGTTTGAAGCGAGCCCTACCACCTGACTGTTTAGTCCGGGGCGTGGCCTCTTGCCCCTGAGACTGTCAAACGAACAAAAAATGACCACGGCCAACACAACAGCAGCCGTCCGATGTGAATGAAGCAAAACCATACCTATTTGTCAGTCAGATCGGCCGAGACAGACCATCTCTTTTCTGGTGTGCCGCAGAACTTCAGTAATTAGTTTCTACATGCCATCAGAGAAAAAGGTCGGAACGCACCGGGTGAAAGCATTTAACAACAAGCCACTCAGCGTGGACATCTTTCCCCACTGGAGGCACAGCCCCTTCCCTCTGTGACTGAACACGCTGAGGCCCGTCTGCCCTGTTTATTTGCTGTTGCAGATGATGCTGGGGCTGTTATTTGTGGGTGAATCTATGCGTTTATGCCATAATTTTTGTCAATTAGATTACAAGAAATGGGATTTTTTTGCTCATAGAGTATGTGCATTTTTATTGCCAAATTACCCTCCAAAAGGGCTTTACCAATTTATGCAAGTAATGGCACTCTATGGAAGAAATGTATCATGAAGCCTTTTGACTTTTGACAAAGTTATAGGCAAAATATTGTTTAATTTTTTATTTTAAATTGTTGCACAGTCGAACGTATTTTCATGTTCTCACTTCCACTTGCACGTCTTCTACACTTTGCCTGAGTTTGCTCATTTCCCTCTTATTTCTTCCTTATTGATTTGTAAGAGCCATTTGTACATTGTAAATGTTTACCTTCTAAGACACCTGGGTCCTAAAAGTAGGTTTTGTGACAACCCAGACTTAAGATAAACAGGAATCTTACATTTGTTTCTAATCACTTACGGGCCGTTGTTGTTTACACTCAGGTCTGGCCCACCTGGTTTCAAGGTGGAGTCTGGCAGGAACGGCACTTCGTGTTCTGGCTCCAGGGCACCTCGCTGCCCCACTTGTGTGTCGTGGGCAACCGTCCTCTGCCCCTGGGGGAGCGCCCTCACTCACTCCGTGCTGTGGGTGGCCGGCTTTGTTTCTGACGTCCACTTCCGTCCACGGGGCAACACTTGTTCTTCAGCCAGCACGAAGCCCCTCGGACCTTCCTCAGTAGATACTCCAGATCTACCCGAGACGGCACTTGTCCTCTGTCCCTCAGGAGCTGGGCTCCTGACCCTCCTTCTTCCCAGACCTGACTCCAGACGACTCCTGGAGCCAAATGATCACGTCACACACATATGCACATGTTCACACTCATACCCATGCACACTCACATGCAGGCTCATACATGTTCATACATGAACACGCACGTGCACACACACACACACGAGGTCTGTCCAGAAGGTGCCCAGCCGTGTACTAGGAAAAAAAGAGACATTCACTGAAGGACATACGAGATACAAGAAACATTGTAGGTAGGACAATGACGCCTCCGTCCCCTTCAAAGCAGGCACCTTGGGACCTCACACAGTTCTCCCAGTCACCATCAGCTGCCCCGTCGTATTTTTCTGAATCTCACTGATGGTCTGAAATCTCTTCTCTTTCAAAGGTGATTTTAGTTTGGGGAAAAGCCAGAAGTTTCAGGGCACCAAATCTGGGCTGTAGGGGGCTGATCACCTGGGTGATTTGATGTTTCTCCAAAACAGTCTGCATGAGACGTGATACATGAGTGGGCTTGTTGTCCTGGTGAAGCTGCCAATCACCAGCTGCCCATGGCTGTGGCCTTCTGACTCATCTGAATGGTTCCTGCAGAGGAATGTTCAAGTTTAATGAACAATTTGATGCAGATTCATTGCTCTACTTGCTCTGTCATTTTGAACGTGACAGCCACACAGTGCACATGCTCACTCAACAGCGTCTACCACCCCCACTGACTAGTACAGTGAAGTCATCACTGTTCACACATGTGCCTTCCAGTCCATGCTCCTTGGCTGCCAGGTCACATTGATGTGGTGCAAACCGTTCTCGTTATATTAACCACGGCTGGCCGTTTTCTGGACAGAAGTTGCACATGTGCTCACACACTCATGCACACATGCTTGCAGACACTCATGCACACGTACATGCTTACACACAGCACACCACGATTAGGACCCACATTTGAAAGTGACACGTCACTTGATCATGGCCTGGCTTCCAATCAGTGTGCAACCACTTTCCTGAGCAGCGAGGACTGGCTTTGCTGACTTGGTGACGTTTTGCCGTGTCCCTCAAAGACACTTGCCTCCCCAGTGAATGAGCTCCCATCTGCTCACAGCTGCAGTGGCGGGAGGAGGGTCTTCCCCACTTTCCACCCTCGTCCTCTCCCAACCGTCTCGCTGTGACACGTCACTGCGTCTTTGGGGATCCCGGGATTCATGGTCACCTCTTCCCCGAATCGTGATTTTGTATTAAAAATTAAAGCCCAGTCCCCCCCGATGCAGACAGCCCGTGTGGGGTAACGGGAGCTCTTGCAGTATATAAACCCATCGCAGCCCTACTGTGCGCTCAGCATGATTCCAGGAGCATCTCCTGTTCAGAGTGGCAAATGAGGAGAAAGCAAAAATGCACGTCCGAGACTCCCTTGAAAACTGAAATGCCCACCCCGGGGTCTTTCCCCTCCTCCACATCCCCACGAGCGTCTGCAGCTCCAGAGGTGTCCATGCCCACTGTGCAGGGGGTCAAGTTTGGCCCCACCTGCATGTACACGCCCGCTGGTGCGGAACCGTCCGTGAAGGGACAGGGAGGAAACACACCTGCAGCTCAGCCCGTCTCTGGCCCCGCAGACGGCATGAGCCCTCTTGGCTTCACTTTCCTACCGTGGCCGAAGCAGGGCTGTCCCGGCCTCTGGGGCCTGGAGCAGAGACAGGATGGGGATGACCTGCCATAGCGTCGCCCAAGAACCCCCGCGAGGAAGCGTGTCCGACGCGGGAGAGCCAGATGTCTAAGTCATGGCTGCACCCGCGGGCTCTGCTGGGGACCCGTCCTGCAGTCTGATCTCTGAGGCGTTTCTTCGTAAACTTCTTGTAAATGTGATGGGTCAGCCTCGTGGGCGTCCACCGGAGGCTGTGGGCCCCGCATCACGCAGTTCCCATTAACAAGACAATTCTGCACTCGGTTAAATGGGCCCCGGGTGGCATTCAGTGGGAGCCTGGCCACCTGTCTGGGGCAGGGTAGCTCACAGTAACTCGGGGCTCAAAGGTGTGTCTCCGCGTCATCAGCTCTTCCCCGTGTCAGGGATGGATGGAGCCCCAGGCCACGCGTCGAGGGGCCACTCAGGGGGCCCCTGCAGGAGGTGCCCACTGTGGCCGGTCACGTGATCACATAGTAACAGACACCGCATGCTGTGGAGCTCCTCACGGGCAGGGTCGCCGGGCGGGCAGCCTTGTTCTAACAGGAACAGGTCGTCCATACCACCCACTCCCTGTGCTATGGGGACGGTGAGGATGGGACACAGCCTTTGCCACTTCCCTCGGGGGCCACTCTGAACCGGATGCTCTGCACGTAGGCGAGGCACTGCATGGTGGTTTCCCCGGTGGTCGTTTTCCAAATCGTCTCCGTGCACAGACAGCGGGGCCCCGGTCTTGTGGGGCACGGGGTGGTGAGGACGTACCCTCCCACGGGTTCTCAGGCGGCTTCTCTCAGGTCGTTCCTTCCGTGCTGCGGGGTCGTCGACGACACACCTGCATGTGCGACTTCACAGGCTGAGCTGGCACCTCGGGTGACCCCCGGAACCACGTTGTTGCTCCTTCCCCTTCATGCCAACCAGCTCCCTCATTTCTAGCTCGGTGCCCGGCTCAGCCCCACGACCCCCCTGCGGTTGGCTCCACCCGACCCCGCACCCCTGTCATTCCCAGCACCAGAGTCCAGGTCCACGTGGCCCAGTGGTTGGAGCGCTGGGCCACGCGTTCGGTTCTTGCACAAACCGTCAGCGGCCTTGGGTCCCCAGCACTAAACTGCCCGCCCTGCTGAGGTGCTCCACAGAGCAATGGCCTGGTCAGGGCTCTGCCACTGCCCACTGGAGGCCAGCAAGGCCTGTTCCCTGAGGGGGAGGGACGGACGAGAAGCAGGCACACTGGCCGTCTGTGACAGGCCTGGAGGAAACAGCAGGGATGCAGGGCCACACTGGTTCACGCATCCACTTTGAGGCAGCGTGGTGGGTGGTCAGAGCCGCCACCTGGAGCTGAGCAGGTGAAGGTAGTCCATGGGGACGCCGATACACGCTGACCAGAATGAGGCCCCAGCTGGCAGATTCTGTTTTAAAGGAACTCTCAGAAGCAGACGCATCTTTCCGTTGCTCCAGACTGTGGTCCCCAGTCAGACGTGGGGACAGCTGCGTGGCCCTCCTGTCCTGACTCTTCCTGAGGGACCCCCTCCATCAATGCAGGGCCTCCACTGAGCACAGTGCCCTGAGTCGGGTCCGAGCTGCGTTTCTCCTGCAGGTGTTGTGAGCCGTGAGGCAGTTGTTTCCTGGGTCTGCTCTGGGCTCCCAGAAGCTCAGGCCAAGTTCAGAGCTGATGCTGATGGGAGGCAGACATGGCAGCCTGCCCTCTGACCTTCTGCCTGGACTCTCTAATGTTGCCGATATTTCCACTGGATGGAAGACATCCAGAAGGACCCACAGCACAGCCCACACAGAGGGCCAGCGAGGCTCAGGAATCACGGGGACACTGGGAGCTGGGACGGGGAGGCTCCGCAGGGCTGAGCGTGTCTCTGGGCCATGGTGGGGTGCGGGGCTTCACCCCAAGAGCAGCACTAAAGCGCTGCAGGGGGAAGCTGGAGGGCAGCACAGTCTGATACGGTTTCTACCTGCTGGGAGTGGGAGGAATAAGGGCAGGGAGACCGGTGGGGGTCTCCACAGGGTCCCGGTGCCGGTTGGTATGGCAGCGAGAATTTAGGTTTCACGGTCTGAAGGAGCAGATGTGGTGGGGGTGAGGGCAGGCTGGACGGGGACGATCCTCTGCAGCCGGCACACAGCCGTCGGAGGGGACCCCCTGGAGGAGGTGGGAACCCGTGGGGAGCTGCTGAGGGCGACCGCGTTCACGGAATCGGGCTTTCGTGCCCGCTGTCGGCTGAAGGTCTGGGTCCACCGAAGCTGGGCTGTCCTTGTAAGGGTCCTCGTGGGGCTTGTGGTGGCGAAATTCCCAGACGTTCAGGGTTTGGGTCCACTCCTGGGTGTTGTCAGGACACACGTTGAACCGACAGCTCCGTAACCCTCCTGTTTCCGTGTTTGCTGAGTCATCTGTGGCACCCAAAACCCAGCAGAGCCACGGGTGGGGCAGGGGTGGGGCCTGGGGGACAGGGTGCCTGGGGCTCCCCGTGGCAGCGCCCGTTGCTGGGACCGCTGGCAGCTCATTAGCTCTGCCCCCTTCAGATTAGCAGTAATTAAACTGTGAAATCGGCCGGCCCGCAGCCCAGACGCCGTGCCAGGCTGTCAAGAGGGATCGTGGGGGATAAATCGCCGCCCGGGTGCTGCGTCTCCCCCGGGCACGGGCGCGGCACGCGGGGGCGGAATAATGAGGGCATTCAGCCTGCCTCTTGGCGGACGCTGGGCAGCCAGCTCTCAGAGCGTTGCCATGACGATGACGGGGCACGGGCAAGCCCTTCCTCCCGCTCGCTCTGGTTAATGAAGACGGTCGTGAAAAATTGTGCGAACATTACGGCCATTTTTGTGTGTGCTGACTGGCACAGGGACCCTCACGCCCAGTGGCGGTGCACAATGGGGACAGTAATTGCGTGTTGACAAATGGGGCCACGGTGCCGGAAACGTCTGACTCCAGGAGTTCGGGTCACCCAGTGCGCCCCGCTCTGCAGACCTCAGCAGATGGCACGGGCGGTGGGCACCGGCTCTAGTCGTCTTTCGCTGTTGCCCAAAGATAAGACACGGCCATGACAGCGGAAACTGCCCCTCAGCAGATGGAGGAGAGCGCAAGTTGTGTTTTTAAGTTTGGCCCCGGCTGGTGTGGCTCAGTGGATTGAGCACCGGCCTGCGAACCAAAAGGTCGCTGGTTCGATTCCTAGTCAGGGCACATGCCTGGGTTGTGGGCCAGGTACCCAGTAGGGGGCGCATGAGAGGCAACCACACATTGATGTTTCTCTCCCTCTCTTTCTCCCTCCCTTCCTCTCTCTAAAAATAAATAAGTGAAATTTCTTTAATGTGTTTAAATTTTAAGGAAATCACTATTCACCATTTCTAAATGACTTTTGTGTGTGGATGACATTTTTACATTCACTTTCTTAACTGTGTCTCCCTCTGGACGGCAAAGGCGCGGTGAAGGCGCACAGGGCAGGGCACGCTGTCATGGGGAAGTGTGGGGGCGGGCTCCCGGAGAAGCAGGCCTGGGGGATGGTCCGTCCGACGTGGACCAGCAAACACTGAGAGGAGGGTGGACCCCTCCTCCTGGTTGTTCAGACTCTCCAGGGTCCCCAGGACGCGTGTGCGGTCGGGGGCAGGCTGTGGGGTGGCACGAATGCTCGTCACGGGCTGCGAGACACTTGTCATTT
This sequence comes from Macrotus californicus, assembly GCA_007922815.1. Classification (NCBI taxonomy): domain Eukaryota; kingdom Metazoa; phylum Chordata; class Mammalia; order Chiroptera; family Phyllostomidae; genus Macrotus; species Macrotus californicus. The sequence continues at coordinate 235,388 of VMDR010000040.1, forward strand.
GAACCCCAGGGCCATGACGCAGTCACCCGGCGATAAACAGAGGGCGCATCACCAGGTGGGACAGGAGGGCATGGCACCAGCACCTGTGGCCACCACCAAGGGTGACAGGGGGGCCACTGTGGTCACAGGAGGGACAGAAGCTTCCAAAGAGGGAGCAGCCGCTGGCGCTCGGGGCCAGACGGGTGTCCTGTGGCCACGGCGCAGGGTCCAGGACTGAGACCCAGGGTCCCCACCCTGGCCTCTCAGCCTGAGTCTCCGAGGTTGCTGCCTCTCCTGACCTCTGCTACCTCTCCTCACGCGGCCACAGCGACAGCCGCTGTGCCCGAGACGCCGCGAAGACCAGTGAGGGAGAAGCAACTGGGGCGAGGCCCCGGGTTCGAGTCCGCACAGCGAGCTGCAGTTTCTCTGAGAGCTCCAGGGTCGTGCCAGGTGGAATCGGCGCCCCCCAAGCACAGCTGGGGATGCGAAGCACCCAGGCAGTGGGGGTGTCGGGGAACAGACCCACAGGACCTGCCCAGTGGCCACTGCACAGCCTGCCCGCTGACCATGCGGGGCTGCGCCCAAGGCTGGCTGCTCCCCAGCCATGCACTGGGTACAGCGGGGTCCACCCACAACCCTGGTCCTCGCAAGGCTGCGGCTCTTCCTGCCCTCAGCAGACTCCCGTGTGCGGCACCACGTGGGCGGAGAGACCCCCCACCTTATCCCCGTCCAAGTGAGAACTTGCTCTCAATGAGGGAGAAATCAGCCAGTGAAGCGCGTGAAACTCGAAGCAGGTTTTAATGTGCAGCCAACGGCCATCACGGGCCACCACATGGCCACGGGGCTTCTCAGGGAGGAGTGTCCCTGCGGGACATCTGAGGGGTCCCCGGCCATGCGGGGTCACCTCCAGGGAGCAGCTGCCTCTCCCCACGTCGTTGTGCCTGGAGCCCCCACTCCTCACAAGTCATGTCTCTGGTTCTTACAGATTTCTCTCGATTCCAGAGGCCACTCCCCACCTCAGAAGGCAGCAGGGTTAGATTCAGGGCAGTCCCCATGCGGTGGGAGCAGCCTTGGGGCCCTTCCCCACAATCCTCACCATGCTGGGGACACCCAGCCACCTACTTTGCTTTGGTGGCACTGAAGGGCCAGGCAGGTGGGACAGGGAGCCCCGGTGGCAGTGCTGGGTCATGGGGAGTGACCAGTGCCCCCTCCTCAGCAGGCCCCCCTCAGTTTAGAAGGGCTTGGGGGAGTGTTACGGTGAGACCCCCAAACCCACCTGCCTTGGCTGATGCGGAGCAGGCAGGCTGCCCCCCACCCTGTCAGCCACCGTGAGCCCCTAGATTAGACAGTCACCTGGGGGAACAGGAGATAAACGCCCTCCCCACGCGATCTCATCTGCTCCAGCAGCCACGCGGTTGTCACCTTTGCAAAGACCCCCCCCCCGCCCCGTCAGGGCTGTGGCTCGGCAATTACCGCTCAGGAGCACCGCACACCCCGAGCCTGACGCCCCGATGCCAAATTGTATCTGACATTTAATTTAAATGTGCGGTGCTCTCATTTGGAACAACCCCCCACCACGCCGCAGGCCTCTGGGTGGATCCCTCACTGACCACCCCCAGCCCGCCCGGGGCACAGCTCACACCCACGGGAGCCAGCCCCTGCGCTGGCCGCCCCAGAGCCCCCACCGCCACCCGGCCCCTTGCACAACAGGGTGTCTTCATTTGCAATTTGTAATCGAGAAAGAAATCAATTCTCAGCACTGCTGTGCGGACCCCCAGCCCATTAGTGGGCACGGGAGGCAGGCCAGGGTCCCGGCCAGGAGGCAGGGCGAGGATTTTGCCCAGAGGGGGGTCAGGCACTTATGGGCCAGGAATTTCTTTAGGGGGCCTCCAGCTCAGTAACCCCTTCGATGCAGGCGTGGATGTGGCCGGAATGCCCCGCCTCCCAAGAGCGAGCTGGACCCAGTCTTGTCCACGGGACAAGCCAATCCCGCCCCGAGCCCCCGGAGTCTCTGGCTTGAAACCCCACCTCCGGGCCGTTCCGATCTGCCTGGGGGTTTCAGCCCCTGGCACTTGAAGCTCAGCCCAGGGGAACAGGTGCTCAGGCACCCGAGTGGGGAGCAACCGAAAGCCAGGGTGTGATGCTGTCAACCTGTCTTGAGCTGCCAAAACCTGCGTTCAGAGGAAACGGACAGACACCCCAGTCAACACCAGAGGAAGTAGGGTGTGTTCTGGCCAAAGCGGGGGGAGTCCAGCCCCCCCCTCCCCCCACCGCTGCCTCCCCGTTGTCCTGTCACTGGTCTCGGGCCCAGAGCATGAAGGGGACCCGGCTTAGTTGGCAGGTGCTTCTCGCCCAGGGGCCGGAAGCCGGTCTCACCTGGGAGCAGCGGTGTGGCCATCCTGCCCTGCCCTTAGGGGACACTGTGGTGGCGGGGAAGCAGGGAACCAGCTAAGTTTAGGGACGTAGAGGAGCTAGTGAGTGATTCGGCCAAGGCCGCCAACAAGTCAGGGAGGGGAACGGGGGTCTGGCCGCCCCCCGAACTGACACTTTTCTGTGTGTCCAGCTGGCCCGAGCAGGGCACCTTAGAAACATAAGGGAGAGGCAGCCGGGAGCCACGGGGCCACGGGAGCCGTGGAGCCAGCCCCAAATTCCAGACCCAGACCCCGTGCACCCACCCAGGGCTGCGCCTGCCCCGTGGACACCTGGGGCCCCAGCTCCTGGGGGACCCACCAGGGGTGTGGTTTCAGCCCACGTACCTGGTCCCACCGCTGCCCTGTGCTCACTGCCCCCAGGGTGAGGCCCTGACTGCCATGTGACCACGCGCCCCTGCGACCATCGGCAGGGTGCACAGCCTCTGCCCAGAGCCGGCCACAGAGGGACCCGCCCCCTAGTCTAGGGCAGGATCTGGTGAGAAACAGGTGTTTCCTCTGAGCACCAATCCTGGTCACAGAGTCACAGAAAACTGGGAGACTCGGGGTGAAACCACCCACTTGCTCATTCTCAGTGGGTTAAAGGGATTGGCACGTGCCGTGGCTGTGACTCCTGCCAGGGCGGTGCTCAGAGACGCAGCCCCGCCTCCTGGTCTTGGCCCCATGTCCAGGGTAGGAGCCTGTTCTGACGCACGCGTGTGAAAACCGCTCCTGAAGATCCAGAAGCAGCGTGTGCTCAGGGACTCGCCTGGCGCTTTCACTGACACAGCTGCAACAGGGACCGCAGGGCCTGGGGAGGGCCGCAGGACAGTCAGCTCTCCCACAGGTGCTCACTGCCCCTCAGCACCCACTGCTTCGCCTGCTGACCCGCCGTCCCTGCTCCACCTGGAGGAGAGATATTCAGGTCCTAAAGGGGCCAGGCTCAGGGGCACAGACCCCTACTGAGCAGGGGAGTGGGCTGTGACAATCTGGGGCATGGAGGTTTATAGCAGAAGGACCTCGGTGGGGAGCCGGTGTCCAGGGTCTCCCCGGGCCACGGTCAGGGCCTCATGTCCCCATCGGTCCCTGCGTCCCCATCACTCCCTGCAAAGCTGTGAGCTACATCACTCACAGTGCCTCCCGGCCTCTAAGTCCCAGACCCCATTCCTCAGGGACCAGCACCCAGGCCCAGCCCACCTCAGGGGTCCTCCCATGGGTGCCCAAGACAGCTTGGGGTGCGCTTGGCCCACAGGAAGGTGGGAGGGGCACCGTGAGGGGCTGGGTGACACCGAGGCACTGGGCAGCATTGGGGACGGGGACCTTGTGACAGGGGCTTCAGCCGTGCGTGCACTCGGCTGAGCCTGTCAGGGGGTGAGGACCGGGGAGGTCACTCAGCCTGATCCCTGCCCATGTTGCTGGGTGAGTTTTCTCGTCCTGCCTCTAACCGGTGTGGTCACAAGCGCCCCTCACAGTCAAAGGGGAGAGCACAGGCTTCCATCTCTTCCTCACATGCAAGCGCAGACCCAGCTCCTGTCCGCCTGCAAGGCCGTGGTGTCCTCGCTCTGCATTTTGGACAAGGAAGCAGCTCCGGCTTTTCACAGAGAAGCGCGACCCATTTTCAGAAGAGCCCTTTGTTCCTTCCAGCGAGGATTCTTCTCAGGCTTCGGCCTCCCCATGGCAGACGGGAAGATGGAGGCCGAGCGGCCAAGGACATGGCCCCCGCACCCACCTCTTTCCCTTCACACGGATTTCACACGCAGAGTTGGAGTCGGTGTCTGGGAAGCTGTCCTGACCTCCCACCCGGGGCCAGACCCCATCCCACGGGAGGGCACCCTCCGCCTGTCCTTGTCCGCCTGCACCCCCTCAGCCCCGGCTCCTGCCCTGTCCCCACGAGACCCAGCCCTCACACCTACGGCAGAGCAGCGTCTCAGCGAGTGCGGGCGGCACTGGGTCCCTGCACAGAGACAGCAGACACGGAGCACCCAGACACGGTCGAACAGCGGCTCTTCGAAGCGTTGTCGGCGTTGTGGCTCAGAAAGCGACCGGGCAGAACAGACGCCTCCCCTGCCACCTCAGTGTCCCTGCAGAGACAGGTCACAGGCCAGAGGGAGCCCCGCCTCCTTCCGCCAGACAGGGAGACAGACCGAGAAACCCAACTGGGTCCACCAGGAAACACAGGGCTAGCCAGAAGGTCCTTTCGTTTTGCCGTAGAGTAAATACACAAGTTTTGTGCTCGCCAATAACTTTATTGATTAGGACATCCCGAGTACGTCGGCTCCAACTGGCCCCGCCGACTGCGGAGCTCCTTCCAGCGAGAAATCTCCACGACACTCCACCGACCGCGTCTGACACGCTCCATCAGTCTCCACACCGTCTCCGCACACTGCACAAAGCTTTTTTTTTTTTTTGCATTTCCATCGCGTTTTTGCTTTTCTTGAAATAATGAAGCATAATATGCCAAGAGTGTTGTGTCTTTTCTTCCATCTTCAAAATCAAAACGGCTGCACAAACGCTCACCGGTTTCGATGAATCCTTTTAATGCTCGCCACCAGGACGGCTGTCACGGAACGGTCTAACGGGACTGTCTCAAGTGACGTCACCCACACGGACGTTTGGCCCGCCCAGTGTTTCTCTCATCTGAGTGAAGAAGGGAAACAATGAAGCTGGAACTGGAAACTTTCACGGGTCCCATGTTCCCTCCCCAACAAAAATCTAGGATGAAACACGGGTCCTCGGGGGAGGCAACTGGACAGTCTCCTGCCCCTTCGTTCCATCAAAACCGACACAGACGAAACCCCGCTCCGCTCCAGAAGCAGCCCAGGGCTCTGCTGTTGGACTCACAGCCAGACCTTGGCGCTGACGGTCGAATCACTCCACTTACAGTGAGCAGGTGTGGCCACGCTCCACCCAGGAGGGAGGCGGCACCGGGGTCCCCGGAACCAGCCCTGCTCAGCCCCCTCCTGGGCGACCGCAGCATCGTGCATGGGGCTCAGAGCAGGGGGATGCTGGCAAGAGACACAGGGCTCTTCCCTGAACCCCAGGTTCCGCCTGTGAATCCCTGGCCTCTGTCCTCTCGTTTCGCTGCTGCTGTGTTGACAAACTTCATGCCAGCAGCCAGCTCCCGGCCCAACCCTGGGGCCCCAGTCTCTGCAGAGAGCCCCCCAGGCCAGGGCACATGGAGGTTCAGATGTGGCAGCTGTGAGCGTCAGCCTGGCCAGGGCCGCTGGAAGTGCGCTGGCTCTGAACCCCTTATTCTAAGCAGCCCGATAAACAAGAGATTTCCGCTCACAGAAGCTCGGTGCTCACACCTCGCTCACAGAGCTTCCTGGTGTTCACAAGGGAAAGTGCAGCCCTGGCCGGTGGCTCCGTGGGTTGGAGCGTGGTCCCAAGCACCGACAGGTTTCGGGTTGGATCCCCGGTCAGGGTGTGTGCAGGAGACAACCGATCGATGCTTCTCTCTCTGCCTTCCTCTCTCTCTAAAATCAATAAACATATATGCTCAGGTGAGGATTTAAGGACCATAACAGAAATAAAGAGTACGGGCGTGAAAGCGCTCCTGGTGAAATGAAAATCGAAAGCAGCAGCCGCCGTGTTCCGGGCAGGAGGGGGCATGGGAGCCGCGCCCTGTCTGAGGCTGCAGTCCTGGGGGTGGAGGGGGCAGGCCCCCGTTCTCGCCTATATGTCCCCCTGAGCCCCGTCCCCAAGGCTGCGGGCCCACCGAGCCCCCTGTGCCACAGTTGCTCAGGGGGGTGTGCTCGGAGACTAACGTGCGATGTCCCCAGGTCCTGGGCAGGTCCCTGACAGGCTTTCTGCATCCACTACATGGCCCTCGGAGAGGGTCTGCCTTGGGCACTGTGGCCAGGACACCAGGAAGCTGCAAATGCACCTCAAAGCAATGCTGATGGCACCCCAGCCTCAGCCGACCGCCGCCGTGGGGGTACACGGGCTTCCTCCCGTCCACTTCCGCTCAGAACCGTGGGCCTGGACCAGGAACGCTGGGGAACGGGGGAAGGGGAGGCTGAGGAGCCCACCTGGCAGACACGGCGATGGGGAGCAGTCTCACCAGGCCGTCCAGTGAGGGGGAGTGTCCAAACAAGCACAGGGAGAGAGTTAAAATGTGTGCCGGGGCCGCGGGAAGTGCCCATCTCATCAACTTTTCAATGCGCCTGCAGCTGGGACCGCGGCTGCCCTGGCCGTGTTTGCCCAAGATGCTGGGATCTCGCTGGCGGAGGCTTCTCCTTGTCGAGAAGATGTGCCCCCCTCCCCCGGGAGCCTCTGCAAAGGGCACCGGAAGCCACGGCCACCTCCTTCCACCCTTTGAAAATGTCACCTCCCCCTACCAGCGGGGTGGGGGGGTGGCTCTTGTACGCTGAGGGACGTGCTCCCCAGCACCACAGACGGCACGCGGAGCCTGGCTCTTGTAGGGTTCCGTCGACTCTGTTTCCCCTCGCAGAGTGGGGGGAGGGGCTGCACCCGTCTCGGAAACCAGCCCCCTGTGCGTGGCAACAGGGACTCGGGAGGCCCCACACGGCCCAAACGCTCGGGCTCAGCTCAAACCCTCAGGGCTTCAAACCCTAATCACCTCCGAGCACAGTCACGTCGGCTGTCAGAGCATCAGCACAGGGACTCAGGGGACACCGTCTAGTCCGTAGTTCTGTCTCAGACAGCGAGAACCGGGCTCCAGCCGGGGACACATGGGGCTTCCAGCCAAGGGCCCTTCTCTGGCCAAGGGGAGGCCCTGGTGGACCGGGTAACAGACCCCCACATAACAGACACTGAGGGTGGCCCTGCGGCATCCTCAGTCCACCCAGTGGCAGGTCCCACACTGTCGTTTCGAGCGTGTCCATCTCGCTGGCCCCCGTCCCATTTTTAGAAATAGCCCCTCGTGTGTTTCTACCCCAGCTGCTCCGGCAAAAAGCTCACTCTGCTCTGGTCACTAATCGCCGCTGAGGGGCAGACTCGCCCTGTTTCCGAACCAGCAGGCACACTCCGCGCTCCGCGGGCAACTGCCCTCGATTCCCTGCAAGGCCAGACAAGGTGCAGCGCGCGGGGAATCAGAGCCCAGGCACGCCACGCAGTCAGAGCCGCCGTGCCTGGAGGGTGGCGTTTCCTGGCGGGCTCACCTTCCAGCAGCCTTGACCGATGCGCCGGCCAAATTCAGTCACGTGCTGGTCCCATCGCTGGGTCCCAACAGCCGACCCGGCACTGAGCGTGAGCGCTGAGCAGAGAGGCTGATTCAATGCGGCTGCCGTTGCGGCACACCCAGCCCCGTCCTGGGAGACCTGCCTGGGCGCCTGCGTGCCGCCCAGCACAAATCGGGGCCCTGGGGACTTGTGTCCTCGGTCCCTTCTTCCCGCAAATGGAAGAAAAGTCGAAGTGGGTGCATAAAACACGCTGGCGTTTAATGAAGCTTCTGCCCCGACGCGATCTGGGTGTCGAAGTGATTACCGACTCCCCATGTTTTATGTTTTCCCCCAGTCGCCTTCCTTTCCCGGCATCACTGCCTGGATCCCGAAGGCTGGTGACAACCCAGAGTCCCATTGTCTGTGTCTAGGACGGCCTCTGGGGTCACCTGCGAGGGGACTCAGTGCGTCATGGTTGTGCTATGTCCCCCCCTGGGGCGGGCACACCTCCCGCCAGGCTGAGCTATCCTGTCACCAGGAAACGTGTAAGAGCAGAACGGTGACAGAGGGGTCCTCCCACCTGGGCCCCTGGAGGAGCCCCCCACCGGGTTCAGGGGCTCCAGACGTCCGTCCTGGGGTCTCCGCGTGTCCGGGCCAGCTGCAGTCACTCCGTTCTGTTCCAATTTCATTGACCTCCCACGAGAGGCAGGCGACCACGGTCTATGCAAACCCTTCCTCCAATTAAGACTTCACCCTCCGATAACCGGCCGCCAGCCGGAGGAATGCAGACAGGCACGGGCTGAGGCCCAATTTAAACTTGAGCTGCTTTTTTTCCTCGCTTCTTCCGAAGCTTTTCTGGGTGTAAGATAAGAGCATAATCTCTCAGTTCGGTACAAATGTGTCAAGACTTTGTGTTCCTAAAGTCCAAGGTGAACGAAGCGTGAACTTGAAAGCTGTGTTGTCCATGGAACCAAGGACACTGTGTCACGGGGTCCCAGGCCCTCTCCTCCCCTCCCCAGCCACGGGCATGGGAGAGCGGTCCAGAGGCAAATGCACAGCTTCAGGGAGCCGCCATGCCTCCCTCCCGGGGACCTCAGTGGTCCTTCAGCTTGGAAGCTTCACGCCATCAGCGCCTCCAGCAGACCCTGGGTGTCACGGGAATGCTCCGGCAGAAACGGCACTGCTGCCCTTTTCCATGCCGGCTCTGCCTTTGGCTGGGCCTCAGTGCAGGTCTGGGGAGCAGGGTGCCCTCTGAGAGGCTGGCTTCCTTGCAGGACACTCACAGGATGGCTCCTGGGTATCAGGTGCCACCCCAGAGCCCGTGTGGGCCTCAGGCACAGACAGAGTGAGGAACCCGGACTGTGAGGTGACACGTTCCACCAGAGAGGACAGACAGAGCGGGGCCACAGGGGCAGGGCCGCCCTGTGCCCGAGGGGAAGGGCACCTGCTGGGCCCAGGGACACACTCAGGGACAGGCGGGCAGGGCAGCGGCAGAGGAGGCCCAAGGGCAGGCACAAGGCCGGGTACCCACGCCCCCTTCCCTCCGTGTCCTCGCCAACACTCGTCACCTCTTGTCTTTGATGATAGCCACTCTGCCGAGCGTGCTGTGGGGTTGCTGTGGTGCTGACTCGCGTGTCCTGCCAACTGGTGATGTCAGGCACCTTCCATGGCCTGCACTCCACCTGCAGCCAGCGCCAGCTTTCGAACGTCTCAGGCCAGTTTCCTGGGGAAGGAAAGGGCAGGAACGCTGCGCGCTCCACAGTGAGCACGCCCCGCGTCTCTGCAGCCTCGCACCTGGTTGTTTATTTTAAGCCTCGCACCCACGCTCCTGCCAGCCCTGCAAGCAGCCCTGCCTGGCAAACGGCCCCTAACCCTCGACAGGGGTCCTGGCCACCCAGGTGGTCACAACCCCCCTGGAGGGGCAGAGGAGGGACCACTCTGTGACCCTCCGGATGGACGGTGGGAAGGGCTAGGGAGCCTGTCCATGCGGCCCTGAGTCCGGCAGGAACGGAGACGCGGGGCACTGGGTTGAAGAGCAGATTGAGGAAAACCATCCCAGGTGGGAAGGGAGTTGGGGAAGCTGGCGAGGAGAAGGGATCAGTCCAGGTGGAAAAGTGCTTTAAATGGGCCCCTCGGAGGCTGGACCCGCCTATTCCCTCGGCTCCTGCAGAGCAAATGTCACTTCCTGAGCGCTGTGGTGGCACCACCTTTTCGGTGACATTTGCTAGAGTCGAAAAACCATGAGGATTTACTTCTGAGCAACGCACCTGAAGGGGTTAAATCTCTTCCTGTGACTTGCGTCGTCCAAGTCTTGTAAGGAGCTGCCAGGGCGGCCTAACCCCAGTCTCACTCAAGACTCGGGATGCCGCCTCAGCTCTGTCCCCGATGGCCGTTGGCGGGATCGCGGCCACCACGAGGTGCCGCAAGCCAGCGTGGCCAGGGAGCCCCACATTCACCGCGTGGGCACAGGGAAGGCGGAGCCCCAGGGTACGAGCAAACGGCTCAGTGCTGGCTGGACCTTCCACGTTTCGTCATTTGCAGGCTGGGTGAGAAAGCTTTGGGGCTGGGCCCCCGGTTCAAATCCTGCCCTCGGCCCCGCCCAACCGCGAGACTTCCAGCAAGTCAGAGAGCGGCTCACGCTTCAGCCTGCGGTCGGGAGCGGAGACACACACTCACCGTCCCTGCTGTGCGGGGCTGTTGGGCCCGACGAGGACTGTCAGGCCCCGCCCTGGGCTGGGCCTTGGCACAGGGCCGGTCACCGTCATGGAAGGGCCACTCTCAGACATTCAGGCGCACCCAAGACCCTAAAGGAACCTGCTCTGCTTGAAGGCGACCAGCATGGATACAGTGAAGTGTGACAAACACAAGGTGCTCCCACACGCCACACTCTTGACTGCCTGTCCCCGCGCTTTCCCGAGAGACTCTGGCAAGCAGAGCCACCCGAGCGTCACTGTCCCTCGGTCCCTGCATGTGGCCCGGGGCAATGGGCAGGGACCCAGAAGGAAAATCGCAACCCGTCCCTTCGCCACAGCTCAGACCTGTTGACGAGGTGCCCTTTGCTGGGGACACACCTTCCTCTTCGTGTGTTCGTTACTGAACTGAAGCACCTTAAATCACAGCCCCGGCTACGCCCGTGGGGATGGAGGTAGAGCACGCAGCTGACTTCACCAACTGCCTGTGCCTACACCAGGCTGTCCCACACAGCCCCCGGTGGGCCCGTGGACACCTTCCGTGAGCCCATGAGACAAGTGCCATTGCGTCCCCATCCCCAGGTGAAGAAACTGAGGCATGGGACCATCACGCCACCTGCCCGAGTCACAGAGTTGGTAAATGGTGGGACTGGGGACTGGCCCCGTGACGTGAGCAGAGAAGGAGAAGTTTCTCAAGGGGCAGCATTAGAAAACATCGGGAGGACAGCCCGGGGCTGCCCGGGGCCTCCTCAGCCACATGTGGGACAGCTGGAGAGCCCACGTGCGGCCGGACGGGTGTTTGTAGAGAGGCAGCCCCTGGGCACCTGCTGCCGGAGGGGCTGTGAGCAGTGCCTGGCCTTCCCGAACTGCCGCCCACGCGGCGACAGATGCAGGCGCACCTGGTCGCTCACACAAGCCTCCCACCCAGGTGGCCCGGGACACACTTAGCTGATGTGCAGAAGGTCCCCTGGGGGCTTCTCACTGGTCATCCCCCGACAGCTGGATCCTGCCCCACTCTCATTCCCAGCTCTACAGGGCCCTTTGCTGCCTACGAGTCACCCCAGAACTTAGCAGCTGAAAACAACAAGCATGCTCCCCCCGCTGCAGCATCCACAGTTCAAGGTCCTGGCTCAGCCTAGCCTAGTTGGACAGTCCCCGTTTGAGGTCCCCCATGGGCTGTGATCAGGCTGCCACCTCCTGGCATGGCCCATGGCCCCAGGTATCGGCTCCCCAAACATGGGTCTCTCTCCAAGAGCGGCAACCTCCCTCCCGGTGTTGTGTCACTCAGAGCAAGAAACACTCGTGACCCGTGCTGGGAGGGCCTCTGCCCACCCTGCCACATCCCCCCAGCTGGAGCCGAGTCGCCCAGCCCCCACGCTGGACACCCGCCACACGGCACATCCCCAGCGCGCCAGTCACTGCACCCCAGGCTAGGCCCACGATATTTTGTATTTGTCCGTTTTCCAGGCTTTCCGTAACTCAGTCACAGTCTCTTTAACATCACAGTTTTCCGTCGCCGGTCTTCCCCTGGGACCCGTCCTGTTCCAAAACAGCAGGAGCTAGAAACAGCGGTTCAGCCCTTCCAGGGGTTCTGTGGGCACTCCTCCTCCAGAGAGGTGGGGGGCCAAGGTGGGGGTCCAAGCCCTCTGCCCTGGAGGTCAGCTGGCCACCAGTCTGGCAGGGCGGGCACACAGGGGATGGTGGGGACAGTGGGGACAGGGCCAGACAGCAGATCTTTCCGAAATGGCACAATTGTACTTTTGTGCTTGTGTATGTTGCTATAGTTATTTGTCAAAAATCAGTTTTTGAAGCCACGAAGAATTGATGAGTAGAAGCCAGCTGACTTTTCTGAGGACAATTATTAATATGACGTTACACTCACATGTAGTAGCTCTCGTTATGGGGAGGCTTGCAGAGCCTGAGGGGGGTCAGGGGGCCCCACCCCACTCTTCACAGGGCCCCCACGAGTCTGTGGCAGAAACCGAATTCTCCGTGTGAAACGGCATGTGTGCACTTTGTGTGCCTGTGAGTGCCTGTGTGCACTGCATGTGCACGTGAGTGTGTTTTCTAGCAGCGACCAGCATGGGGCACACACGCTATGCTCCGGACTTCAGTGTTCTCACCTGTGAGATGGGGCCGCGTGGGGCCCATGAGCCAGCCCTGGGAGAGGGAGGGGTCCTGACCCAGGGCCCCGCAGCCGTGCTCAGCAAATGGCACATTCCTGCCTCACGTGTGCAACACAGGTCCGTGTGCAAGGTGGTATGGACTGTGCATGAGGTATGTGTACCATGTGTGGTAGGGTGTGCACACGTGTGATGGTGTGCACATGTGTGGGTGGTATGTGTGCCCGTGGTGAATGGTGTGTGTGCACACGTGCGGCGGAATGTGTGTGTGGTGGTGGAGTACACGAATGTGTTGGTGTGTGTGTGTGTATGTGTGTGAAGTGGTGTATGTGTGGGGGTTGCATGTGCACATGTGTGATGGGTGGGTGGTGGGTGTGTATGCACGCATGTGTGGGTGGTGTCTGCATGTGTGAGGTGGTGTGTGCGCATGTATGAGAGGCCCACAGAGCTGAGCAGACAGATCCCAAGGCCAGGGACTCAGCTGGGCCTCAAGGAGGTGAATGCCCCGAGCCCAGCCCTGGGGGTGGGCTTGATGAGGACCTGTGTTACTGAAGGAAAGGGAACCAGCCCCCGATGGACCACAGGGCGACTTGGCGGAATTCCTGGTGACGGAAAGAAGGGGCGTAGTGGCTGAGGTGGGGACACGGGGACGGAGGCCCCCCCATGTGCTGAGGACACGGGACATGAGGAGGCTCTAGGTGAACCATGTGAGCCCAGGGCCCAGGAGTGAGCTCAGACCACCAGGAGGCCTGCAAGCCGCTGGGGCCCTGCTTGTGGGAGGACCCGGGACCAGACGCCTCAGCCCCAGAGGGACACTCGGGACAGGGTCCGTGTGGCTGGTTCAAGTGTGCGGTGCACGCTAGGGACCCTTCTCTGCCACACTCGCTGAAACGCCAGCACACATCGCCCAGCACACAGAGGAGACCTGGCTATTTTGTACTTCAGTGCCTATTTGGCAGCTATAGGCGGGTTTGTATGGAATTCTGAAGTCCCGAGGCAGAATTTTTCAGAGATCGACAGCTGCCCCTGGACCCCTGGGCCGGCCCGTGTTGGGTCCTGCAGGACTTTTGTCCCATGAGCTCTAAGTTCATGGACACACACGGTGTAAAGTCACAGCGACTCTTCGGCAGCAGCCCCGCCGCTCCGTCCTTTTCGTTGCGGCCTGTTTGCCCGAGTCAAGGCACGCGTCGGCACTTTTCATAGAAGTAGACGAGCTACAAAGTGGAACTACATCATTGTGAAATGGCCACTCACCTTCATTGTTGTTCTAAACTCCAAGGCAAGTGAAGAAAAAACTGTCCCCAAACAATTGTAACGGCCGCATGTGTGACTGACAGAGCCCCGGAAAGGGCTCCTTGTGGACAGACAGAAGGACCCACACACTCCTCATGGGCCATCGTGGTCCCTTTCCTCGGAAGAAACCAGCGTCACCATTTTCAAGACAGATTCTCGTCCACGTGGGAAAGAGCCCTCCTTTCAAACCGTCCCACTAAAGAATCGGAGCTCAGTTTGGTAAAGAAGAATAAAATCTAGCCATGAACGTACAATACACACGCTGTGCTGAACGTCACCTTCTCGGTACCCACTTTTGTGGCGTTGTCTTGTGAATGATGAGAGGTCAGGTGTCTACAGCGGGTGGGTTGGAGGTAACAAACCTCCTGTCTTCTCGACTCCGGAGTCTGGAGGGAGGCTGGCTGTCCCCATGACCCACAGGCTCTCAGGATGGACAATTAATAATAGTAGTGATAAGGCTTCAAGCCCCCTCTTGTCCTCACAGAAAATCATCATTTCAAAGTTTGGGAAAAAACTCTAGAATCCCCACATACGTGCTAGCTGAGCCTTCCAGCATCAATTCCGGCTGAAATGCGTCTTTTCTGTGATTAATAAAAGGCTTTCAGGGATCATATCAAGCCATTGAAGAGGCATGAACTTTGTTTCCTGGTAGCACATATGTTTGGGTTTCAAACATTCCACACGAGTCTGCATATGAGCCAACATGAGGGCCCACAATAAAATCTGAGCTACGTTGGCAATGGTTTTTCCAAATGAGATACTTTTTTTTTTTTTTGCTTCTAGTAAATAACTCACATTTCTCCTGAAACAAAGTCAACGTTGAACCAACCATGCATCGTTTCTCGATGCCTCTCCACTTTAAAGCGAGGGCAACAGTTTTAGAGCCGCTTCTTGAAGCTGGTACCAGGATAAATGCAGCAAAACCTCACCGTGGCCAATGTCCTCGGCCAGGCCCCAGCCCTCCCCGCGGGGCTGACCGCAAGGGCACTGAGGAGCCCGCGGCCGGCAGGCCCGCCTCGAGCAAGGACAGTGAGAGTGTCCGATGCTCTTCCCGGGCGTCCACGGAAAAGCAGCTGTTCACTGACCGCGGCGGACTTCAACTCAACTCCGGCCTCCCCCGAGCACTGCTGGCATCTCGGTGGCAGCGACTAGGTTGCCCTGGGAGGCTGACCAACCAAAACGTCTTGCTTTTCAGAATTCCCCACGACATAAAACGCTCTTTTCTTTAACATTACAGAGAAATGAAAATATAGTGCACTTACCTACAGTGTGCAAGGGTCTCTAAATTCATGCTTATAATTTAAAATCATTTGCATGGTTTTACTAATGAAAAGTATTTTTCATCAGAAGTGTGTTCAATATAGTTTATGTGCCATTATTATAAGCTATTGTTTTATTTTTAATAACAAATTGGTTTAGATTTTCTGAAATCGAGCAAGTATCCCATAAACTGTTTTTATCATTTTCTCTTTCCATGTCATTTCTAATTCTTGACATGGGTGTTCTTTTGCTTTAAAATGCCCATGTTTCCCATGACAGCCTTCCCTATTTTGTTTAAAAATGCATTTTATTTGATAATTTAGTGCATTGGAAATGTATTCTAATCACTTACGCATGCCATCTATAACAGTTTGGTGCTCCCTAAATTGAAAACGAGATTTTTAACACAGAACATTAGGTTTTACACAGAACCAATGTGCACCGCACTCGGAAAGAAGTATCAGCAGGATCAACAAATCATTTTGAGCAGTTTTCACTGTTTAGACAGTCCGCAGGCCTGGGGGAGTTGTACACGAGCTGTATTTCCTCTTCATTAGCCAGACGGCCCTAACTTCCACACGGGCAATATTCTAATTTATCACACGGAGACAATCTGCTGGTGGGGCCAGGCTTCAAGGTTCGCTCCGAAGACGCCAGTCCCCGACAAGCCACGTCGAAGCTCTCTCAGGCCGGGAAAAGAGCCCGAACGTGCGCCCACACCCGTCCCCGAGGTGTGGGCTGAATCCAGTTCTGCGCCATCGCCAAGACGCTCTTCTGAAGTGTTTTCGAGAATTAAAAGGTAGATAATGCTTTTCCTGCCTGGATCTAAGAAAGGATTTTAAAACAAAGGAAAACAGAGTGAAACCTGGTGGATGAGTTCCTCCGTTTCTGAAACAGAGTATAAAAGGACCAGGGCCCACAAAGGGCTTCTTCCCGCCCCCGCCTGGGCGGCCATCCTGGTGTCCATGTCCAGGCTCTGGGCCCTCTGCTCCCACGGCCAGGCTGCAGCGGGGCACACCCTGGGCGCGGGTGAGGGGCCACGCCGCCCACGGAGAGCGCACTGACCAGACGCCCTCCCACTTGCGCAGGACAGGTCGAGGCCCGCGGAGCCGTGTACCAGGCCCGCACGTGAGACTTAAATCGGGCCGCCTCCCCACCCGTCCTTCCTGAAAGCACTAACAGAAAAGGCGGGCGGGTCGTTACCTGGAGGTTAAATCAGGCATGTGGGGCTTCCAGGTTGGACACGAGAAACCCTTAGGGACAACAGGAAAACTAGCTACAAAAAGTAGCCTTTTTATCGATTTACTGGCTTATCATGTCACGAGAAGCAAAACAGCCTCTCTGGCCGAGCGCGGCCCTGTTCTGTGCTCCAGCTTTCTCTGGGGTCGCCCCAGGACCCCCGGGCCTGGGTGGCCGCGTGGGGTCCACGCCTCCTTGGTGACTGAGGGGCTGGTCCAGCAGCTGGTCACAGGCAGCGGGGCGCCCCGCGGGCCGGTCCCTGCCCGGCTGGGTAGGATGCTCACACCTGGTGGCAGCTCCTGCCGGCGGAAGCGAGAAATCGACGGGGCCGCACACTCGGTGTGCGAGCTTGGAGGGCGGCCGCCCGCCTGCCCCACCGAGGTCGAGTCTTCGGGACTGGCCTGGCCCCAAGCCGGCTCCCAGGCGTTCCGCCGCCGTTGGGAGCTCACCCCGGTTCCCCTCCACGGGAGCGAGGGAGGTGGGGCGCTCCCCGAGGCGGCACGGGAGTCCCGGCTGCGGCCCTCGGCCCTACGCGCCCAGCCGCCTCGCGCACCCCTGCTGAAACCCCGGGTGCGCGTGACCCGGGCTCTCCGCCGGCCTGGGAGGGAGGCGCGGTTGCAGCGGCCGCCCGGCCCCAGTCCTTCACGCCGCGCCCGGCTCTGGCCACTCCCTCGAGGTTCCAGGGCCCTGTGACCACTGCAGGTGGGCCCCGGCCTTGAGTGCCCGGCGCCCGGGTGCCCCTACAGCCGAGCGCAGGGCCACGGCGCGTCCCCCACTCGCACCACCCCCTCGGGTCCTGCTCCGCCTCCCCAGCATCTCAGGCCGGCCCTCGTTCCTGGAGGGGACTTCCATACTCTCGGTGCCCAGAATTCTGCGACCCCTACCCACCCCTACCCCGGGCTGGGGAGGCGCAGGAACCCCCAACGCGCGCACGCGCGCGCGAGCGCACATACACAGGCGCGCGCAGGCCGTTGCTATGGAGAGGCCGGTTACTAGCGAGTCTGAGGGCGGCAGGTCCCCTCCTCCAGGCTTTGCTCCCCGCCCTGCCTCCTCTCTCCGCCGTCCGGCCCCGTCGCCCCGCGGGGGCTCCAGGGCCCAGTCCCCCCGCCCCAACACACACACACACACACACACACACACACACACGCCCCCCCTGCCTGCGCGCCACTACCCCTCCTCTCCTCTTTCCCCACCCAGGGTGCTCCAGCCCCGAGGAAGGCGGCAGGGAGGGACCGGAACCATAGCCACTTGGTCTTTGCCCGAGGAGGTCCTTCAGAGGGCGGCCGCAGGCCCGGGCGCAGTGCGGGACACTCCCGGGAGGCCGACCAGGCGGGCAGAGGGGAGGACCGCGGCGCCGCGCCCCGAGCGGGTTTGCAGGGTCCACAGGCCCTTCCTGGTGAGGGGTGCAGGGCACCTTCGAGCTTTCCTTTCCCCCACCCCTGGCTACTGGGTGTGTGGGGTGGGGTTCTCTACGGGGTGGAGGTGACCCGAGAGAAGCCGCAGGTCCCCACTTTGGCCTCCCCGGAACTCGGTTTTCCCTTCGTGCTTCTCAAAGCCGAGCGAAGCTACACACAGGCCTCCTGCCTGCGAGCTCGGGTCCATCAGGCCTCCAGGAGCCGGGGCTCCGAGGCGCTGACCCCCATCTGCACCGACTGAAAGGAGACCACGGCCTAGGTCTTCGGTGAGACCAAGCAAGTCCTCAGAGCACTGTAGGCGCAGGGAGCTCTGCGCAGGCACTCACACACGTCTGGTGACGACCTGTCCCCTGAGCCCCGGCCCGGGGCTGCAGGGCCTCTGTTTGCACGAGAGAGGCGCGAAGGCGAGGCCCTGGGCTTGGGGCAGGTCCGGGGCAGAGGGAATGGAAGGGAGGAGGGAGGGGAGGCGGGGGGTGGGGGTGGGGTGCGGGGTTTGCCCTGGAGGGGCCTGTCGGCCGCGGGGCCGCCAAATGTGGGGCCAGAGGGGCGTCAGGTTAGGAGGGGCCGCCGTCTCCAGCTGTCCCGCGCGCAGGAACAATGGGGAGGTGGTGGGAAGGGGGACTGGGGGGAGGGCGCCAGGGTTTCCAGAAAAGGAGAAACTAAAGAGCCTTACGCAGACTGTCATCTGCATGTGACAAGATCCCCCCCACTCCTTTCTTTCTTCCCCTTGTTCCTGCAGCTGTGGGCCTAGGAGGGCGCATTGTGCACACAGATGTGGGGTTTCAGCTCTGCACTCACCAGGGGCGCCCCCACCTGTGGCCGAGACCCGGGGTCTGGGGCTTGGGGAGGAGAGTGTAAGGGAAAGGGCCAGGGGAGCACAGCCCGCCGTGGGGCGTGGAGGCCACGGGAAACCAATCACAAGGCCAGGCCAACCCCTACTCGGCCGTGCGCGCCGCCTGCCCGACTCGCCGTCCAGGCCCGCCCGGGGCTCGGGGAGCTCGAGGCGGTGTGAGCGACGGAGAGCAAGGCCCTGGGCCCCTCGCTACTCCTCTGCCTGCGGGGCGCCGGGTCCGAGCCAGGCCTTTGACGTGGGGCAGCGAGCGCGAAGCTCGATGCCTCCGTTCCCGCCGCCGCCCCAGCCCGGCGTTTGGGCTGCGGCCCGCGGTTTGCTTGGACCAAATGGGGGCGGGAAAGTTCTCAGTAGTTCCCTCCTCGTCGGCCAGGGGCTTTGTGCACACATTTGAGACTTGAAAACTCGAGCGGGACTTGCGCGGGGAGGGGCACATCCACTCGCCGATTTGCCCTGCGTAATTGACCTCCTTTAGTTTGGAGAGGGAGCAAAAGGCCACCACGGGAAGTGGAAACCCTAACTTGCAAGAACGATCTGCGTGGGTTCTTCTCTTGCAAAGAGTTGCGACGCCCCCACCCCTCCCAAGCGGAGGCCACAGCAGGGCTGCGCGGGTGACGTTTCTTGCCAGGTCACCTCTTTCCCCGGTGCTACCCTGAACTTGCCCAATGTGAAGTGCGACTCGAACGACGACAGGGAGAAAGGCTGGAAAGAAAGAAAAGGCGAAGCCGGGCTGCCGCGCTGTACAAATGACTGACACAGCCCATGTCCATTCGTCGTCTCGGGCGGGAGAGGGTGTACGGAGAGCCGCGGCCCCTTAGCCAATTGCTGTCAGCAACATGTGGGGGGGGGGGATATCGCTATAGCAACCGGTGGCTGGGCCGCGAGTCGCGCCGCCGCCGGCCGGGTGCGCGCCGGGCCGGATATAAGGCGGGGCGCGGCGGCCGCGCTGGATGGAGCTGCGCGCGCGGCCGGTGGCCCTGTGGGGACCGTCCCGCGTCCCGCGCCCGGCCCTGCGTCGTCCTTACCGCGCCCCAGCCCCTTGCGCTTCGCCCCGGGGCCGGGCCTGGGAGGAGCGCGCAGAGCTACCGGCCGCTCACAGCTGCCCGCGCCCGAGGGCTCGGAGCTGGTGCCACCGCCGCTTCCGGAGCCCCAGCGCTGGGCACCTTTGTCTCCGCCGGCCCCCCGAGAAGTTTGTAATCAGAGGCAGGATGGCCCCGCTTGCCTTTGGCTCCTGCTCAGGGAAACCGCTGGCCGCGGTGATGGCGCGGCTGCCGCCGCCGGAGGCCACCGCACCCCAAGGCCGCTCGAACAGGAGCACACCCCAACCTCTGCTGGCTGGGGCGCCTGGCACCGGCCCCCCTGCAGGTAATCGGGGACTCCCGGCCCGGGTTCGGACACTGGTGGGCTGGAGTAGGGGCGGGAGGGAGGGAGCAAGAGGGACCCGCCGAGGGCATCGCCAGGCGCATAGGGGGTACAGGGTGCAGGAAAGGGGCCTGGGAAGGTAGAGGGGGTGCATGGGGAGAGGGGGGCTTGGGTGGGCACCCTGGGCATCTGAGAGTCCCGTCCAGGAGCCAGCGCTGACTGGCAGCAGGCCGCATGTCCGTGGCTCCCGCTGGTAGGGCAGGTCTGCCTCGGAGGTCATTCCCCTGGTGGGTCCAGGGCGGGCATCCCAGGGTAATACGGTTGGCGGCAGCTCTTACTGGGGCGCAAAGCTTGAGAGGGGTGGCAGCTGCCTGAGCCCCCAATGCCCCAAGGAGACAGCTCGGAATCAGCTGAGGACGCTGCCTCTGGGACGTCTCCTGGAGCGCTTGCTTTCCTCTTCCTGTCCTTAGCCAGCCACTGGGCACTTCCAGGCCACCAAAAAGAGAGGGTGTGGGGCAAGGCGGGGGCGCAGGTGGGGAGAGGAATGTGGGGGGAAAGGGAGGAAGAACAGGGGTGAGTAGACGGGATGGAGAGGAGCCAGCGTGGAGGCACTTTCCTTCCAGACCGTGTCGGGGTGCTCCTTGCCCTCCTAACTCGGTCCGGGAGCGGCCTCTGCGCGTCGGTGTCTTCGCCGGAGGACACAGGATGGGTGCGGCGGGAGGGGCATTGGTTGGAGGTCGGGTGGGGCGGTGAGTGAGGTCGCAGACCTGCTGAGTCCCCGGCTGGCTGGAGAAACTCCTCAGAGCCGGGGGCACCCTCCCCCCAGAACAGAGCCTGCACTTTCTCCCCTCCTCCCCCCAGGTGGGGCAGCCGCGCGCTCGCCAAAAAGAGAAACTTCTGGCGCCTGCTGTTTGAAGGAGGGACTTCATTTCCCCCGGTCTGTCGCCGCAACCGCCGGTGAGGCTCTGGCTGTGGCCGGCTTCCCCGGCTTTTAGAGCAGCCTCGCTCGGGGCGCGCGGACCTCAGGTCCTGGCGAACCCTCAGCGGAGTCGGTTCTTAGAGCCAGAGAGGGTCTCCCGCCCTTTTGTGTCCTCAGTGCGCGGTGCTGGCGGCGCTCCGCGCCTGACGGCTGGGTTGGGGAGGGTCTCTGTGACAGCCGCCAGTGCCCACTCACCCTCGCGCGCGCGCTCACACAGAGGGTGATCAGGCGCGCCCACCCCACCCGGCTGCGCTGAGCGAACGGCGCGGACCACCCTGTTCTCTCTCGACCCTGCCATCCGGGCAGCCCGTCTTCCGGCTCCGATTCCAGTTGCTAAGTCCGAACACGGCCGTCCCCACAGACTCCCCCCGCCTGGGCCAAGGCCCGAGGTATCCGAGCGGCCCTCGCCGAGCCAACCTTCCCTCAATTTAGACTCGAGCCAAAGTCCTAGGAGGTGAAGGCCTGTGCGCAGCAGGGAGTTTCACCCACACAGGAGGTAGTGCCTCCACCCAGCCGAGTACACTCCATTTGGCTCTGGGGAAGGGATGACCATGCCGGGGTAGGGCAGCAGAGGCGGCGGCGCTGGATCCGCGCAACCCCGGGGGTCCTGGGAGAACGCGGGAGTCGTTGGGGACATCGACCCGTGCCCCTGGTAGGCGTGCTTTGTGGCGCGGGAGGCCGGGCAGCGGCTTTGTGCCCGCAGGAAAGGGGGCCAGGTGCCTCGGAACCGCTTGGTGCTGTGAATACCCGCGGCTCCCAGGCACCCTCGGCCCTTTGTGCCGGCGCTGGGGTCGGATCCTTCATACCTCTGCGGGATCTCAGAACCAAGTCCGGGGGCGGGACTGGTAGGCGAGGGAGCCCGCGGCCTGGCGGGGACAGGGGGTGGAGGCCAAAAGGGGCCGAGCGCTCCCGGGCCGGCCGCGCTCCCAGCGGCGCCCCAGCAGGTCCTGGTCGGCGACGCAGGCAGGCGAGTCTCTAGGACCGGCCTTGGCCTCGGCGAGGACGCGAAGCGAACACCCCAGGGGTGGGAGGCTTTGGCGGCCGCGAGAGAACTCCCCTTTCAAGGCCAGGGAAGTCTAGGAGGCGCGCGTGTGCGCGGTGGCGGCAGGCCTCGGGGACTGAATGTGTTGCCAAAATATACGGTCGGGAGCGGGCGGGCGCGCCGCGCGCATTGGCGGAGTCCGAGTCTGGGAGCCATAAAAACGGCCGCCGACCGCGAATGGAGGACGTGGGGCGGGCCTTCCCCGGGGCCCGTGCGTTCCGGGCTGTTCTCAGCTGGCCGCGCTCACTCTCCCTGAGCCAAGTCGTGTTTCTCAAGCTCTGCTAAAAATTAGTTCACACGAGGGCGTTTTTTCCCCCTTTAAACGTAAATATCTTCCATCTTCCCTGATATCTTCAGAGTCCTTCTCCCAAACTGGTGTCCTAGGAGGGCTGAAAGATG
>VMDR010000040.1:257649-314851 GCA_007922815.1 Macrotus californicus
TTTTTTTTTTTTTTTTTTTTTTTTTTTTTTTTTTGCTACTTGAATGGCAGATTAGCAAGTACAATTTCATCTGCAGGCGAACAATGGCTTTCAGCCGTACAAAGGGTTGCTCCCACCCGGAATTCAGGCCGCAGCGCCTCTTGCTCTGATAATAGCTTCTGAAAAGATTTTGTAATGCAGAGAATTAATACATGATTATTTCCGCCTGACTTCTCTCATTTATTAGAATTCTGTGGCGAATTCCAAATTTAAAATAGTTAACAGCTTTAAAAAATACTTTTAAAATATTTTAAGACATCCCCCCCTCCCATATTTTTCAGTGGGTCACCCCCTGGGCTGATTACACTTTAAAAATTTTGGTCAGCCTGGAAGTGATGGTTACTATATTTTGGTAAATATATTTTAGTGAGTTCAGCATGAAATTTCCAAATAATTCTAAGATGGTTCATCTGGGAGACCAGAAACAGACTTGTTATAGTAACTCACTAGCGGCCTCTAAAACTGGATTTTCCTAGGGAAGTGGGCCTTCTCGGTCACAGAGGGACAGAGAATAAGGCTGGGTTTGCAAGTAAGCTTCCTTAGAAACGATACAAATGAAGCATTCGAGGACATGAGGAGTTTAGCCTTGTTGAAATTGAATGCCTGTGTCCAGAAGTGGTTTTCTTTCTCACAGGTGTGTTTCAGAACTGAAGTCAGTTCCTTAGGCCCTGACTCGGTCTCCTTAACTGGTCACAGCACAGCCTGGGCAAACACCCCGTCTTGCTGCCTGTCACGGGTGTGCCAGTCAGTCTCCTGCCCAGGTGGCTGCCTTGGTCCTCGTCATCAAGTTTGGGTATAGAACGTTCTTTTTCTTTCTTTTTTTTTAATCTGTCTTCTTTCTTTTAAACTCACCAGATGGACAGCTCAAACTTTCTGTTTTGAAGCTGTTTTACCATAAATAGCTCAGAAGATGATATAAGGGAAGCTCATGTACCTTCACTTACAAGCTCGGATCAAAATAGTTTAAATAGGTCAGGACACTCTGTAGAGTCTGATCTCCAAGAGCAGCCACACACACTGTCTCTCGGGTCACATGTACCTCGAGTCACCACTTCTGCAATACTTCATCCTCTGAGTTCAAGGAGCCGCTGCTGCAGACGGCCCAGTGAAGGGGTGGACGCTTGCCCTCCGGGCCCCTCCCCAGACCAGCGACCTGACACTCGGTCGGCTTAAGCATTCCGGATCCTTTGCGATGTCACCCTTCTCCTGCATCCGAAAACTTGGCATTAGGTGTTCGTCCCTGTGTCCCCTGCACCCGGGGTCTCCAGACACCCCGCACCCGTCCTGGGAGGGGGGCTGCGACAGACAGGAGGTGCCCACTTTTAAACAAGGCCTGGCTGTAAATGTCAAAGTCATAAATATTTAAATATTACTTTCTTTCGATTTCAAGTCAAGACTGGCAAGATGCCTCCAATTAGTGCTGGGCACTCTGCAGGGCTCAGCGCCAGGAGGGCACGGCAGGGAAACACCTGTAGTTGTGGTGACTCAGCCCTGGGGGGCAGCGACCCCCGAGGGGAGGGGCCAGAGGCCCACCCACCCCACACCTGCACAGGTGGGTCAGACTCACTTTTAAGCTGTTAGCAGACCCACCTCTTTCTCTTCAAGCTCCTGATTATTAGGAGTTTGAAGTTTGTTTGTTCGTTTCTTTGTTTTTTTAACTCCATGAAAAGAAATAAAATAATCATGAAGTCATCTAAACTCAATCACTGTGCCAGGAGAGGGGTTCATGCTCTTTAATTTTTAAAAGAGAATTTCTTTCAATTGTTTCTTTCGGGATTCTTAAGACCCGGCTGGCAGCCAGTAGCACCTCCTAGGTCCTGAGCTGGGGTGCAGTGCTGGGTGGGACGTTGGGACCATTGGAGTGACTTTTGGGTCACTCAGTGAGACAGAGGGATTCCCACTGGGGTTCAGAGTCCCGCCTCCTGGTCAGACTGGTGGAACCCGGTGGGTCCCTCAGCCCAACGTTGGCCTTCTCCTGATGGGTGGACCTCCTGTCCCTCAGCCCAACATTGCCCACCTGTCACCAACTGCCCCCCACCCCTGCCCAGACCACCTCCTCCCACCAGAGACCCAGCATCTGAAGTCTGCAGCCTAACCGCCCCTCCCCCTAATCCTGGGCGGCAGCCACCCACCCTGGGAACCACTGCCACCCCTCTCTGCGGTGCAGCTCAGGCCCTGGCAAGGGGGTGGGGGGCTCCATGGGTATGGGGTCCTGGCCTCTTCCCGCTCCCCTTCCACCTCGGGAGCAACTCGCCGCCGCCGGAGGGGCAGGCAGCTGGGGGGAGGGAAGAAGCCCAGGCGGGAGGCCCCAACTCTTTGGGCGCTCACTCTTCTTGACATTTTTCTTTGACCTTTGGGCAAATTCCTAGCGCCTCGGCGAGGGGCAGCCCCACAGGCTCCTCCGCTCAGCTCCCCCGCGGCCCAGTACATTGTGGCTCCAGGTGACCCTCGGTCTCCCATGACAAGGACCGGCCGACCTGCCTCCTGGAAAAGAGATTCGGCGCCACCTCGGGGAGCACCCCCGGGCCCAGACTGTGTCCCTTGTGCAGCCCCTGCGTGCTCGTGGTCTCACCTAGAGCCCAACGACAGCAGGGGCGGTCTGCGCCCCTTCCACGGGGAGCCGGCGGCCGCCCCTCGCCCACAACCCCGGCTGGCGACGGGCCCCTGGCCTTTGTCTCCCGTGCGGGCGGGCGGGCGACCGCCGACGGTCGAGGGCACGGTAATGCGTCAGCAGCACACCGGACACTGCATGTCCCCTCGGAGCCAGGCCGGTCACCGAGCGCCCAAGCGCCTCACGGAGCTGGCAAGAAGGTTCGGGAAGTCCCTTTCCCAGGCTCGGCCAGCCACCTGGACCCACGGGGTCTTCCCGACGCCTGGGCAGGACCCTTGGGTGGGAGCGCGGGCACCTCCAGCGGCCTGCGCAGGGGCGGGAGGGGGCTCCATGCGCAGGGAGTAGCGGGTGCCCCTCCGTCTGCCGCGCCGCCTCCTTTGTTGTCGTTTGGCTCCGTCTGCGGAGGCTCCGCGGTCCCGCCGGGGGCTCGGATGGCGGGAGGGGCGGCGCAGGCCGTGATTCTGGAGACCGCTCCCCACCCAGGTGTAATTTGGGCCTCTCTCCCGGGCGGCGAGGCGGCCACATCCCCGGAACTTGACCCCGGTCCTCATCCCCGCCCGGCCCAGAGCCTCGAAGGTGCCCTCGGAGAGCGTCTCGGACCAGGGCCGGCAAACTCGCCGCGCGCACTGCGGCTCCTAGACCAGGAGAGGAGGGCACTGCCCTTTCACCCTCTGCCCCCGAAGGGCGCGACCCCCCGCGCCCGCAGAGGCCTCGCGGCGTCCGGTCTGGTCCCTGCGGTTACTTGTGTGGTTTTGGCTGCGCCCGCGCGCGGTATGCAAACGGGACACGGAGGGAGCTGAGGCGGCGAGGGCGGGGATGCCGGCTGCCTTTGGGGTGGGTCTCCGAGGGACTTCTTTCCGGAAGCCGCAGGGTGGCAGGCAGAGAGGGGCGGGGATGGAGAGGGGTCTCCGGGGATCCCCCCCAACGCCGAGGCGACAGCCAGCCGGGACAAGCCACACCAGCCCCGCCGCTCAGCACGCTGCGCGCGCCGCCCCCTCCCCGCCCCCGCCGCCTGGACCCTCACAGTCCTCCCGGCCGCACATCCAGGCAGGAAAACGCGGCGCCTTTTCTCATTTAACCCGCGTTTCCATTAACTCAGCCCCAGCACCGGCTAATCCTCGGCAGCGAAGGCAAAAAGAGGCTAATTAATGACCAGCTTTTCCAGTCAAGACCGGCGATAATTGCTCTGGTGGCCTTCCTGATTATAAGATAAAACGGCCCGGCCTGCCGTCGGAGGCCCTGTGTGCGCCCGGAGACGGTGCAAATGGAGAGCTGGGGGCGAACGCAGAGCAGAAAGTTACTAATACAGGAGCGATAATGACCGGGCCGGCTGGGCCTTCTTGGGGGCGGGGGCGTCCGTTTTGTTACCACGAGGAATTAGGCGGTGGGTAATTGCCCTGGTAGCCGCCGGGACAGGAGCGCAGCCCCGCAGGCCAGTGGCCCCGGGTGCAGCGTCCTCTCCGTCTTGAGGTGGCTCTTTTAATTGTCGCTAATAAGCCACACGACGACGCAGCTGAGGAGGGCGTGTGCCAGGCCCCGTTTCGCGTGTGGAGACCAGGGAAATGCGCCAATAGGACCCTCCACCCCACCCAGGCCCACCCCAGAAAACAAGTAGAGTTGAATGGCCACCGGCTCCTTACTTTTCGCGTCACCCTGAGAAGTGCACCCCTGGGCCCACCCGTGTTCCCGCAGCCCTTTGGGCCCTTCAAGGGAAAGTGCTGGAGCTGAATCCGCAGGGTCTGCAGGGCGACGCCAGTGGGGAGGCCTTGGGTGGCGGCTCCCAGGCGCGATACCCAGCATATCCCCACCGAACCTAACACCAGGCCCCACCCTGTCGTGAGCGCCGCACGCGTCCCTGATTTGGGGGCTCCCTCCACCCCCAACGTGTGGCGCGAGCTCTGGCTAAGCTGCATCCCCTCCCACCTGTCGGAAAGAAGGGATGGGCGCCTGGCCTCACTTAAGGCATCAAATACTACGTGTTGCTAAGTTTGAACAATCGCCACCGTTAAGGGGGAAAAGAGCGGTGCCTCTAACTTTCTTGGAAAACATCGCGGGCCCCCGTGGCGAGCTGCTCGGAGCTAACCGCTGGCCGGGTGGAGAGCGCGAGGTGCGCGCAGGGCGGCTGTGCTTTACAGGTCGAGTGGCGCGTCCGGCGAGGGCGGGCGCAGGAAGAAGCCTCGGTTTCGGCACTAACTGGCCCCTCTCTCCTGTTCCGCAGAAAAGCAAACTCAAGCTCCTGCCGCAGCGCGCGGAGCATGAGGACTCCACCAAGTTCGTCGCGCTCACCCTGCTGTCCGCGGCCGCCATCGCGGGCATCCTCCTGGCCTCGGGCCTCGTCTACTGCCTGCGCCACAGCTCACACTCGCGGCTCAAGGAGAAGCTCGCGGGCCTGGCCGGCGACCCGGGCCCTGACGCCACCGCGGCCTACCAGGTAAAGGAGGCGGTTCTGTCACCTGCCACTCCAGGGCCTACCGGGAGGAGACAGGTGGTTTCACGGGCCCCTGGCCCCTCCCCCGCCCCAGCATTTCCCATCCTGCCGGGTTTGGGTTCCTTTCTGCCCACAGTCTGAAACTCCGCGGAGCGCTGACGCGAGTGCCGGATGCTCAGCTGCGGCTCTGTGCGCACGGCTGGGGGTGCAGGTGGGGTGCTAATTAGAAACAGGGGTATCTGTTCTCTCTCTCCTTTTGGCAACTCGTGATGAAGAATGCCAGTGTGGCAAGATATTCTGGGGGTGTTTGACGATGTCCCTTACATCGGGGACTTCCCAGGTGTCTGTCTATGGAAAGACCCTTGACCTGAGCGCTTGGCTCACTCTGCTCCCATTTGGGTCAAGTGGAATCTAGTGCTGAACATGGCAAGTAAACCCCTGCATCTCCATGGCAACAGTGGCCTGTGGGGTGGGGGGTGAGGCACAGACCAGGGAGGACCAGGCCCAGGCCCAGACCCAGTGAGACCCACATGGAGTCCACTCACAGGCTCCTGGAAGATGCATCCACCCCACACGCAGTCTTGGCCCGTGATGGGCTAAGCCTTTGGGGTGAGTGGCAGCGAGTTAGGGCGTCTGGTCCCTCTTAACACAAAATATGATTTCACTCCCAGCATGTGCCCCGCGTGGGAAAGTAAAACGATTTACTTCATCATCGTTTTAAAAGCCTAATCAAGATGCGCTTGTCAAAGATTTCCTTCCATTGGACGAGGCAGCCTTTCCTCCAATCGCGTGCTTATGACGTGCAGCACACCTAGGAAACGACACGTCGGGTTTCACAATGGGCACGCGCTGGCTGTGGCTATTATTCCACCTCCAGAGTCACACAGGCGCTTCCCAGAAAACACTCCCAGGGGGCCTTCCAGGCCCCTCCATGAGCTCGCTGAGTGGCCCTGGCCCCGCAGGTTCCCCGGGAGGAGCAGCTCGAAGTCACAAAGTCTCTGCTGCAAACAGGCCGGCAGACAGCGCGTCTTCCCCATGTCGAGGTGCTTGGCGCTGTCTCTGCACGGAGAAAACCTCCGTTTTTCCGGCGGGGGTCACAGCCCGGTCACAGTGGTCTCTTCCCCATAAAGAAAAGGCAACTTCAAATGTCTGAGGGTTGGCGCCTCAGTCCCCAGCGTCATCTCGCTGTAAAGCAAAGGAAACGTCACGTTTGAAGAAGGAGCCTGGAAACACTGTCACAGAAACCACTAAGAATTTGCCCATTCTGTGGAGGAGGGCGGTCCTCGGCAGAGGCCGGGTCCTCTGGGCCGCGTCTGCGTGGGCCATAAATAAATTATCACACCAGCACCCCCCCCACCGTGTGCGAGCACCAGAGCACGTGGGGCGGATTTGAGGAAGCACGCACCCTTTGATACACTTTGAAATTCAAGTATAAAATATTGATAGAATGGGAAGCTTGGACTCGCATGCAGAAATGGCTGATTTTGACCAAAAAATGCACAGTTAGAAGTGAGTTTGTAATAATTAACAGGGAAAAAATCGTCCCAGTGACAGCTCTAATTAATAGTATCTGAAATTAAAATCATGCCCTTTCAGCAGGAAAATTGTTTGAGTTTCTTGGGGTGACCTTTCTGCTGCTCCTCCTGGGGGCAGGTGGCTAAGTTGATATTGATTTTATAATGAGCTCTGGTTTGTTTAATAAGAATCTGTAATCCAGACAATAAATGAAATGTGTGCTTTTCTTCAATCCAGATTAAGATTAATAAAAAAAAAAAAAACAGAAAAAAATTTTTCTTTAAAAATACAGCCTGGGAAAATCCGGTTCTCTGGTGGGCTCAGGTTTGAAGTCACGACCAAACACCCTGGGGAACCCCTTTGCTTGAGTGAGGCGCTTTGCGCCCCGAAGCGGACGAAGAAGACGTTTGATTTGCTTCAGCTGAGCAGGACCTGCAAGCGACAAGGGATCCCATGATTCTCGGCTCTCGGTTTAGCTGAGTCACGGATGAAGGACTCACAGTCCTGTGCAGGCAATCCCTGAACATCGCAGGGGGCGGGGCGCCGACCCCCACGGTCCAAACTCCACACCTCACTTTGACTCCCCCGAAACTGCAGCCGCCAGGGACTGACCCCGAGGCCGACAGCCACAGGTGCTCACCAAGTCCCTTACGGGAAGCAGCCAAGCACAGTGCTCACCACCTGCAGCTGTGGATCCCCAAACTCGAACCAAAATTACTGCTTTCGGGAGCAGGTGGTGGGCACCACAACTGCGGTCTTACCAGAGAGCGAGAGAGGGAGAGAAAGTGTTACTGAGAAGAGGAGGCAGAGAAAATGCGGTGATGCTATTTATTGGAAAAACCCTCGCAGAAGTGGACCCTGCAGTTCAAACCTTTGTTCGAGGGTCCGAGGTAAGCGTGTGCACACATGTGTATATTTACACACACACCCACTCAGGTGGTGCACAGGCCCCGAAGAACGGTGGTGTGTCGTTCCGTGCGAGTCACGCAGGTCCACGTGGGGGTCCTGCATCTGTGGCCGCCGGCAGGTGGAACCGGGCCGTGGGCAGCCGGTGGCAGTTGGAGGCGTTCTCAACCCTGCTGTCTCGAGTCCCTGAAGGTGGCACCCAGTTCTCTGGGGCTCCGATCGCTGGCAAGTTTGCGTTCTGCCACCCCCTCCCCTGAGGGCACAGACTCCTGTGGCATTTTCCACGGTTCTCTTCTGAGGGTTTACTTCACAACAGCCAGCTGGTCTCCTCGTTCCTCGGAGGCCCCCGGGTCCAGACCCAGAGGAAAACATGCCTTCGGCAGAAGGAGCCACCTGTAAGTGGCCGCCGAGTGCGCATCCAACGAGCGAGTGTTGGTGACTCGCAGTAGCCGTGTGTGCGGGGCTCCCAGCCCAGCCCGACGCTCCTGCGGGCCTGGGTGTGCCTGACTTCTCGCCTCCGGGTGGGGGCCAGCTGGGCCCCTACGGGCTTCTTCTCTGGGGTTCTGGACGAAGGGAGCTGCCTCTCCTAGGGGGCTGGTGGCCGCTGGCCACAGGAATGGCGAGAGGGCGGGACACTCCGATTTAGGTGGAGGCGGCAGTGTTGCCAGGGGTTCGTCGGCACCAGTTCTGAAGAAGCTTTCCTTCTGGCAGCGACAGAGCTCGGAGTGGCTTTTCTGTGCATTACACGTAAACTTTCTGGTCAAAATCATCTCTTTTGCAAATATTCAATAAGCAAATTTACCCTTCCAAATTGGAAGGGGGGCCCCCCGGCCGGGTGGCTCAGTGGGTTGGAGCGTCACCCGGTGCACCGTGAGCTTGCGGGTTCAGACCCTGGTCGGGGCGTGGACAGGAAGCACCTGACCGATGCTCTCCTCTCTCTCTAAAACCAGTGAATGCATCCTCAGGCGAGGATTTAAAAATATACAATAAATAATAACAACAGTGAAACAAATGGAAGGTTGCTCTAAAATACTTCGAAAGGACGTGTCCTCCTGCTCTGGACAGCCAAGCCTGAGAGCGCGATCCCTCTAGTCCGGCCTCGGCAGACGTAGCCGATGGTCCCAGGGTCTGCAGGTAGCATTCTCCGGAAACGTTTAGGCACCAAAGTGGTTTTGCGAGTGCAGGTGTTCTGCTTTGTCAAACTGAAGCCAGCTCCGCGGGGTGGGGTCTTGCCATGGTCTTTCTGCGATCCGAGACCACAGACACAGGCGCACGTCACTGCCAACTGGGCACCGCGCTTCTCGGGGACGCGGATGTGGCCACGAGGCGAGCGAAGGACCCATCGCGCCCGAGCCTGTGTCTGCACGGCTGGGTTCCGACAGCAAGTCTCAGGGCCAGCTGCTGGGCCGGCACGCTCCCGGAAGTGTTCTCCACGCCCTTCCTCTGTGAGTTGGCATCTTTTTCTGGAAGGCGTGCATTTCCACACGTGGTGGTGTGTTTTTCTCACAAACCCTAAATTTTCACACATGCGGCTTCCAAGAGCAGTGACCAGAAGGCTGTTCTCTGGTCTCTGTGCCACATGTCTCCTCACAAATAGCTCCAGGGCGTGGAGACGGCGCTGGGAGGGGCAGGCGTCTGCACCC
Source organism: Macrotus californicus (assembly GCA_007922815.1). NCBI lineage: Eukaryota > Metazoa > Chordata > Mammalia > Chiroptera > Phyllostomidae > Macrotus > Macrotus californicus. The sequence continues at coordinate 266,792 of VMDR010000040.1, forward strand.
ATTGGCGAGGGAACATCCAGACACGAACACAAAGTGTGCCGCCGCCCCGGGAGCGCCCTTCCCGGTCCAGTAATGGTTGGATCAGACTCACCACAAAGTATCGGGCCACCCGAGCTGTTTGGGAAACCAGAGATCCGGCTGTCCGAGCGGGCAAGCCTGGGGCGGGAGCGGCAGCTTGCTCTGCGTCCATCACCATGTTTTGCTCCCGTTGTTGCCGCCGCTAGCAGGCCCGGCTTTCACTCAGACCCCTTCCTTAGGAGGGGCCGGGGATCAGTGTGGGGGGAGGGGGTTCGCTTCGCCTGGTTCTCCTCTGTACCTCGAGGGAAGAACGTGTCTCGGAGGCTCCAGAGGAAAATGCCGCCCTAGCACAGCTCTGAAGTGGAGGCAGGTGGGGGTGGCCGAGGAAGATGCCCCCCTCCACCCGCGTTTGCATGGGAAACACCTCACTGGCCTCGCCCGTGTCTCTGTCGAGATCGGAGCACACTTCTGTCCTAGACAAGCCAGAGGAGCTGCTCTGGGGCCGCCCCACCCAGGAAGCCTCCCGTCCTCACACCAGCCGCCGGCTCCCACCCAGCGACGCCCCCCCCCGCACCCCAAAAGCTGACACGGGTCACTTTGTTCACTCCTGGTGACCCGCAAGTGAGCGGGGTCCTGTTGGCACCCCTGCTTCCCACATGCGGACCGTGAGCATCAGATAAGTCCCGGGTCCCCTGGCTGGTGGCAGCTGAGCTGAATTAGGATGAGTGGGTCAGCTGGCCAGGCCGCACACCCACCCTGGGCAAGACAGAGCCTCCTCAATCCGAAGACCTGCTGCCCCCAACCCCCCTCACAGGCTTTCCCTCCAAGGCCTGAGGCGCGGCGGCAGATTCTGGGAAGGTCACAGGTTTCTCTGCTCAGCTCATGATTCCTCACAGACTGCACAAAGCATGAGTAAGCAGCCCCGCTCATCCGCGATTATGGGGCGACAGTGTGACCCTGCAGGGGGCGGGGGAGGCCCTGTGGACCCGCAGGGGGTGGGGGAGGCCCTTTGGACCCACAGAGGACAGACCTTTGGGCGACGGAGAACGAGGGAAGGACGTTCCCAGCGGTAGGAGGGCCAGGCACTGGGCAGATTTAGCAAGGACGGGCTGGTGAGCCAGGTAGGGCGCCGGCAGGGACACTGTGGGGCTCACCCTGGAGGCCGGAGCCTGGCTGTGGAGACAGTAGGAAGGACACTGCTGAGGTCGAGGGCGGGCCCCTGCACCCAGAGTTTGTGCTTGTCCAAGCACGTCGTCCTGTGACCGGAGGACGGCTGGCTTCTCCGGCTGCTGGGAGGAAGCCTGGGGGGGCGGGGGCATCTGGCCCCTCCTCCCATTCCATCCAGCCTTCTTTTTTTTTTTTAATGTTTTTTAAAGATTTTATTTTCATTTATTTTTAGAGAGGGAGAGAAACATCGATGTGCGGTTGTCTCTTGCGCACTCCCTACTGGGGACGTGACCCACAACCCAGGCCTGTGCCCTGACTGGGAATCGAACTGGCGACCCTTTGGTTCACAGTCTGGTGCCCAGTCCACTGAGCCACGGCAGCCCAGGCCTGTCCAGTCTTCTCCATCGTCTCTCCCCCTGCGGGGCCCACCACTCTTTCAGTCCCCCCCTTTCCCGACACGGAGTCATGGGACAAAGATCCCCTCATACTTCCCAGTCCAGAGCGGGGGCAAAGCACCTCCCTGCAACCCAAGTTCCCACCCATGAAATGGAAAGAAAGAGCTCTGTGCGCTTGCCTGGGCCCCTGAAGGTCAGTCAAGGTCATGGAAGTATCAGGGTGTCTTGGCTCTCGGTTCTGCCCGAGGACCCGCTGTTTGTGGTGGTCACAGGTGCTCGGAGGGGTTTGCTGGCGGAGACAGGACCCTCTGGCCTACGGCGTTGCTGCCCTGTCGGGAGGAGCCAGACGCCACGCTCAGCAGGACACCTGCTGGGGCATAAACGAGAGTGAGAAGGAGCAGGAAGGGAAGAGGGGTTGGGAGCCAGGCATCAGGCCCACGGATCAGGGTACACAGGGAAGGGAAGCCTCGAAGAGGGCAAACACTCCCCCTGACCCAGGAGCGTGGGGCCCGTGGCAGTGGCTCCCGAATGTCAAACGAGGGTTGTTCAAGGACACAAGGCTGGGCCAGCAGACCCAGTGCGAGAGCCAAGTGTAGGAGAGACCCCAAGCACAGAGTGGACCCACGGGTCTGGCCAACCACCTGCCCAGGGACAAGACCGACCTTAATACCATTTGACCTTGACCCCTGAGTCCTTTTGGTCTGGAGTCCCCTCTGGCTCCCAGTGCCCCCACCTGCTCTCCATCGCCCCCCCCCCAAGGCGAAGCGGCGTTGGGTGTGGGGTTCTGCCTGAGGACCCACCCTCATCCATGTGGGTCCCCGGGGCTGTGGCTGCGGGGACAGCCACCGTGTGCATGTGCGGGTTGCCCTTGCGAGAGCCTTGGACAGGCTGGGCGGCTGACCTGGAAGCTGGCCCAGCAAGCCTCTTCCCAGAAAGTTCATTTCCTCCAAGGATAGAACCTGTTTGTCACATGCTGGGGACAGAAAAGCACTTGATTTCACCTGAGAGTGTCCCTGGGGATGTTCGTGTTTGAGACAAGCAGTGCACGGCCTATGGGGAGCTGGGGTGGTGGGCTGGGGGGAGGACTTCCCAGAGGAGGTGAGCAAGGGGTTCAGGGGGTGGGAGCCAGAGGAGATGGAGCCCCTAGGGACCACGGGCCGGGGTCCGGGGCGAAGGACAGAGCCGTCCTCTAGAAGCAGAGGCTTGTGCAGAGCAGGACAGGGCCGAGCCCGGTTGGGGTGTCAGGAGCCAGGCAGGGCCGCTCCTACCTGTGTGGGTCAATCTGCGCTGCATCCGCTCCCTCCTACCGTCCTGGCTTTCCCTTTACGTTAGAAAAGCCCTGCAATGGGGTTTCTCTTCCCCGTTAATTAACTGTTCCTAGACTTTGTTGCTGAAACACTGAACTCTCCAGGGGTCTCTGCTTCGGGAGAACCGGGAGGGAGTCTCGGCAGGTTCTTTCTGCATCAGAAGCACAAGATATGCAGGCAGACCATCTCCCGTTTGGAAGGAGTCGGTTGTGGAAAAGTGAATTCTCTCCGGGATTTTGAATGTCAACAACGCAACAGCAGCATTAGGTGTCTGCTCTGGGTGTGCGTCTGACTCTTGGGGGAGCAGGCAGAGGGGGCCCACGGGTGATTCAGCAGCAAGCAAGGCCGAGTGGTCCGAGGAGCAGGGCTCCGAGCGGGGCCTGAGGGATGCGGACACGAAGCTCAGGGCTAGACCTGGGTCGACTTCCTGAGGTTTAATCACAAATCAATTTTAAAAGTTCGTGTGGTGAATTCCCGGATCATTAGCACGCACCGGATGTCGGCATCAGTCGTAGCTGGCTGGTCTTCGACCCTCCGATCACGTGAAAGGGCTGGGTGTGCTCTCCAGGTGAGCATCTTGTCACTGTCACTTTTTGTAAAGACACTGAGGCCACAAATAACCGATAAAGGAATATTCCCGGGATCCCACCTTTCACAAACCCTCGGAACACAGACTTCCACCAGGAGACAAGGTGTCCTTGCGAGGGAGGAGACATCCCATGGATTTGTTTCTAAAACAAGGAAGGGAAGCCTGAGCGATAAGCCACCCCATCTGCCGGCTCAGGGTCACCCTCCCCAGCTTGCTTCTCCACGTTCACAGAGAACGAAAACACAGGGGGCTCAGGGCCCCGGAAATTCGGACGTGAACCAGGAGGCATCCCAGATTCCTCTGTTGGTGGCTTTTGAACTGTTTCTTTTCTGATCTCGGACCCTGGGTTTCCTGCTCCCAGCAGCCGCCCCCCCTGCTTCTAGAGGTGGAGTTTCCAGTTCATCGGGGTCTACAGGTGTCAGATGGACTCCCATCGAGGCAGCAAAGCAGAGCGGGGGCCACTGTCCCCCCACCAGCTGTGTCCCACATGTCTGGTGGCTCTGGGATCCTGTCCCCAGCAAGCCCTCCCAGCCCCCGAAGCTCACCTTCTGAAGTGCAGGACACCCACATTGCCCATTTTACTTGGGGACCATTGGAAACAGGGGCTCCCTATCCAGGGTCAGCGTCTAGTCCCTGCCCTGGGGGGCGGGGGCAGATGACAGACGTTCAGAGACTCTCACAGGCCTTGGGAGTCAGAGGCCTTTATTTCACTGAAAGTGACCTGCCCGCATCCCCCCGCTGGCTGGCTCCCGAGTCCTGCTGGACGCCCTCAGAACCTGCAGGCTCTGGGCAGCTGGGGCACCATTCAGACCCACTGCGGATGGAATAATTGGGCCCCAGGATGACGTGCGGCTGCTGGAAACGCAGAAGCAGCTGCTTGGCGCCCTCCCCCCACCCCCTGTACTCCCCCACCGGTCCAGCCCTCCGCCCCCACCCTCTGGCCCTGCCCTTTGCCTTAATTAGGCCTCGGCTGCAGAATGGAAAGACCTGAATACCTTTTGTGCTGCTGGCTGTGTCCTCACAGGCCTGCACCGGCCCTTGTACCTCTCCATCTCTGCACCTTTGTGCCCGGCGGCCCCCCACGCTGGAAGCCCTCCCGCCCAGCTCATCCCATCTGCTGGCCAGCACGACTCCACACCGTCCATGGGCCTCCGCCGGCCTGGACCGCCCTGCAGCCCAGACTCCAGGGCCCTTGTCTTACCCTTCAAACCTGGGGCCACGTCTCCATCACTGCACTTGGGTGTGGGGTCGCTTGTTCATGGGCCCAGCCGAGACAGACCTGGATTCAGAGCTCAGCTTGGCCCTGTCTGTCCCGTCCTCCCTGGGTAACCCCCCCCCCCCCACAGCACCCAGCAGGGGACCTTCAGGTGCTCAATGGAGCCGATCGATACACTGAGCTCGAGATTGATCAACGTGAGAACTCCCCGCAGCTGCGGCCAGTGACCCTCCCACACCCAGAACCACCGGCGCCTCAGAAGCAGCCGGGAAATGTGGGCATCGTGGGTGTCCACAGAAGGGACGGTGACAATAATGACCACTGATGATTCATTATCTTTTGAGCAAGAAGGAAACCAGGGAGGGGATGGAAGTTTCCGGTGCAAACAGCTGCTCCTTCGCGGTCCCGGCAGGCAGGGTAGCTCGGAAGAGGCGGCGGCGCATTCCCGGCTGACTCAGCTGCAATCCTGAAAAGCAAAGCCGGGCAGGGCCCAAGCTGCCTCCACTCGGACGTTCAGCTGAGTCCCTGAACTTCGCAGCCATCTCGGACTTTGCAGGAACCTTGAGGCTGAATTTCGGGGGCATCACCAGCTGCAAGGGCTGGGAGGTCGGGGTCTTACCAGTGGGGCCTGGCCGGGGTGCTTGCCGTGGCGACAGAGACCTCCGGCAGGAACCATCCAGGAGTTTGGCGGGACTGCCGATCCCACGTGCTCCCCTGTGCGTCTGAAAGCCCACTCTCCGCTCCGGCACCACTGACCCTCTCAGAGCCCTGGTGGGTGCAGGTCGCAGGGGCAGGATGGTGCGCACTGGAACCCCATGTCCCCCCCCTGCATCTGTGTGACCGCTCTGTCCTGCCTTCATTCTGCACGAGCTGTGGGAACAATGAAGGTGCGCATCCCTGGTCCTCAGCGGCCGATGCATTGGGCGCACCGTGTGTAGGACTGAGCCTCCGCTTCAGGCAAACACCAGCTGTACCGTCAGGGGGACTGTCGGTCTCTCCTGCACCCTGAGCCTGGGTAGAAGGATCACCCTTCAGAGCCATCGGCAACGGTGGCGGGGAGTCCCAGATGACCCGGAGCAGCCCTCACCTTGTCAGAGGACAGAGCCTGACCCATGGGCAGCAGGACCACATTCTGGCTCCCTGGGCAGCATGCCCTGCGTGCCGGTAACCTCCTGGCCTCTGCCCAGCCTGGGGACGCTGGGGCCCAGGGCTGCCCAGGGACATGCACAGTGAGCCAGAACTTCTCACAGCCTCCAGTCTGTGCTGGACACCAAGGAAAATGAAAACAGACAAAAACGGCTTCTGTCCTCATGTCCACTGTGCAGCTAAGGTGACTGCCGCCAGGGACGGAACAGGCCCTCGGTTGTCAGGGCTGGTGGCGAGTTGGGGGGGCAGGGCGGGCGCAGAGCGAGCCCCCGGGGCGGGAGAGGCAGCCCTTGTCTTCTGGCTGCGGAGCTCAGAGCTCACAGACTGCTCTGGTGTGGAAGGTTGGTTTTCCTTCTCTTCGTTACAATGTGTCTGTCGCTGAGTTTTATTTCCAGAAAGCATCTGGCAGGATGGGGAGCCGTCACTCACCACGGCTCTGCACACCGCGTTTGTCACCGCAGAGCTGTTCACTGAGATCTCCGATGACGCGGGCGTGGCGCGGGGTGTAAAGCAGCCGCACGGTCCACAGCAGGGAGGCAGGTGACAGCACAGTGGCTGTCAGAGTGTCAGGTGGGGACACGGCGCCCGTGGGCCTCTGGGCAGGAGTCAGAACGAGCGACCGTCCTGCACACATTCTTGACCAGCTTAGGAGTCACTCCGGGTGCGTGTGCACGTGTGTCGTCCCTCAGATGTAAACGTCACCCAAGCGTCCCTGAAAAGCCTGTCGGAGGATGTGAGGCCAGGACCCAGGACACGCATAGTGAGGCAGGCTGTGAATGGAGCCCCCACCCAGGGGACAGGCCCCCGTGGACCCCGTGTGGCTTCAGCCCCTGTTGCAGGCAGACGGAGGATTCCTGTTTCCTACCCAGGGATGGCGTGGCCCTGTCCCCCAGCCTCTCCTCAGGACGCACTCGGGCCCAAGACATGGGAGGGGCCCCCACGGCGGCCGCGCCCCTGCCCCCAGCCATACCGGCCAGAGGTTGTTTGAGGGGAGAGGATGTGGGACAGCTGCCACCCCAGTGACTGAGGCGGGCCCCGCCCACACGTGCCCGCTGAACATTCCATGTCAGTCACACTCAATACCTGCCCTGCATCGATGTTCCTACCCCAAGAGTAAGACACGCTCCATTCAGAAAACACAAATGAGCGAATAAAATCTCAAATAGACCTCCGTTCCTCCACCACAGGGGGTGCCTCGGCCAGCAAGTCTGAAGCCTGTTCAGACTTTCTCCTTATCTGCTTCCATTCACCTCTGAGGGTCCAGATTCCGGGACCACACTCTGCAGAGTCGCCCGCAGTGACGCCACACAGGCTGCCGGGGGCTGTGCACCAGGTCTTTGCTGATCCTCCAGGCTCCTCAGTGCCCCCCACCCCACCCCGAGCAGGAGACGGACCCCTCCCCAGGGAGGCTGGCCCTGGCCAGAGTCTCCGTGTTTTGTCCTGTCTGCAAAGTAATTGGCCTTCGCCCCTCCCGGTGGCCTAATGAACCGTCTCTCTTTCTCTGGGGCTTTGTGCCTGTTCTCGGCCTGGCCCCCTAACCACTAATTACGGCCCCCAAATAACCCACAGCCCGCCCTTTGTGCACGCTCAGGCGGCCACCGCTCTGCTCCAACTGCCCCTTGAAAGGTGCAGAGGGGGTGTCTGAGCCTTTGTACTCTGGGCCTTTCTTCTGGCAGAGTTTGGGGGTGGCAGGTCCTCTCTCCCCGAGTGGCGCCCGCTCCGCAATCTCCCCCCATCGGACGGAGGTTTGAGAAGGGAGACATTCGCATTGTGTGCGTGGATGGATTTCCGCCCCCAGAACCCCATTCAGCTAATTTTGCAGGACGTGGTCTGAGGCAGAGAAAAACACTCAGAGGCTCTGCAGAGAGAGCCCGGGGCCGGCTCGGCGCACAGCAGGGGAGCAGTCGGTGGGACCCCACGTGGGGGGTGGCCCTGTGTTCTCAGTCTGACAGCACGGGCTGCGGGGCTGAAACAAACTGGCACCAAATCCCGCGAGGGCGCAGCCCCGGGGCAGGGGTGGGATGGCCGGTGCCCGCTGGGCGTGCACGTGCCGGCAGCGGGCCAGAGGGGCACAGGGCTCGAGTCTGTTTCCATCTGTGTGTCTGTGGCGGCGAGTTCTGTGACGCAGGCCCTGGCGGTTTCCTTCTCCTGATGAACAAGATGCTGTTCGGTGTCTTTAAATCCTGGGGCACGAGCTTCAGAGGTTGGATTCGCTTGTGACTGAGCATTTACATCCAGGGGGACTGTCACAAACCCTGTCCCCCTGGTGAGAGATTCTCCTTGCTGAAGATGGGGTCATCGATCTGGGTTCCGCCTGGCCCTCAGAGCCCTTGGGGGCAGGAGGTGGGGCCTGACCTGGGTCCCAACTTTCCCAGGCCACCCGCCTCAGGACCTCTGCTCCTGTCTGCAAACCGGGGACTCGCCCGGGAGCCCTGGCCCAGCACGAGGACCCAGCTCACAGTGCCTGAGTGGGTGCCCCCTTCCCCGGGGATGCCGATGGGCAGTCTGGGCTGAGTCCTTGCCTCCCCCGACGGTGGGTGGTGCAGACTTGGGTCTGTCTAGACCTGTTTTCTCCACCCCAGACGGCAGGTTTCCATCTCCTGAGCACCCACCTCCCAGGAGGAGCCTTGTCCTCGCTGCCCGCTGCTCCCGGTGAGGGTCCTGCGGGATCTTAAGACCCTGAGTTGTTTACCACGAGAGACGGAAGGGCAGTCCGTTGAGAATGAAGCATTCACTTCAGCAGAGCAACGGCTTTTTTTTAATCCTCACATGAAGATATACTTTATTGGTTTGAGAGAGACATTGATCTGCTGCCTCCCATACGCGCCCTGACCAGGAATCAAACCCACAACCTTTTGGTGCACAGGACGATGCTCCAACCCACGGAGCCACCTGGCTGGGCTGAGGCCACCTTTTACCTGCATGTGACAGCTGCCCCAAACGGCCTGACCTCCCGCGGGGTCCCTGCCTGGCCGTGTAGCATCCTCTTTGCTCAGGGAAGTGTACAAGAGATGCACGTGTCCCTAGAATCTCTCTCCACGTCAAAATCACTGCCGTGTCTGGGCCTGTTTGTGTCTCTGAGGCCCTGAGAAACCTTGGGCGGGTTCTTTACACAATCTCCTTGTGTAACGGCCTCTGTGAGCCCCGAGCCATGCGGGCGTGGGCAGGGGGCAGCGGGGAGTGATGTGCTTCATTCTTCTTGGTTTTCCCTTTGGTCACCTTCCGCCCTCTGTCCCTGGACACCCAGTTACCCTCCATGAGCAGCTGTGCGAATGGGGCAGAGGGGTGGTGCAGGGCACACCCCCAGACGGGGCTTCTCCTCCCAGTGCCCAGAGAAGCCGGGCTGGTCTCGGGCCCACGTCCCCCTGCCACAGCACATTTGAGTACCACTGGTGGACGAGGCCGAAGACGCTTGGGGACCTGACTGAAGCTTCAGCAGACCTTGCCCCGAGACCTCTCCAAAGCCCAGTCGTGTTGCCTTCGGGCACCTAGCTGGAAAAGCAAAGTCTTCCATCAGCCATGTGCTTTCCTCCCACATGCGTTGTCTCCTGTGCGGGCACTTCTCAGTTTGGTGTCACTTGAGGGGGGAATGGAAGAACCAAAAAGAGAGGTTTTCCCTGAACACCCCGAGTGTGGTACCAGTTTCCAAGTTTCGGTGACAACTCGAACCTCTCCCCCACTCCACGGCCTGTTCCAGCAGGAAAGGGAAGGTTCCGACTCGGCCTGCACGACCGCCCTCAGAGAGACCCAACCCGGATGGCAGGTGGCCCCAGAGTCAGGACCCACGTGTGTCTGTGTATCTGTGTGTGTCAGGCCATAGGGCGAATTTCCCACCCGCATGGTGGCTCTGGGGACCAGCAGGTGGGGACCAAGGAGCAGGGAGCCTGGGTGCCGGCCGGACCCTGACCCCATGCCCCCCTGTCTTCCAGGAGCTGTGCCGCCAGCGCATGGCCGTGCGCACGTCCGACCGCCCGGAGGCCCCGCGTGCGTCCCGCGTCAACAGCGTGTCCTCGCAGCTCAGCGACGGGCCGCTGCCCAGCCCGTCCGCGCGGAGCAGCACCTCGTCCTGGTCCGAGGAGCCCGTGCCGCCCAACATGGACATCTCCACCGGCCACATGGTCCTGGTAAGAACCGCGCTGCCGCCCCGCCCCCACGCACAGCCTCCACACAGCCTGTCGCCCACAGCAGCGATGGCTCGGTGACGGGGCCTGGACTCGGACTGGAAGTCAGGGCTCCGCCGCTGGGTCCCCTGGTGTGAACGGCCAGCGCGCACCCGGTCACCCATTCTCCTGCCCTGAGGGCCAGCCCGCGCCCCCGAGCGGGGAGGTTCTGCCGGGCTCAGAGGCCAGAGGACGTGGATCGGCGCCCACAGTGCGCGCCACTTTCCTCAACCTCTGACTCGGGCCGGTGCTGACCCCTCCTCCTCCGTGTCCACTCTGCGCCGTCTGGGCAATCGATGTGGCCGACGTGCTGCGTGTCCAGCTGACAGCAACGCTGGGTGGACGGGGAGCCGCACCCCCCAACACCGAGAAGTCTGGGGGCCATGGGCCTCTGCACGGGGCAGACCTGCTCTATCCGTCCGTCCTGCCTGGCCGCGCCTCCGTGTCCGAGTTTTATTAAGAGAGACGGTCGGAACTCGGCCCTTGGTGCTGCTGCCCACCCAGGACCCCCCACCCCGCTCTCTGGTCCCGGGCCACAGGCTCCCACCTGCGCGGTGCTTGCGGAGCCAGAACCACTCCTGTCTCGGTGCAGATGCCGGGAGGCCATGCTCCAGGCAGAGGGGCAGCGCCCTCTGGGATCGGGTGGTGCCCCCGACAGTCGCTTCCCCCAGCCGCAGTGTGCACGGCTGCAGGTGGGGGTGTCGCTGTGAAACCCTTTCTCTATGGGAACTTCCCTGAGGGATCTGTTTGATGGCAACGCAGATGGTGGGCTGAAAGCACCACCAGCCAGGGCCACAGCACATCCGGCTGCTGTAACACCACCACGGACGTTCGGGTCTCACCATCCCCGGGGCTGGAAGCCTGGGGTCGAGGTGCCCTCAGAGCCAGGGTCCAGGGAGAGCGCCCTCCCGCTGCCCTCCCATGGTGGGAGGCATGAGGGGCTCTGTGGGGCCCCTTTCACAAGGCGCCGATCCTATCGTGAGGCTCCACTTTTTGATGGAATTGCCCCAAAGGCTCCCCATCACATACCGTCACTCGGGGGTCAGGTCTCGGCCTATGAATTTGGGGAACACAGATCTTCAGCCTGGAGCAGCCAGGAAACCATGTTTCTGGTCTAAAGTCTGACTGCAGAGCCTGAGATGGAGCCCAGGTCACCCCAGGGACCCTGGTGGGACTAGGGTGCACTGGGTGCCTGAGTCCGCAGGGTGGGAAGTGAGCTGTGTCAGACCTGTGGGGCTGAGCTGCAGGGTGATGGTGTCTCGCATCCAGGTGGGGCGTGGAAAGGCCACACTTTTCACACAAAGGTGTGGTTTTGTGTTCACACTGGGACAGCAGAAGTGGTGGTTAAATCTCCAAGGAACGCACAAACCACAGCGCTGGTGAGCCCCCGCGAAGTCAAGGCACTGCCAGGCCTCACCGGAGGTGCCACCGCCAGAGGTCACCAACACGGAGAGACCGACACAGCGTGTCCTGGGCCATGACGCAGCTGTGAAGTGTGCGCTCGCCGTTCCCCGTTTGCACTGCGTGCCAGCCCGCGGGTCTCCCTGTCCACCTGCACTTTGTCTGAGTGGGAGGTCGGCAGACTGGTCTCCATGGGCCGAGGGCAGGAGCTTGTGGCCCATGGCTGCAGCCACACGGATCCGCATTAGCGCTGGGTCTTGAGGGTTCACCCTCACTGGGGAGTCTTGACCATCCGCCCTCTGTCCACCTTACAGATGGGCTCAGGGGCTGTGACCCCCTGTCGGTCTCTCCACCCGGCCTTTTCCCTGGAACGTGAGCCGAAGCCCAGAGACATGGTGTGCATGAGCCCCGGGGAGCATTGTCACAGAACTTCTCACCCTCTCCACGCGGGCCAAACAGCTTGTCTTTCAGGCTCCGGGACCGGCCCATGCACCTGGGTGAGACCCCGGGCACATCCAGCCTCCTGGCCACCTGACACATTAAGGCCCCAAGGACAGTAATTCCTGGCAATCAGAAGCCCCGGGGTGACTGGCCAGCAAACGAGTCACCCACCCAAGCTGCCCGCTGAGGACGCAGAGACCACACTGTACAGCCTCTGCCCCCAGCACCGCGCGGGCGGCCATTCTACCCTGAAGATGTGACAGACGCAACAGCAAAGCTACTCACGCTTGGATGGCAGGGTGGAGCGAGGAGGACCCCACAGTCGGGGCACAGAGTGGCCGAGTCGTGTGGAAAACGTAACCATCACAAAGGCCTGCCACCAGTGTGTGACGTGGGAACGTTCCCATAGCAAATGACGAGGCATTTTTAAAGGAGTAAGGGGCGGAGGAGGTTAACCCATCATCCCGGAGAGGCGAGGGGCCATGCTTCGCCCTGTCCCGGTCACTGCGTCCACCATAGCACGTGTGCTCAGTTGCGGGTTCAGAGCTGGTGCCAGGAAGCCATGGCAGCAGAACTTGGAAATGAGCTCTTCTCCCTCGGAAAGGGGACAGGCGGCCAGCGGGGCTGTGCCTGGGGACAAGAGGGTGCAGACCCCACGCAGGCAACACCAGCCCATTGGATCTGGGCAGTCTCCCTGGGGGAAGCGGCAGAGCGTCAGGTAACTGCAGGCAGGGACGTCATGACGGTCCCTGGGACATCCAGGGGCCCATGCAGGTGGATGAGGCCCAGAGGCACCGAGGTCTCGGGGGCTGAGAGGCTGGAACCTTCGTCCCTGTGGACGGTAAGAACGCCCTTTGCTCCCGGAATGGGTGACGCTGAGGACACGCTGAGCATCAGTGAGCACTTGTGTGGCGGCCACTGTCCCAGGAAACAGGGAACAGGAACAATGCTGAGTGCCATTGCACCAGTGCGGACGGGGAAGCAGAAATGAGGCCCCAACATGGCAGAGCAGGGCCTAAGGTGCCCCGTTGTCTCACGGGGCCTCGCTGACACAGCCCAGGGCGTGACAGGCCTGCGGTGTGGAGCGTGGCGGTCCTGGGACACGCAGGTGCTGGCTCAGGACCACCTCAGACCTGCGCGCCTCCCGCCGCAGGACGCACGCCGCTCCAGACATCGGCTCCATCTGCCCTGAGTCTCACTTAGGGGCCTTCCCGTCCCCACACGCGCACCTTCATCCCGCCCCTGGTGGGCTGCGTGCTCTCCCACCAGCACCTGGCTCGTGTTCACACTTACCCACAGATGAGTCGGTGGCTCAGCCAGCTCGGCTCCTTGCAGATGTGTGGCCGTCTCTTCCGGGAGGTGGCGAGTCGTGTTGACAAAGCATGTCTGTCGAGGGGCCTGGCCCTTCCCCACAGCTCCCTGTCCTAGAAACCCAGCACCTCATCTGCCTAAGAGGACAGTGTTAGCGGTTCCTCACCGCGCTCTCGCTGGCCCGCTCTGAGAGCCAAGGGTGCATCCATGAACAGCTGACCTCCATCATCACAATGAGGGTGACAGGCCCCCAAGAGGTTAGCCCCACGGCCTCCTTCCGGCCCGCTCCAGCGCTGGCCAGGGGCTAGGAGCAGGCGGGGTCCCATTGCCCTGCGGCCTGCTCTTACAGACGCAGGACCCTGGCTGAGGCTCCACCTCATGTTTCCGTGAGGTTGTCTGGCCACCCGACATTTGCAGGAAGGGCCTCCTGGCAGTGAGACACCTCACGCACCTCGAAGGAGATCCCCAGCCCTATGCGTCATGGAGCAGGCGGGTGTCTTTCCACTGTGGACAGCCATGTGAAGCCTTCACATGCCACGTCACGTCAGGGTTCACCTCGGGGGTCTGGGGCTGCACTGAACCTCCAGAGCAGGAAGGTGGGGCCAGGACAACCGAGTCAGGGTGACGGGAACGTGCAGGCATGAGAATCACCGACCCTGATGCGCAGGACGCAGGGGCGATGCTATTGGCCCAGGAACCAACATGGATGGTCGGTGGGAGCCATACAGGTGAACTCGATCTGACCTCTCAGAGCACCGCAGGGGCACCTAACCTGGGGCGCCGGCCATACTGCCCGAGGCTCCAGCGGCTTTTCTGGAGCCTCCTGCATCTCTGAAGACCCTTCTCCATCTACCAAGGTTCTCCGCCAGTAACTGCCCCCAAGGCCTAGTCACAGCTGCCACTGAGGCGCTCCGAGGGAAGCCAGCCGGCACCTGCCTCCCACTGCTCATGGCGCCTCCCACTCCGGGGAGACCCAGTCACTTCTGCAAGACACAGAGTGTACAGGGCCTCATGCCTGCCTGGCGCACAGTGATCGGTGGGGAGCAGGGCCCCACCCCCTCCGCCGTCACCCTCAAAGGAGGCGTCCGTCCAGCAAGCCCCAAGTCCCAGCTCTGAAGTCAGCACATTTTCCTTTCTTTTTTATTTTTTAAGGATTTTATTTATCCATTTTATTTTTAGGGACAGGATCAGGGAGGGAGAAAGAGAGGGAGGCAAACATCAGTGTGTGGTTGCCTCTCACACACCCCCTACTGGGGACCTGGCCTGCAGCCCAGACACGTGCCCCGACTGGGAATCGAACCGGCGACACTTTGGTTCACAGGCCGGCCCTCAATCCGCTGAGCCCCACCAGCCGGGCAGAAATCCAGCGTCTTTTCAAAAGCACGTCCCCCATGACCGGACTCTCCACCGCGTGGCCTGCGCACCCCTCACGTCACATGTGTGTGCGTGTCACCTGTGTGTGCGTGTCATTTCCCGACTCTGCTGAAGAGGCTGGGCTGTCCTTACCGCCCTGCCCTGCTCGACCAGCGGGCGCAGTTGGGTAGCCGTGCTGATGATTCCAACAGTGAGACCTTCAACGAGGCCTGAAGTGAGCATCCCTGCCCCGCTCCCAGGCAGACCTGGAACTTGGCCTCTGGCCTCCGCTGCCTCCTCGGACCCACAGGTTTCTGCTGCCCAGGGTCCTTGGTTCACTCGTCCTAAATCCTTAATTTAACCGTTTGTATAGTCAGCACCCGTTCACATCCACTCTCGTTTTAACGGGTGTTTTATTTTTCCTTCACCACTTCTTACCTCCCAATTCCCCATTTGGAGTAAAAAAAATGTTCTCCTGACATACAGAGTCCAGCACAAATAACACTCCCTTTTTATTGCAAACTCTTTCATCACAAAATCATAAGTGTGGGATTCTGTGACATAACAACATCACACTCAAGCACACCCCTTGACATTTTAGGTGCAATGTTCACATTAAAACTACAAATTATTGCATGCATATTATTGTTCCACCAGCCACACTGGAGTGGGCGTTACCTCTGCCGGACCCTGTATGTTCTTCCCATCAGCAGGTCTCCCCATCTTTGTCGGAAAATGTCTTCAGTTAATCCTCACACTCATAATAGATTAGCCAAGCATCAGATTCCGGTTACTTTTCTCTGTTCACTATAAAAATGCCACGTTCTTCTTGCCTTTGACGCCCCCACTCTCTCGAAGGCTATTTCCCCGCTGGTCCGACATCGGTTCCCTTCTGGGTCCTCCACACTGTCTTCTGAACGCTGCCCCTTGTTCTGGGATGTCCCTGGGCCCCTGCTGGGCCGAATTCCCTTCTGCTTTTGCCCCGTCTCCCGCGATTTCTGAACACAAAGATTCCTGTCTTCAGCCAAGTCAGGGAAATGGCATGCAGCTCATAAAGCAAACGAGCCCGCGCCCCGGCTCCCGGTTCCCTCCGCTGCGTCCCAGGCGCGTCCTCAGGTGCGCCACCTCTGGCCTGGTCTCCCTCCAGCAGTCCCAGGCTGCTCTGCAGCCGCCGTGGCCCTCATTCAAGGCGGTCCCCACGTCATGCCTTCAGTCGTTACAAATGCGGATCCTCGCCTGAGGCCCCCAAACGCCCGGATCGGGTCAGTCCGAGACTCAGTCCCACACCAGGCCGGGGTCCAGACACCGTTCACGTGCACGTGGGGACAGACATCCCTCCCGCGTCCCCACCGACCCCTTCACTCAGAGCGTGGGCTCCTGATGTAAGGGAAACCCGCCCAGCTCCCAGCTCCTGAGGGGCCTCGAAGGCCAAGGCCCCCCCTTGAGGACTCGTGCGGCTTCGGGTCACGTGGCGCCCCACGTCTCTGGGACATAACTTCCCCGCATGTCCAGCAAAGCACCGGGCACAGGGTGAGCCGCGTTCCCTCCACCTCACCTTGAGCGGCACATCCAAGGGCCGACTCTGGGTCCTGCGCAGTAAAGAAAGACCCTCGTAGGTGGCTACCAACCACCAAAGAAGGCCAGGCATCGACACTCACACCGCTGGCCCCTCCCCCCTTTCTGCCTGCAGCAGGGGGTTACCCGGCTTCAGGAGCCACCTGCACCCCTGGGTGTCCAGAATGAGCCCCGGTCAGCCGGCAGGCGGGCAGCTGGGTGGACCCTACATGCTGACAGCCAACGGCCGTGGAGAAATTCCAGGTAGCATGCAGGTTGCGGTGTCGATAACGGCAGGCTCCAGGCTCCGTCACTGCGTGGGGCTGGCACAGAGGAGCCCAGGGCACAACACACAATCACCCCCAGTCCCTCCACATCACCCATCACCCCTCGGGAACCCGGGGCGTGTCATTCTGGCTGTCCACCACGGGACTGACCGTCGAGCGATGAGAGTGGTGAAGACAATGAAAAGGACGTGACTTGTCTCTGACTTTCACCCTCGAAGGTGGAAATAGTTTTGACAGATCAGCTCTCTCCCCTTTTCTCCTTCAAGCTCAGATTTCAGAGTGAGGTTGATGTTCTGCACAAACCTCATTTCAAAGCAGCTGAAAGAGGAAGTTTCGCCAACCAGCTCTTGGTCATTGTGGCTAGCACTTGAATCCGAGTTTTCCCTTTTTCCTCTGGCATTTTCTAAAACATTTTATTTATTCATTTTAGAAGGAAGGGAAGGGAGGGAGTAAGAGAGGGACAGAAACATCGATGTGAGAGAGGAACACCGATCGGTTGCCTCTTGTACGCGCCGCAGCCAGGGACCTGGTCCACCACCCAGGCCTGTGCCCCGACCGGGCATCGAACCGGCCACCTTTTGCTTTGTGGGACGACACCCAACCCACTGGGCCACACCTGCCAGGGCTCCACTGGCATTTTCGCTGCTTTGCTGCAAACAGGAAGGTCTGGGGACACGAGCTCGGACCTTGAGCTTCCTCCTCTCTCAGCAAGTTGGTCGGCGACGAGAAGACACATTTCTGAGTCTCGTGGGAGCCTCTCCAGTGTTGGCGACATTTCTGCCCCCCACTCTCGCCTTATTGCTCGTGAGCACACAGCCCACCAGTTTCAGGAAATTAAAAACCAACCTACTCTAATTCCAGTGAGCGCTTTTAGAATTTCCGCAAATATTTTCTAATGTGTTTGGCAGCCAGCGTTTCCCATCGGGATTCACAAGAGAAAATGCCCATCTACGTCGCTGTCCTAGGTAACCCCACCGCACTCGCGGGAATTCTTCATTCCCCCTAAAAACTTCATCAGAAAATCATAATGAGCACGTCGCCACCCAGAACATAAAAGGCTGCTGCTAAGAAAAGATCCCCGCTTGACAATAGCGAGAAGCTGCCTGCGTTGCCGGGCAACCGCCTGGCTCTTGCCTCCTCCTGAAAGCCTCCCTGTTGGAAGGGCCGGCATCATCCTCCCCGTCCGAGAGAAAAGCGTCTTCCCGGGGCTTCTCCTGTCAGACCAGGATGGTGAAGGTGTTGGGAATTTTGAGAGAATCTGCTCCCGTGATGGTGGCTGGGGATTGGCCGCCTGAATTTTGTGGGTGACCGTCCGCAGGGGCAGGGTGGGCAGATGGCCAGTTAACGCATGAGTCGCTGGTACACACACACAACGTCCAGAAATGGCCATTTTAAACCTGCTTGGGAAGCAGATCCTAAAGAAACCAGCTCCGCCCGCATCACCCGAGGCCAGTGGGGACCTCACAGTGCAGACTCCCCCGGCCCCCCAGACCCCCCTGAGCTGGGGGTAGGAGGGGCAGCTGCTGTTCCTTTGGGGGGTTCTATTTTTCTCCCAGAGTTTGTTAATGTCTGAGAGACCTTTCCAGGGTTTGATGTCTTGGGGCTGCATTTCCACGGCCCTGCCCCTACGTGCCCTTCTTCCCTGCCCACTCCCTGGAGTCTGAGGTGACACCACTTCCGAGGAACGCTGGCTTTGGGTGGTTGAGGCCAGAATCAAACTCCTGCTTTCCCCTTCAATAAGGACGCCGTATGAATTGGTATTAATGAACTTGGCTGAACAAGTATTTGCAAAGATGATCTATAAAAAGTCGATGGAGCTCTGGCCAGTTAAACTCTTCCATGTCAGAGTCTCGGAAACGTTCGCTCTCCCCGTAGAGGTCAGCGGCAGCTTCTGCCCTGGAAGTCTGTGGTCGAGTCCGATGAGGCACGTGGGGCGAGAGGGTTCGTGACTGCCGAGCACAGAGGGTGACGAGGGCGTGGGCGGCAGGTGGTCAGTCCACGGGGAGGATGGGATTTACCTCCTCATCTTCCACGTGGCTTGCTCTGCGGTGCCCACCGTTTCTCATTTGTCTGTGAGGATGACTAGGTCACCGGCAGCACCCAAACCCCTCACACGCAGTGTTCTGTTTGAGACACGGCTGGCTCAGGAGTTTAAATGCCAGGAGTGACCAGCATAAACTTTTAAAAGGCAGAGACCAGGTGAAATGTCACAAAACCCAGTGACGTTTCCTTCAGACTGGCGCTAACTGACATAGCTGCAGACTGATATTTAAAATCATCACCTGCCCTGGCTGGTGTGGCTCAATGGATTGAGTGCCGGCCTGCAATCCAAGGGTCGCCGGTTCGATTCCCAGTCAGGGCACATGCCTGGGTTGCAGGTCCCCACTGGGAGGGCACGTGAGAGGCAACCACACATTGATGCTCCTTTCCCTCTCTCTTCCTTTCCTTTCTCTCTAAAAATAAATAAATAAAATCTTTTTAAAAAAGAAATAAAATCGCCACCTTGTCAGTAACTGTGGGCTCTTTATTGTCTGTGGACCCCATCACAAAAGGAAGAGAAACAGGCAAAACGTGCTGGGTAAAGGCAGGTGGTCGAGGTGACCGGTGGTCCTTTCATTAACATATTTCCCTTATTAACTGCATAATTAATTGTACGTAGCCCGGGGAAGCTATGGAAATTGCGTTTTGAGATGGATCAAAGCTGACTTATGCTGCCGACGTCCACGCAATTTGCCGTTAATGAAGCCGGGATGGAAGCCTCCAATCTATAATTATTCCCCGCTCTTTGAATGACAAGCAAAGAATTTTATCAGCAGACTTTTAAATGAAAGGGGATTAGCAGCTAATGCGGAAATTGTTCATCTTCCTAATGAAAATAACTCTGAAGAAAATGGGTGGTGGAAAGAGAGGTTTGACGAGAACGTTTGCCATTAAAACGGCCATTTTCTGATCCTCCATATGAATTTGTCCGCGTTTGCCAGCAGGGTGCAGATATTCCTGAAAGGGAATGAATATTTTATAGGCACCAGAGCTGCTTGTGCATCCCGGGAATGGATCACACGGCATTCCCAAACAGCCCGGCAGAGGGACAGAGTCCAGCAGCCGAAGCTGAAGAAAATCGAAGCACGCAGGAATATTCCAGAAGAAATTAAAGTTTGCTTATGAGAATAGAAATCTGCCTTTCACCTCTTCTGGGCACTTGTTTAAGACTAGACAGGAGCCCTGGCCGGGTGGCTCAGATGTTTGGACCGTCGTCCCGAACTCCGAATCCCCAGGGGTTCTCCGGGTCAGGGCGCGTGCCCAGGGTACAGGTTTGACCCCCGATTGTGGCATGTCTGAGAGACAGCCGATCGAGGTTTCTCTCTCCCTCTCTCTCTCAAAATCAATAAACATATCCTCGGGTGAGGATTTTAACAAGTATTGTTAAAGAAACCCGCTAAATGAAGCCCTGGTATCCATTTGTCCAAAAAGGTTCCACGTGGCTCGGTGTGTCACCTGCACTTCCAGTGGCCCTGACAGCTACCCTAGCCCTCCTGTCCGACACAGAGGATGCACGGGAGCCGACAGATGTTTACTGAGCACCTCAGGTGTGCTGGGCTCTCTGTCCAACGCGGGGGAGACCACAGGCACTACACGGCGGGTATGGCGGGAGCACCTCAGAACACGGCTTCCGTTTATTTCTTGGTCCTGGTTTTTCCCACAGGGTTAAGGGCGAGGACTGAATGCCAGGGTTACGGCCGCCTCTGGTTAGAGCGCGGTGTCACTCTGCACAGGGACGAGGCTACGGTCAGGTTGCTAGAAGCTCTGGAAGCTCGACCTGGGAGGGTCGGGCACGTCTAGGGAGAGTGCATGTATGTTCCAGGCCACAGCCGGCTGGAGCCGCAGGCTGCCGGTGGCCACGGCTGGGCCCAGGGCTCTGCGCCTCCCCAGGTTCTGAGCTCCCACCACGTGGCACCCAAGGAGGTGGTAAAAATACAGTGCAGAACCCCCTTTCACTTCTTAAAAATTCTCACTTTCCGCCCTGGCTGAGTAGCTCAATTGGTCGGAGCATCGTCCTGATATATTATACCAAGGTGGCAGGTTCGATCCCCCGCCAGGGCACTTGCAAGACCTAAGCAATGAGCGCGTGAATAAGTGCAACAATAAGTCAGTGACTCTCTCTCTCCTTCCCCTCCCTCCCCCCTCCCTTCCTCTCTCTGTAAAAATCAATAAATAAAAACTTAAGCCCTGGCTGGGTGGCTCAGCCGGTTGAAGGGTCATCTCATGCACCAAAAGGTTGCAGGTTCAATTCCTGGTCAGGGACATCCTCGGTTTTGGGTTTGATCCCCCGTCGGGGCACGTATGGGAGGCAGCCGATCAATATTTCCCTCTCGCATTGATGTTTCTCTCTCTCCCTTCTTCTCCCTCTCTTAAAAAAAAAATCAATAAAACATATCCTCAGGCAAGGACCGAAAAATTCTTTTTTAATTTTTGTTTTCTCAAGCCTGATATCTGGTTGGTTTCTATATGAATGTGCCTCAGCAACGGAGCCTCCTGCAAGCTGGGCTCCTCGCTCAGACGTGCGCGTCCCTGGGACCGGCCGTGCCTGGTGATGACTCCATGCCGGGCCCCAGCGGGGTACAGGGCTAACGCAGGCCGGGCCCTCACTGGCCAGGCGTGAGCCCCCAAGGCTGCCTTTCCAACAGGCCATGTGCTCACCGCACACGCGCACATGCTCACACACTCACACACTCGCCGAAATCCACAGTACAAGCCGCCTGGCCTGTGTGTGAGTCTGTCACAGCACCCCAGGCCACCTCACACTGCTGCTATTCATTTTCTACGGCACTTTGGGCGAACATACCTGCCGTGAGAGGTCGTGCGGTGGCGAAAAGGACAGTGACCACGTGTCTGAGCGTTCTGTCCACGTATCGAAAGATGCTGGGGTGCGCAGCACCGCTTTCCAGGTGCTCACACAGACTCTGCCTTGGCGGGGAACTGGGCGGTGGTCTAGAAGACCACTCGCTGTGGTTGTGGGGGAGAAGTTGCGGCAACCGCAGGACGTCTGCAAACTGAAGGGCTGCAGATACGGAGGGGGATCGGCAAGAGCGGGCCAGATGATGAAGTGAGCTGATCATTTATAAATGAAAGCCCCCTCACGTGCTCTGGGACCCCGTCTTGGCGGCTCTGCTCAGGTCTCCCCTCCCCTCAGCCTCCACTCTGTCCCCCGGCCTCGACCTCGGCTGCTGGGCATCGTGGGGATGGTCCCAGCTGGAGCCATTGATGCCGCCTGGGGCCAGTGACCTTTTAAAAGTATCTTCATCATCACGGGACTCTTTGGCTTAAAGCTCCCCACGGCCTCCAGTCGCTCTGAAACGGAGCCCCCACTTAAAGGTGACCGGACTCGGGAAGTGAGCACCCAACAGAGTGTGCAGGTGTCTATGGTAAAGCTGCCCCCCGCCAGTTACAGGGTGCTGTTCACCCTGTTACCCCGCTCATTTAGTTTTTTAATCTCACTCGAGGGTGTGCTTACTGGTTTGAGAGAGAGAGAAAGGGAGAGAGAAACATCAATGTGAGAGAGAAGCAGATCAGTTGCCTCCAGCACCAACCCCAACCGGGAATCGACCCACAACCTTTTAGTGGGACGATGCTCCAACCAACTGAACCATGGGGCTAGGGCCCAATAACGTAAGTGTTTTTTTAAAAAACTTAAGACTCCCCAACAAGTAAGTCCATTGTCCCCAAGAGCTGTGGCCCCTTTCCTGCCCAGCCCTTGCCCCAACTCCCCTGCAGTCTCCACTCCCTGCAGGGCCCCACCCTCCTCTGCATTAGGAGCCCCTCCCCATCTTTCCAGCTGAGCTGAGCGATCAGCTGTCCTCTGTCCCTCAGGTCCGTGGCGTCTTCTCGCTGACATCTCCGGGTGAGGCCCTCTGTCCCAATTCCAGTTCCCACCTGTACGCGGCTGGTCCTCAGACGCAGAGCTCAGCCGGGGAGGGTGGGGTCCCGGAGTGGGAGCGCAAGGCAGCCCCTGGCGCACATAAGACACTTGGTAAAACCAGTCGGGTGAACCAGTAAACTGGTAAAAACAGCGAGGCAGCAGGACCCCGAGATCCCCTGCTCTACTGGTGCCCACAATCACAGGAGGCCCCCCGGCTCCGATCGCCAAGCCCAGCAGCCGCCTTCGCCCTAAACCCGAATATTAACAGTTGTCCAATGAGGGAAACGTGGCATCTCGCCTTCATTTCCATTGCATCTAAGTGTTCTTTATATTTCACCCATGTTCATACAACCTTAGTTTTTAAGATGTTAAAGCAGATCTGTGGATTCTGACAAAAAATTGTTCACTTAGAACTCCTTCAGCTCCAGCGGCCAGGAGCCGGCAGGTGCTGCCCTTGCTGTCCCACCGTCATCAAAGAGCTTTTCTCCGCCTTCCCGCTGCGGGCCTTTGTCCCCTCTCCCACGCGCCCAGCAAGCACCCGTGGGTCTCCCTCCTGCTTCGTAAGAGCAGGCAGTGAGGACGAAATCCCTCACCCTGTAAGTTACTAATGAACACATTCCTGGGGCAGAACGCCTGGGGCTTTAACCTTTTCCACCCGCCTGCGGTTGGGAGCCCGTCGCTGACTTCCTGTAACCCACGGGGCAAAGGTCAGTGGACGTCACAGCTGATTGACCAGCGGAGAGCTCCGGCCCTGGGGCTCCACCCTCCACGGCGCACAGACCCCCACCCCCGCTGCCCCTCGCTGGGGTGATGATTTGCTGACCACAGGGAGCGTCGTGGGGGGGCGTTTGGTCCCTGCCAAGGACCCTTTTACCGACACCAAAACCCAAACTGTAACAGAAGCACAGGAGCAAAGGCTTCCAGTCCGTGAAGTTCTACGTCTTCGGGACTCAGCTTCCTGACCTCCTGAGTCACCTGTGTGAAGAGCACCCTTTCTCTGCGTGTCCAGGGGAGGCCCCGACGCGTCCCTCTCCAGAGGGGGAGGTGGCGAGAGCCCTGCCCCGCCGAAGCCTTGAACACGCGTTTCCTTTCCAGGGACTGGGTGTTTTCTCCAGTCCTGCTTTGTTGGGCGTCTCAGTTACAAAAAAGTAAATAAAACGGACGACCTCGCATTCGCAGCGTCAACACCAGCGTGGCCTTTTTTCCACGTCTGCTTTTTGTGCCTTGCTTGTGTCTCTGGCGTTTGCGTGCTCTCGTTCACCGCCGGAACTGGGAGTGCGCTCGGGGCTTTCTCTGCAAGGCTTGCCGTTTGGATGGCCTTCAACACTCCTCCAGGGTTCTAACAGTGTCGGTTTCTGCCACTCCTCCTCCTGCTGGTGACAGAGTGAGGGATGGGGCTGCGTCTCACACGGAGGGTGAGGCAGTCGGAGGACAGTGTTCAGGCCGCACCGGTTTGCGAAGCTCTGACTTGGTCTTCGATGTCGCTCAGCTCGGGAGCAAGCTGCAGAGGGCGGATCTGGAGGAAATGGCCCTGGCTCGCGTCTGCTGGTGGAGCCGACGGCGCTGCCACCTTGCTGCTTTCACCACGTCTTCCTCGTTTTCGCCACTGCCCACGTCCCCAGGATGAGGGGAGCCAGCCGCTCCCTGGACACGCGTGCATGCGCGCCGGGGGAAGCTCCTCCTCAGAAGCACGGCTCCCTGGGAGCAAGGTCCAAACCCAGAAGAAGAGACCAAGTGGTCTTTCCTTTGCTCTTCTTGATTCCGGGTCCTCTCCACTTCAGGCTTTTCCGAACAAATGGCTTACTTTTTCCCGAGTAACTGCCCCGGTGACATTGCAGGGAACACACTCGATGTGCGTTTCGCTCCCTAGGAAGTCTGGCCGTCCCGTGACAGGAGGGCCAGGGGGCAGGTGCTCAGGGACAAGCTGATGGGGTCTGGGCTGAGTTTCTCTTGGTCACTATTTTTTTGTTGGCCTCGGGCAGTCATCCAAACACAACCTTCCCTAAGCGGAGAAACAGCAAACCTGCCCACTGACTGTTCGAGCTTGCCTGTCCTTCCCGGGGTTTGAACACACCGCTTTGCAGTTCAGACATCCTAAATAACGCCGCAGGTGGCCAGCCCGCCAGCACCCTGGACACCTTCACTGGGCTGCATGCCGTCCCGACGTCTCTGGGTGTGCAGGTGCGTAGCCGAGACCGCTGAGTCCACCTGGTGTAACTTTGTCTTGGAACTCAGACATCCTGCTGTTGGAATTCACAGCTAACTCGAGCGCTTCCCTTTAATGCATTCATGAGGACGGACAGGTGACATTGTCTTCTTAGAGAGAAAAGTCACCATCTCCCCAATGACAGCAGAAGCCTCTGACACTTCACCCTCTACACCAGATCAGAGCGCAAACCTCCTATTCTCGAGGGAAGGGCAGCGCAGCAGGCGCGCAGTTCACAGCGGCAGGCGTGCCGGTCACACCAGTCAGCGGAAGGATGTGGCGTTAGAAACGGCTCCAGGGCAGAGGAAGGAGGCCACTGGGTCTTCAGACAACCCCACGTGAGCAGGCCTTTCCCACGCGGGCAGAAGTGGATTTCGGGCAGCGTCGTCGTGAAAGGAAGCTTTACGGGGACAGTTTCTGCTTGTTTCACACCAGAAGACCCACGAAGCGTCAGCGTCCCCGGAGATGGGCAAACGCCCTGCTTTGTGCCGGCGTGAGCACGTCGTACGCAGGGAGCGACGTGAGGAGACTAAGTGGGTCCTGCTCGGCTGGTATTTAAATGTCTGAGTGCTAGCATGTTGTGTGGGGTCGGCGTTATTATTCTCTTTAACAACGAGGAATCCAGTGTCTCGGCCCACCCTGCTTAGAGCAGGAGATGCTAAATTAACACCTAACTTCTATGACTTTTGTTGCTTGTTTGAGAGAGAGAGACGGAGAGAAACATCAGTTTGTGGTTCCACTTATCGATGCATCACTGGTTGATTCCTGCACGTGCCCTGACCAGGGATCAAACCCACAACCTTGGTGCCTCGGGACGACGCTCTAACCCACTGAGCGACCGGCCAGGACCTCTGTGACTTCTAATAGAGCTAAAATCGTGCTGTGCGCCCCGGCTCTGGCCGGCCACTCCAGGTGGATTTGTGAGTGCCATCGGGATTTGTGGGATTGACAAGCTGGGCTGTTTCCTTAGTGACCCTGGAGGCTGGTCTTCAGTGTCAACACCGGCACACGGTGCCCGTGACCCAGTCTCAGGTGATGACATGACTCAGGGCTGAGGCAGAAGCTCTGTCCGCCCTGGAGATCACCGGCGTTGGTCAGCAGCTTGCTTTCAGGGCTGTTGCAACCCCTCGTCCCGAGGCCGGCCCGATATACCTCCCTCTCCAAACAGTGATGAACCAAAGAAACCAGCAGGAGGCGCGGCAACGTTCCAGAACCGCCCTGATTCCACCATGTGGGACAGCGGGCTCCTCAGGACATGAATCGGCTCCGTCCGCACCAGGGCAGACGGAGTTGTAAGAAAGACCAATATCCCCGTGAACAGGATGTGATGCGGACATTCTATCCGAATGATGTGGTTATTTATGTTTCTGACAACGGTCCCCCATCTCTGGGGCTCTCCCGCACTCACCCCCCAAATTCTGTGTCCGCGCTGCAGGGCTGGGTGGCTGGCCTTCCCTATGGAAGCAGTGTGCCACACTTCCTGGGTAAAGGTAAGTGTCCCCAGAACTGCGGGCTCCCAGAACGTGGAGGCAGTCTAGAAGACCCTCCTTTTTCTGACGAAAAGCTGAGACCTGCACCCTGGCCGGTGGCTCATCTGCTTGGGATATTGTCCCATGCACCAGAAGGTCTCAGGTTCGATCCCCGGGTGGGGTATATGCGGGAGGCAACTGATTGATGCTTCTTTCTTTCTCTCTCTCAAAATCAATTAAAAACATTTGTTCAGGTGATGATGAATAAAAATTAACATTTCTGTAAAAGCTGAGACCCGCCACCACCGTCCGTTCCACAGTATAACTTCACAGCTCACAAACTGCACACCTGGTGTGACTACCTCGGCCGACCAGCCTCGCGAGCATGTGCGATTCCCACTTGAAGACACGGTACCTGATGGGTCCGAGAGCAGATGGTTTGCCCCAAAACAGAAAAGTGGCCACGTGGGGGCCGAACCTCTGTGTTTGTTGCTGTGAGTCTTGCAGAATCAAGCCCCACGTTCGTTCTCTGGCATCAGAGTCCCTTCCTCCCCGGAGAAGAGCCTCGGGCACCGTAAGGCTTTGTGGAGGGCGGCGATCTTACCTGAGGACGCAGCCTGCTCTGTGGCTATCCGCAACCCCTGGCATGAGCCAGGGCACCCCAAACGCTCCGTTGTCCTAGAAACCACTTTCCTGGCCTTAGGGGGTGGCCTGTTTGACCGGAAAACAGCACAGGAAATATTTAGGCCGACTTAGCACACGGTGCGCAGGCTCTGTCTCCCAACAGCAGTGACACTTCTGTCCCAGAAGTCTGGGGTCCTGTGCGAAGTGGCGCCGTCAAGTGCGGGAGCCAGCTGGTGGCCCGACACACAGAGGCCGTGTCCCCATCCTTGCTGCCTGAAGGCCGTTCATGATTTTCCCACCCACACGGGCCGTGCGGGCCAGGAAGAGAAGGCAGGAGGTGGGGGCTGGAAGGACGAGTCCCTGGGTTGGGTGAGCATCTCATCAAACAGCAAGAAGCTCCTGAAATCGAACGCCAGGCGCTCGGAGGGCAACAGAGCGTGTGGGCTCCTGACTCGGAAACCCCGCGTCCGCCCCCTCGGGCCGTTTCCCCAGGGACGGGTTGAGGTGGGGCCGTGTCTTCTGCAAGCATGTCGAGTCTAGGTCCTTGGAAAGAATCGGAATTCAAGGTCAGACCCCTCCCACTGAAGACTCAGCCGGGCCTGGCGGGAGTAAAACTCTCCTCCTGGCCTCTGAAAATGTGCCGGGTTCCCCTGACCAGGACGCCTCCCAGGGTGTCTTCTGTCGCCCCAAATCTGAAAGTGGGGAGAGCAACCCTGAACCGTGGAAGGCAGGCCTTGTGGCGCTCCTCAGGATCCCAAGTGGGGCATCCAAGTGGGTTTATCTGAGCTCTTCACATCTGCCCACCTGACCCCAAGCACCAACACTGAGGGGTCTGTGTTTCCCGGATGCGGAGGTTGAGGGGGGTGGGGGCGGGAAGCTCCTGCACGTGGCCAACTTCCGCCAATGCCGTTAACGGTGCCGGTGGTCCCTGGCAATCGCAGACTTAAAACTCCAGTTCAGAGCCCAGGACAGGGCTGTGGGGAGCCATGCACGACGGTGTCCGACAGGTCCCTCAGCACCAGGAGCCCACGGCCCACTGGGAGGCCGGGTTCTGGGAATGCCTGGCTCCTTCGCAGTGACACAGTGACATCGTGCGTGCCCATGAGCGGCGCCAAGCAAGTCCCCAGGAGCTCACAGGGCAGCTGGGACTGACCACGCAGACCTGACTCTGAGGGATGTCAGACGAGGAGAAGCAGGCTCTGGGGACAAGAGCCGTTGAACGTCGCTGTCCTCAGAACTCACCACCAGCGCTAGAATGTGGCACCTCCCGCTCAGCGTGAACTGTCCAGGGGCCGCTTGCATCGCCCAGAAAGTAGGCCACCGGTGAGGCCGCGATGGAACATTCCAGTGTCCTGGGCCACATTCTTGGACAATTCCCCCAAGTTTCAGAAGATTCAAAGGCAAATTTGTTCGGATGCCCATCACAGATATAAGATATTTTTAAATTTGTGATTCAAATTACTGATGGAAATTCCCAGGTTA
Organism: Macrotus californicus; assembly: GCA_007922815.1. Classification (NCBI taxonomy): domain Eukaryota; kingdom Metazoa; phylum Chordata; class Mammalia; order Chiroptera; family Phyllostomidae; genus Macrotus; species Macrotus californicus. The sequence continues at coordinate 294,835 of VMDR010000040.1, forward strand.
CAGGCCACCATCCAACAATATTTTCCGTGCGTGCAAAGCACGTGCTAAGAGAGCAGGGGGTGCAGGGGAGGGGGGGCCAGGGCAGGAAGATCCAGGTGGGTGGCCACGGGCAGGTCCCGTCAGACTCCAGAGGAGGTGCACGGGCACCGACCTGGATTCCACACGGACGCATCATGGGAGGGTCCACAGGAACAAACAGGCTGTGATGACCAGGGAGGGGTGGGCAGGTCCGAGCGGGGGTGGAGCGGGGAGGGCTTACAGAGACGAAGGGTCGGAGGTTGGTGACCTGCAGTCGGGACAAAGGCCAGGGCTTGTCTGGGCTCCACCGGTGGTGCCCGAAGTAGGTGGCGTTTTGCCCTGGAAATGCCAATCTGGTTGCCGTGTGAAGGAGCAGGAAGGGGCTGTGAGCAGGCTACACACGGGCCTCGAGGAAGCCGGTGTGTGAGACGCTGGCTCGCGCTCTGCTGACCCTGGCTGGAGTGGGGGGTGGGGGGGACCTCGGCGGGGCAGAGGGTCAAAGGGTTCGGTTTTGCTGACTTCGCCTTGGTGTGTTGCTGACCCCACCAGCTGTTCAGGGTCTCCCACATACCAGCTCGGCCCAGCGTCTGAAATGCACCACACCCAGTGGACGCGGAAAAGCAGGCCAAGTATGAAAAACAGCTTGTGTGCAAACAGAGACGGGACAAGGGACAGCCGGCCCCCCAGAGACGGGTCCGCACTCCCGGCCCCAGGATGGAAATCCATGACACACAGACTCCCACCTGCTCTCGGGGAGACACAGACACCGGGGTTAGGGCTGGGGCGGCCCCGTTTCCTTCCCGCCTCGCCCGTGCACTCCCGAGGGAACGAGGTCTCTTGGCTAAACAGTGGCTGTCTGTCTGGACAGGGTGACAGGGTGGCAGGGTCCTCCTCGGCTGCGGGGTCCCTCGCCTGGCCCCGCCAGGCACCTGCTTGGTGCTAGGCGGTGACCCCCACTCCTCTCGGAGGGGCTCCCTGAATTAGCCGTGATTGCGATTGGATACACAGAATCGTTGGGTTCCCAGCGTGTGGTGTTCAGTTTCAGCGGAAGGACATCCAACAATTATTGCACACAGCGTCCGTCCGTCAGTGCCACTGGTTCTCTGAGCAAACGGCTTGCAGGCCGAACTCTGTGGGGGAGAGGGAGGGGACGTTTGGTTTGGCCTCTTCACCCTCCGTCCCCTGCCCCATGGGGACAGTGGCTGTTTTCTGTGACGTGCCCACCCCTCCCCTGACATAGAGTGGCATTCTCCTGTATTGCGAAGCCAAGACCCTGCTCCCAAGCCTCCTGACACCCCCACCCGACGCCCAGAGACCGCACCCCTCGCCCCAGGGGACCCCTCTCGGACACGGCTCCCCCCCGTGCCTGACCCTCACCAGACCCATGCAAACCCTGGGCCCTGCAGACTTCCAGCCCGCCAGCCTCCTCCTGGCCGGACACAGCCTCTGTCCAGGCTGTGTTGGTCAGTCCAGCCTGGCCTCCCACGTGCATGTCCCTTCCCCCAGTCACGTCACAGGAGGTGACAGCAGGACCTCACCACCCATCTCAGTGCCGTGGGGAATGCAGGGCAAACAGAACACGGACCATGCCTTGGCCACCATCCGTGCATCTGGCGGTCTGTGTTCTCCTGACCCGACCCGGCAGGAGGGGCTGCCCCTAACCCTCGCTCACAGGCGGTGGTGCCCTGGCCGTGGCAGGGGCCACAGTGGGGGCCGCACCAGCTGCACACAGCCTGACCCTGCGTTTCCCTTGCAGTCCTACATGGAGGACCACCTGAAGAACAAGAACCGGCTGGAGAAGGAATGGGAGGCACTGTGCGCCTACCAGGCGGAGCCCAACAGCTCGCTCGTGGCCCAGACAGAGGAGAACGCGCCCAAGAACCGCTGCCCGGCTGTGCTGGCCTGTGCGTATCCGCCGGAGCGCCGGCCAGGGGGGCGGGGGGCAGGCTGGGCCTGGGTCCCAGGGTCCCAGGGTCCCGCTGTTGTCACGGCTGGGAGCCCTCCCCCACCCCGTGTGCCCCTCTGCAGCAGTCTGTCCTCCCACGCTGAGACCAGGTGGACGTCACTGGTGAGGCTGCCCCCCACTTAGAAGCCCAGAGTCAGTTGCTTCCTTTGGGGTGCAGGATGTAGTCCCAGAACCGGACTGGGGCACCCCCACCCTGGGGCTGGCTCTCTGGTTGGCTTTTACTGGGCGGTCGCCTCACTGAGCCTCTCCTTCGTCTGTAGTTGGGGTTGCCCCACCGCCCTCTCGACCCCCAGCAGTGAGGGCCTGAGGGAGTTAGCGGGTGTAGGCATGCAGCAGGTACAGGTGAGCAGCGGCAGCTACAGCAGCCGGAGTCACTGACAACCGGCTGTCCAGCTGCAATCATTGCCCGAGGAAAAGCAAAAATAAAGTCCAATTGACCAACTAACAGTTATTTATTAGGCACCTACTGTGTGCTAGGGACTGCTGACAGACAGACACTCAGTGAACCCAGCACCTCTATCCTCAAAGGACCTGGGTGGAGGGAGGGGGAGGGGCAAAGAGGCCCTCGGCAAGCTCGCATTGCCCATCTCAGGGGCCGTGGGCCAGGGCGTTTGCCTGGACGATCGGTCCCATGTGGTGAATAGCGAAGGCAAAGCCTTCCCCCACCCCCCACCCCACAGTGGAAGCTGGAATGCAGCAGCCAGCCACAGCAGTCCCGTCCACGTGCTCTGAAGCCGTGCTGGGCGCCGGGTGCTGCCTGCAACACCACCCAGGGGTTCACAGGCCGGGGCTGCAGGGGCAGCAGAGTGTCCTGTCCTCAGAGCGAGGCTCCAGCCACGCGGGGACAAGGTCCCGGGCTGCCCTGACGTGTCCCCTGACCAGAGCCAGAGTGAGGAAGAGGAGACACTTTCTTCCCTGGGCTCAGGCGCTGGGAGTTAGCACAGCCGGCCCCAGACCCCACCGTGGGTGGAGAAGGGGCCGCTCCCACGAAGGGGCTGGGGGTCAGTGGGGCCAACTCGTCCCAGGAGTGTGCGGCCGGGTCAGGGTGACGGACGGGTCTGCTCTGAGCGAACGCGCATTGCCGCCTCTGTTCCCGCCTGGCCTTCTCCACACTGAGAAGGAAAGCTCACCAGGTCCGACCCGCACCCTCCCAGAGCGGGCTCCTGGGGAGGGGGCGCCGCTTAAATGCTTGCCGGTCTTGCCAAGTCCACTGGAGAGAGCCACTCCTCTCTGAAACCGGCTTCGCTGTGCCCGCGGTTCAGTCTTCCAGGCGCAGAACCGGCCCGAGGTGGCCCTGCGTGTGGCGCCCCATCCCCTGACGGCCTCCGCAGACGCCCCGTAACCGGGCCCCCAGGCTCATGCCCCTCCCAGTGTCCAGAACTGGGCAGCACAGTCACAGTCCCTCGGTGTCTCCAGCGAACCCGGGGCCAGCTTTCAGTCTTGGCTTCTTACACCGTGCCCCTCCTGTCCATCCAGCAAGTTCCCTGGGCTCCTGGTCTGGTGGGTCCTTAGATGCTCCTGCCCTCAGCTCGCTGCACCCCGGGCGGGTGGGGACTCTCATGCCAGCCGCCCATCTCCTGTCCCAGGAGCCCCCCAGCCTTCACCAAGAGGCCCTGTCCCCACTGCCCCTCCTCTGCCCAAGACGGAAGCGACCTGCAGACTCAATGCTCCCTCAGGGGACAGGAATTGCCACACTCACCCAGCGGGACCCCCATGTGTCCCACTCCCTCCAGCCGCCTGCGCGTCCCTGCCCTGGGCTCCTCCCAACGAGGCCAGACAACCGTTCAGCAGCAGGCTGCCCTGGACATTTGGACATTCAGAAGCATCTTAACCAGAACCTGTTGGATTCTGTGTCACAACGAGAGAGACGTACAGGGAGACACAGAAACAGTCACTGAAACACTCAGAGGTGGAACCAGACACGTGAGGACAGGACTCTGTCGGACGCTCCCCGTGGACAAAGAGATCCCAGCACCGTGCCCCCCACCTGCAGCCCTGGCCCAGTCAGCTCTGACTCAGGGCCCCTGCATGGCTCCCGGCCCCGTGGAAGCCAGGCGGACACCAGCACAGAGCCTGTCCTGCACGTCGGTGCTACTTAAGCCACCAGAGGTGTGGACCCTCCTACACCGAGGACAAGGACACAGCGGGAAGCTGCGGAGGGGTGGGCCGTCCCGCTCTCACCGTCGGAGGGCACCCCGGGTCCGCGGCCTCGGTAGCCCAGCCGCTCGCTGCAGCCTGTCCAGGTCCGAGGAGACGCTGAATGAAGCCCTGTTGCTTTTTTTTCTTAAGTCTTCGACGATCTTTATTGTTCGAGCCGAGTTTCCAAAAAGCTGCAGTGAGAGCAGAGCACCTGCTCGCTCGTCACTGAGGGAGGGAGCGCGAGCAGCCTCCTCTCCAAAGAGGGTGGTGGCCGTGCTCACGCCGTTGTCTTCAGGATCCCGGGTTCACAGAGAGACACTCGGAACCTAAAAACTGGGCCCTAGCCGATGCGCCAGGGTTGGGGGCTCGATCCCCGGTCGGGGCACAAACCGGAATCAACCAGCGGTGCGTCAGTGAGTGGAACAAGTCGAAGTTTCTCCTCGTCTCCCTCCCTTCCTGTCTCTCTTTCTCTAAAATCAATAAATTTTTAAAAATTAAACAATATAAAGATACATTGCTTTGCTCCAACTACAACAAGACCAAATCAACAAAGACATTTCTGTGTGCGTTTGGCTGGAACCCTCAGACCGACCTTTGCAGCCAGGAGACGGATGGCGGTGAGCTCCGGGCTGCGCGTTCGCAGTGTGTACGCAGCATGGAAACCGCCTGTGGACCCAAGAAACCCGAGAAGGAACTGGTGGCGTTGAGCATGTCCCAGGTGTGGGTCTCCATTAAAGACGGGGAGCCCTGGCCCTCCAAAAGGCGGCGCTGGCCTGTCACCAGACACACCCCACACGTCCGTACCTGCCACGTCCCCAAAGGAGGCGTCGAGCAGCGTAATGGTTCGCTGTGAGTCCGAGAGGAAACCGAGACAGCGGGAGAGCCCGGGAGAGGTGTGGGCAGACCACTTGGGTGAATGAACACCGCACTGTCCACTCCACAGATGCCCGATGCCACCAGCAGCGCCAAGCCTTCATCTCCTGGTCTTGACGTGAAGATTACGGAGCCTCACTTACCGATCTGCCTCGTCTGTGGGGGCCACCTCGCTGGTTATGGGGGAACAGTGTCCGCAGAACCTCGTGGTGTCGAGGCAAAGGCGGCCTCGTGCACTCGCCACGGGGGCGGGGGCCGGTGGAGCGGGGACGGTCCTAGGCAATGCCAGATGCTGGGGCGGACCCACGCACGACCGAGTGGCTTTGGCCTCCAGAGACCCTCGCTTGCCTGTCTTCAGGGTGCGTTGCCCTCGCAGTAATCGGGAAGAAGAAGGTTCTAGAACCGTCCTACGTGGACTCTGTCTTCTGTCAGTGTTTATGGAGATTATCTGACACGTCCCGACAGCACCACGCATCCGAACGAGTCTGTCGATGCAGCTGGCTTTGACCTGGCAGGCAGGTGCTTATCCGCAGCTTTGACCTTGTTCCTTGACCCCTTGCTACCGTCCGGGCGTTGCAGGGGGCTTTCTGCGTGCCGTGCCTTTGTCACAGCACCCCCGTGGGTCAGATGTCATTGTCCTGCACCTTGGATGGCGAGTCTGACACTTCCAAACACTGACCAGCTGGCCCGGACGTCCCCTGGCTGGCAGGCAGGCGGAGGCTGGGGGTTCAAACTGGGGCTCTGAGCTGGTGGCCGTCTGGCTTTGCCGTGTCATTCATTGGGACTGTCTGGGCCTTAGCGTTTCCGACCTAAAATGGGAGAACAGTCCCTCTTCCGTCTGTGCACCGGGTTCCAGGAAAGGGGGCGGGTGACGAGTATTCAGAGCAGGCGGAACGCCGGAGAAATGTGCAGCTCCGCTCTCTGACTCAGCAGCGGCTCCCACACGGAAGGCTCGGGAGCTCAGGGAGGGGTGCTCCCTGCAGGTTAACCGAGTTCGTCCTTGGGGGGTGTTGCCCCTCCGTCCTTGGTGAAACCGGTGACTGGGGATCTTTGGATTGTTTTTTATCTGTTTTTTAAATCCTCACCCAAGAATATGTTTTGGAGAGGAAGGGCGAGAAAGAGACAGAGAGACAGACATCGATGTGAGAGTGAGGCATCGATCAGTGGCCTCCCGTAGGCACCCCGACCAGCAGTCGAGCCCACAACATTTCTGGTGCATGAGACGATGCTCCAACCCACTGAGACACCCAGCCACGGCCGCAGGTCTTTCTAAATTGAAGTTACTGGGGTGACATTGGTTAACAACATCACGTCCTACAGAAGCCGAGGGAGCTCAGCACCGAAAGGCCCGCATCCCAGGAAATGCCAAAGGGGCTCTCCCACCTGCAGCAGAAAGACAGAGGGACACAGAGCTCTGAGAAAGGTGACAAGTAGACAGATGGAGCAGGAAGTCACGACGCGCCAGCGCCCCGAATTCCTGCTCTGCCATTGGGCTCCATGGGCTATGTGTGCTCCCAGGGACAGGAGGGAACAGTGTCCAGTCAGCCGAGCCCAGGACAGAGAGAGGAAGAGCCCACGCCACTTCCAGCTTCTGCGTCGACCCTGAGGGAGCCACATCACCCAGCCAAGCTGCCCTCCATGCCCGCGTCACGAAGGACCAGGGCGACCGAGTCCAAACACCAACCCCATCATGTCCCGTCAGACGTGCAGAGCAGCAGACGTGACCCGAGGAGCCAGCCAGAGGCCTGCCCAGCCACGTGGCCCGCCCACTGGCCCTGCCCGCACACCTGTCACAGCATGTCCCCACCAGCGTCACCCTGAATGGCTCCAGGTGCTTCCAAAGCAGATTTGAGGCGGCCCAATGCTAAAAACTAAATAACTTCGCTGCCAATTTTAAAATCAACATGTTGCACGAAACCTCGCCTGTGATTGGAAGGCAGTGGAACTCTGAAGCTCTGGAAGCTCCTGGGGCCCCCCGGCTGGTTCATTCCAGAACTCTACACCTCAGGACCATGGGCCCTGCAGGGGTTGGGGGTGTACCTGCTTCAGATCACCTCTGGCTAGCCGCGTCCACCAGAACTCCCCCTCGGAGGTCGTGTTTGTGATGTGCAGGGTGTCAGAGTTGGCTGATTTTTTTTTTGTAGATTTTATTACTATTTCCTGCCACGGCCAACTCTCTCTCTCGAGATTAAATCTGTGCAGGAGCCCAAAGCCACTGCATCGCGGGGCTTCCGCATCACCTTTGTCCTTTAGCACAGACCTGGCCACCGCCTCCTCAAACCCCGCAGGGCACTCCGGCCTCCGGGCGTGAGCCACGGACGCACCTGTGGACACGGAGCAGCATGCGGACTCCATCCACGACTTTGGACCTTTCCTACCCGTCTGTCTCCGCTGGGAAGAACTAACCTGAACCTGTGAAGGAGCCCCCGCACTCCCCGGTTCAGTCAGTTAGAGGATGCACTGATGTCCCAAGCCCCAGAATTTTCTTAAAAGATTAAGTAAAGTTGCCCTGGCCAGTGTGGCTCCTTTGGTTGGAGCATCATCCCGCAGAGCAAAGGGCCGCAGGTTCGATTCCTCGTCAGGGCACATGCAAGAGGCAACCGATCAGTGTTTCTCTGTCACATCAGGGTTTTTCTCTCTCTCCCTCTCTGAAAGCAATGGAAAAAGCAATCCTTGGATGAGGATAAAAAAATATTAAGTGAAATCTCCAGACGGACGAAAGAAGCACAGACCACAGCCTGGTGCCCACCCCACCCTGCCCCTGCCACCCCCGCCCGAGCTGCCCTTAAAGTGAGCAGCCTCCTGCGCCCGGAGGCCCGTCCAAGACCACAGCCCAAGTCCACACAGACCCTGGCTTCCCAGGCTCAGCTGGGGGCCACATGCTCCCAGAGGGAGAGGGGCCGGTGCGTGTGCCCCAACAGCTGTCACCAGAGCCGATGGCCACAGAGCTGCGTGCACCATCAAGCCCGGTGGCTTTCCGTCCCCAACTGTGGCTACAGAGCTGAGGATGCTGGAAGGAGAGGGGACCTGCCCCACTCCCCGCGTGCCATCCTGCACTCCCCACAGGGTGCTGCTTTAGAAGGTCCTGAAAACAGGCAAAGAAGGCCACTCCCAGATGCAGCAGGGAGCTGGTTCCGGAACCAAACTCAGGGGTGACCCACGTATCCGTGCGTGTGATGGGCCACGAGTCCTCAGTCCCCAGGGACTGGTCTGGTTCAGCCCCAGGCAGACCGTGTCGCCTGGGGAAGGCACCTTTTGTGTCCGTGAGGCCCCAACTCAAAACTCCCTCTTTGTCTGCATTTTCTTCTCCTCTTAGTTGCCCTTTAAATGAAGTTCCCGTAACCGCGGGGGTGGAAGCCTTTGCAGACCACAAGACGTTTTGTGTTGAAGGGCAGCCTAATAGCTTCATACGCCTGCTGATGTTTATTTGCTTTATGCTGCCATGCGCGCTTAAAGGCAGACCCTGTACAGAAAGGTGCAGGGGACACTGCCCTCGGTGTGTGGACTGGACATGGAGAGCAAGCAGCCTATCCGGGCTGCACCAGGAGGAACTGAGTGTCAGGTCCCCACGCAGCCTGACGCCCTCTGCCGACGCTGACGGACATACGAGGTCGTGAGGGAGGGCGCGTGCAGGAGGCCGGGCAGACCCCGGGGGACAGCGCAGGGCGGCGGGCGGTCCTGGGCCCGGCCAGCTGTCCTTCTGCACAGCGCCGCCCCTCACGGCGCCCGCTGCGTGCAGACCTGACTCCCGCTCTGGGCTCGTTGCAGACGACCACTCCAGGATCCTGCTGAAGGCGGAGGGCAGCCACGGCGGCTCGGACTACATCAACGCCAGCCCCATCGTGAGTACCTGCCCCTGCGGGGGGTGAGGGGACAGCCCTTCCCAGAGCGCTGCGCGCCCCTGCTCTGCTGCCAGTGGTTGGCTGGCCACCAGCCTCAGCTGGGCAACTACTCTCAACCAGATTACTAGGCCCAATCAGATAACTAATCTCCCCGCGGTAACTAGCCTCAACCAGCTAACTGACCTTAACCAGGTAACCAGTCTCAACCAGGATCCAGCCTCACCCAGGGCACCGGGCGTGTCCTGGGTGGAGGGCGGTGGCCTTGGCCACTGCTGGGCTGCAGCTCACGGTTCGAGGAACCTACCATCACTTGGCTGGCCCCTGTCAGGCCCCCCCGGCCCAGTTCGCTCAGGGGACCAGGAAACGTTAGAGCCTACAGGGCAGTCATTAACGTGACCGCCGGCACAGGCCCAGGGGACGCTGTGGGTGGTTTCTGGGGAAGACACAGCACAGCCCCTCAACCCCCGGGGGTCCGACCCCCACAAGCAGCCATCCTGCCCTCCTGCCCCCATTGTGTCCAGCCCCAACCGTCCTCCTGTCCGGGGCCTGGGGGGCAGAAGGGCTGCAGCCGTGGGAAGAGGGGTCTGGAGCTGCCCAAGGAGAGAACACTGGAGCGTGGTCAAAGGCGTCTCAACCTGGCAGACAGGAGGGGTCGGTGCGGGTTTGGGGGGCAGGGCCTAGGCAGCCCCGCTGCGGACAGCATGTCTGTCTCCACATTGGCCTCGGCAGAGGCGTCCGCAGGTCTCACTGAAATCTCAGTTTGCGTCCAGGCAAGGACAGGGCCTGGGGGGTGCTCAGGGCTGGGATCCCGAGGCAGCACTTTCTGAGTGACAAAGGTTTGGGGGAATGGGGGTCGTGTCTGATTCTGTGAAAGGCACCCCACATCTAACAGCCCCCCGACTCCTCAGTGGCTAGCTGTCCTCGTGACTCTGAGCAGTGGCTGCTGATGGTCGACTGTGCCCACAGTGGCTGGTTTGCTCCTCCCCACGGGCCTGCGGGAGGGAAGCATGTTGTCAGGACTCAGAGGGCCGGGGCCCCTCCCACCCGGGGCCCCTCCCACCCCCGACACCTGTCACATGCACGGAGCGAGCCCCACGCAGAGACGGCCCGGCGCACCGTGTCTGCCGGCCTCAGGCCTGTGATTGCATGTGAGGAGGTCATGGTGTCCAGGCCATGCCATCCGCGCTCCTGGCTCCTCGGAGCAGCTGCTCCGTCTTTCTCAAACGCACGGCAGCACGCTGGGCGTTTCCTGTCGGTCCGCCACAAACGGTCAGGCCAAGCCTCGCCAGCGTGCCATCCCTCGCTCCACGAGGAAAGCATTGTTTCTGGGGAGGCCTGAACTCGTTCCCTGCACACAGGGCCGTGATCCCCACTGGGGACAAGAGGGGTCCCGTTCCTGTGTCAGGGCCTCGTCCCTGGACGACCCCCTGACAGGGCCGGAGTCAGGCCCGGAGGACAACACGAGGTCCGTGTCGAGGCAAGCGCCCCCACCCCAGCCCCGTTTCGTGGGTCTAGGTTCCAGGTGTCCGAGCTCCTCCTGCTGGGGTCGGGTCCCCGCGAGGACCTGAACGCAAGGCGCAGAGACAGCAGTGCCACCCGCAGCTTCCACGTGGCGCCCGGGCTCTCCTCCGCGCACGGATTTCAGAGCGCCCCAGGCTCCCGCCCAGGGACGTGTTTTCTCCTCTTTGCCACCACAATTGTGTTTTCTTTTCTAATTGCAACAATGAACGACAAGAAATGCGTGGCCCGTCTTCCTTCCGACATAACGGGAGGTGGGGTGGCAGCGAGCTCCTGGTGCAGCTGGATGAAAAGCCTCCCATCAGAGCCACGGAAAATGATGACGATCACATCTGTCACGTTTGTTCTCGGTCCCCACTGGGTTCCAGGGACGTCACCTGGCAGCAACCGGAGGCGGTGAAAGGAGACGGGGACCCTGCTTCCCCGCACGGGGCTTCACCAAGTTGAACAGTGTCTCCCCCTCACCCGGCAGCTCCAGTCTCCTTACAGGGTCAGGCCAGAAGCTTCCAGCGACACCTGGAAATAGGCTGCTCTTCATTCTGCTGTTTATCAAGGGAGAAAACGGGCTTAGTGCGTTAATTCTGAGCGTGTTTACCTAATTTGAGCAGCACAAACCGACTCTTCTGAGGATGACGGCTCCGATGCTCTCGACGCCACAGAAAAGGGCCGAATGGGGAGCCAACTCTCTGGTTCTGAAAAACGTGCTGGCAAACATCTCTGCGTAATTACGGTGCAGAGCCCATGTTTTTCTTACGTAAGTCTCAACTCAGGAGAACAAAATATGAAAATAACTTAAGTTCCTAAGTTGGCATCTGCGCCACGGTCACAGAAGCCACAGCCTCCCAGGAAGTTCCCGGATGAAGGCCTGGTGTCTGGAAACGCAGCTCGAATTCACAAGTTTTTAGGAAAGTGCCTGTGCAGTTTGCTTTAGCTGTTAGACAAGCGGGCAGGAGGGCGGGCAGGTAGCACCCAGAAAAACAATGTGCAGGTTCACTCCCCATCAGATCCCAGGGGTCGGCCCGGGGATCCCCAGAGACTGGGCCGAGGCCCCGGGGCTGCCCACACCAACACCAGCCCTCGGTCCCCTCCTCCAGCTCTTCCGCTTCAGACACGGCGCCCTGGTCCCGGTGGGCTCGATGCTCCATTTCTCTGGGGCGAGGGGGTCCTCGACTTCACGCAGGAAGGCTTCACAACACGCACCCAGCTGGTTTTGAAAGGCCATGCATTAAAGCTAGGGCGGTGGGGACAGAAGCAGTGACAGGAGAGCCCAGGTTGGGCTGCCTTAGCCCACTGAGACGTCAGAGAAAAGGCGGCCTGGGGACAGGTTCGGGGGCTTAGCCCAGGACAAGCTGCCCACTGTTCCCCTGGTTGCAAGTCTCAGGGACCCTTAGTGTTCAGGAGCCACGGGCCTAGCGGGGAAGAGCAGGGGCAGGGAAAGGCGAGGGCGTGCTCCCCGGAGGGAGAGCCGTCCCAAAATGCCTCACGGCCAAGAGGGCTTTTGTGTGGAACACGGGGAACGCCCGCCAGCTTTTCCAACGCACATTAGGGTTTCTAAAGACAAAACCAGCCGGTCTCGCTTACTCAATAACTGTCCTTCTGTGGCTTCAGGCAAATAACGGGGGTTTTCAGTCGTGCATTTAGGGGTTCCTAAGACTGCTCCTTGCTGGTGCCCTCGTTCCCTCGGTGTCTCCATGCCGTCAGTCAGCCGCGTGGACAGCAGATTCCATGCAAAGGCTTTGCCTTTTCTGAAAACATCCCGGACCCCAGAGTTGAAGGGTGTGTGGACGTCGTGTGGTCCACGTCTTCCCCCCACACCCGTTGCTTGGACACGGGGCCTGGGGCCTGGGGTGGAACCGCGTCTCCCGCAGCCGCGGACCTGGCGTCTGCGCACCTGCCTCTTGTGCAGACAAGGGAGTGAACTGCGGACAACGGAAACGCCGAGGAAGAGCAGGGACGGCTACGCCCGGAGATCCTCGGACCTGCAGGCGCTGCTGTTCCCACCGGGCACTCAGCCGCCTGGACACGCTTCCTGGGAAAGGCCGAGTCGGCAGAGGCTCGGTGTGCTCTAATTACACTCACCCTGCCTCGGAAAACTTAGGTCGGGGCGTCCACCCTTGTGGCATCTCTGGGCCACCGTGGAAGGAGAGTGGTCTTGGGCTACACACTCAATACGCTGCGACATGAAATCACAAAAAACTCTCATGTTTTAAGTGAATCTACGATTTTGTGTTGGGTGGCCCATATCCACAGCCGTCCTGGGCCGCAGGCAGCCCATGGGCTGCAGGTGGGACGCCCCCGCCTCAGACAGAATCAAACTTCCTTTAGTTCAGTGTCTGCTTTACTTGTGTTCGGCTGAAGGCCTCACAGGACCTGGCATGGCCTCCTCTGTGGCCGATGTTTCCTGCGCACACCCCGAGCTCCGGCCCAGAACTGTCTGTTCCTCTGAGTGTGCGCGGAAGCCGACCGACCGCCGGGGTCGTCCTCTGAGTTCTGCTTAAACAGAAGACTCACTTCCCCACTGGGACCCTCAGGCCGTCCACTGCCTTCCCTGTGCCATCACGGGATGGCCACGGGATGGCCACGTGGTGGGCGTGTGGCAGCGAGGGGGGTGGAGAGTGACCGTGAGTGTCGGTCCTTGTCGCTCTGGGGGCGGGCGCCGGGCAGTAGTCACAACGCCAGGACAAGTACAGCCTGTGACAGGAGGGGCCTCGGTCGCCCAGCTGAAGACTGTTCCAGTTTCCACCCTTCCTTACGTGTCCCGTGTGGAAGGCAGCCCAACGCTGCCCTGAACACGCCAAGTCAGAGCCGAGGCGCTCTCCGCACTGCGCTGGGCCCAACGGCCCGTGCGGGCGGTCGCAGGGCTTCCCTTGCCATGCGGAACTGGGCACAGGGAAGCCTGCCACCCGACCCAGGGGCGCTTGGATGATCCACGTGCCTTACTCCAGCTCAGCGCTTTCCCACCGAGACGCCTTCTCCGAGGCTCCCAGCAACAGCAGCGCATGTACCATGGTGGGTTTCAGAACGAGGTCCGGTTCTAGTCCCCAGTCACTGCACTAGATGCCCCAAAGCATCTTCCTGCCCCAGCACCTCCCCCACCGCCGGCGTCCCACTGCTGTTCCCTTGGACTGACTTGCCTCTGCCCTCCCGTGGCGTGCGTGGTTACCAGGCACTCAGGGCAAGCTTTTACACCGACCACCATCATCTGCGTGCCGTGGCCAGGCAGTGCCATTCCCCGGTTACCGTAAGCTCAAGGAGGTGGGCCTCACGTGTGTGGCTCATCACACCTGAGTGCACGGCAGTGTGTTAAGGTGACACCTTAATATCCGGGTCCCCGTCACGCCCCTCCGCTGATATTTAACCTGCTCATTTGTTGACCGGCTCCTGAGCTCACCTCTGTGACTCTGTTCTCTGCAGATGGACCACGACCCCCGGAACCCTGCCTACATCGCCACCCAGGGACCCCTGCCCGCCACCGTGGCTGACTTCTGGCAGGTGACTCCTTTTAATGCATTCATTTTCCTGAAAGTACCGTCTGACATTGATCGCGAGTATGGGTTCGATTCAGCCAATTCAAACGTGTTTACAGGTTTTAGCAAATCTTACACGATTTCAGAATTTATAGGAGGCCTTTAATATTTGTACGGTCAATCACTTTTTCAAAACTTGAACGTGAAAAAAATCCCCGCAAAGACACTTTTCTAGCCACTTCACGACTCCTGTTTTTGAAAGGCGGTCACAGCCCGATGCCCATCGGCTTCAGGACTCGTCAGACCCGGCCCTCGTGGCGTTTTGACGAGAAGCAAGCGTTTCAGCAGTCGGCGCTTGCCGGCCATCCGCCAGAAGGAGCTGACGCCGAGCGCCGTGCACCACTGCACGAGGGAGTGAAATTAGTTCCTGGATCGGGACATGCGTTAAACGTGTCTCTTGGTCACTGCCTCATCCTGTGAAGGGAAGAAGCGCTCAGACGCCAGTTTCTGTCCCTGGTGGATTCTCTCTGCTGCATTTCAGAGGCCGGGCCACAGCCCAGACATTGAGAACCCGCTCGACACTGGCCACTCAGAGCGAGTCGGGGCCACTGGGTCCCCGCCTCCCTTGCTTTCCCCCCACGGTCGCCCCCACGGCCAGGCGGGGTGGGAATGGAGTCTGGAGGGTGGCGCAGGGTGACACACACACGCAATGCAGTCATTCGGCAACACCGCAAGCTCCTGCTCCATGTCAGGGACATGCAGAGCCTCCCTCGGTGAGAGTCCAGCTGAGGACAGAGGCCTGAGCGGGAGGTACCACTGGGTGCAGCGACCTGGGTGGGTGAGCCTCCAGAGTGCTGGAACCAGCACAGCAGCCGACCCGTGGAGCCTGGTCTGGGGTCGCCGGAGTCGGGGCCCTTCTCCAACCTGGCGCATGAGCGTGAACAGATGAATCAGCTAAACTTCAGCCCACTCACTCACGTTCCACGCTGCTGCCTCTTTCCCTGTGGTCTTTCTTCTTACATCCCCTGTCCCCGCCGGCCCATCAGCCCCCCCGACTCTTCACCTGAAGGAGGGATCATGCTCCTCGTTCCACCCGGGCCTCCTGGAGGGTCCAGACGGGACCGTACGTGGGCCCGCGGCCCCCTGACCTTGGCAGGGTGTCGGTACGCAGGCATCACATCCCCAAGCTGCGGGCAGGCCCGGAAGTGTCTGAGAGATCACGGGACCCCCCAGCCAGCCAGTGGGAGACCCGGGTCCTGCCTGCGAGCGTGGCCTCTCCTGCCTGGCTGCCTTCACACACCTGGAAAAAATGCCAACTGCACCCCAGGGTTCCTCCGACCAAACTCATCATCGTGGGGCGGACCCACTGAGCTTTGGCGTTAGAGCTCCGTCCCCCCACCAGAGGCTGAGTTTCTCCCACGTCGGACCCCCAGGAGGCGGTCCAGCCCGTGGGCAGCACCTCTGGCCACAGGGGCTCAGCAGCCCCGTCCCGGGCCAGCTGCTCACGTGGGAAGGCCCTGGCTGCGCAGGGCTCACACCAAGCACCTCAAGCCTGCTCGGTACACACGTGGGTGGGTTTGTCTTTTCCAAAGATTCCAGGGAAACGGCAAACGTTCCTCCTTCTCACCCGAGGAAAAATATTACTGCTGGGGGGAAAGTCCCCAAGTCTGTTGCCATGAGACCGTGGCAGTTTGGTGGGCGGAGCTCAGGTCTGAGCATCCCGCCTGCTCTGGGCACCGGCCCAGCGTCCTGCCTGCCAGGTGCATTCAAGTCACACACAGAAGAGAAGGTGAAGACCCCCACCCTCCACTGAGCTGGTGACCAGCCCCAAAGTCTGGGTTTGACCAGAGCCTGGGGCCGTGTGACAGAGATGGAACCAGAGCCCCCACAGGCTGCTCAGATGTCCCCAGGCACCGTGAGAGGGGGCTGGGGCCGCCCCACGAAAGGGGCCACCATCTCAGTTCTCAGTGGGGTTTTGTTTTGTTTTAAAGATTTTATTTATTTATTTTAGAGGGGGGGAGGGAGGGAGAAAGAGAGGCAGAAAAACATCAGTGTGTGGTTGCCTCTCACGCGCCCCCTACTGGGGACCTGGCCCACAACCCAGGCACGTGCCCTGACGAGGAATCGAACCGGTGACCCTTTAGCTCACAAGCCGGCGCTCAGTCCACTGAGCCACACCAGCTGGATAACGTCACCTTTTTAACTGGGTCACGTCTGCAGAGACCTTCCTTCCAGATAAGGTCCCCTGACAGGTACCGGGCAGGACGTCACCATGTCTTTTAAGAGGGACAAAAGCCAACCCATGACAAAGAGCGGTGCGGTCTTTTCTCATTGGTGGTCAGTGAACGACCTCCATCGGGTCAGAGCCACGGCCCTGCGTTTCACGCCACTCGGGCGCCGGTCGGAATCACCCCGTGTTCACGTCTCCACCTCTGGTGGCCGAGACCCACGAGCAGGCTCCACTCCAAGCTGCCGTCCTGAGCCCCTTCTCTCTGCCCAGCACCGTGAGCGGCCCCGCCCTGGATGGCTGGCAGGCGTGGACGGCAGTTTGGAACCTCCGTGTCCTGGCTGCTGAGAAGCACCTGGAGGAAGTCACCATCGCTTGGGCCCTGAGCCCGGGAGTCACCGGAGGGCGTGCTGGCCCGCCAAGAAGAAGGCCGTGACACGGGGCGGCTCTGAGCCTTCGAAACAGCCCCGCTCCCGCATCCTCGGGATCCCACTCTGAAGCTCATGTGTGCTGCGTTGGCAGCTTTTAAAAACCCTCCCCTGAGGATACGTTCACTGATTTTAGAGACAGGAACAAGGAGAGAGAAAAGTGTCGATGTGAGAGAGACATTGACTGGCTGCCTCCTGTGTGCACCCGACCGGGGATCAAACCCGCAACCTTTTGGTGCACGGGACGCTCCAACCCACTAGGCAACCCGGCCAGGAGGGTGGCTTCCCTCTGACCCAGCCCACTTCACGCCCAGGGGACTGCAGCCGTGCTTTAGCCACCCCTGAACATGTAAGGAGCTCAATGAACGTGCCCAGTGACCCAGCAGATGACGCCGGTGTGTGTCCTCTGGTATCTGACCACACAGGAAGTGCTGGCCGTCACCACTTCTGGTCTTCAGCTCTTCCGTGTCAGAAGCCGCCTACGTCACTGGACCACACAGAGATCAGGAAGGGACTCTAGGCCGTCATGTGCGTCCTGGAAGAGAAGGGCGGGGACTTCTTGGAGATTTGTAGCGACTTCCTTGTGCTACGGTGCGCAGGGTACTGCCCTGCGTGCACCAAGCCACGCAGACGGAAACCCCGAAACCTGTGCCTGGTTCGACGTGGCACCTTAGCCCCCTGGGATTTTCGCTGGCATCTGGCGCTCCCACATTTCTGTGGAGGCTGCCGGCCAGCCAGCCAGTGCCCTGGGGGGAAGGCAGGGCGGGCTGGGGCTGGGCCTGACTCCGGACGCGGAAGCCGGGGCCCAGGCAGGCTGCCTGTTTGTCTCATTTAGCAAATTCTTCTCTCCGAGTTTATACACAGTGACCCAGAAAGAAATATTGTCCCCGAGAGCGCCTTTGGGATTGTTTGCTTCAATTAGTTTCATTTGGATTTAATCTTCCCCAGATCTTCGGAGAGCCGGGCACCCCCCCCCCCCCCTGGAATGGGAGCACGCTGCCCGCCTGGAAGCATCCCTAAGTGAGGGGGCTTCCTAATGTCACACTTGGGCGGCCCGGCAGAGTGCTGGATGATTAGTTTATGGCCTCGATCACTGTGTTTTTATTACACTCATAAAATCTGTGTTTCTCCTCATTTTCGTAATGGCTTCAATGAGCCCTGCACCTTCCAAAGGCCCATTTCGTGGTTGGAGCTGCCAGGCCCATTACCCGGCAGACCGCAAAGCCCGGAGCCCGGCCGCCGGACCAGGGCTTCGAATTCTTACCTCGCCGCTGGGTCCGCACAGAGGAGAAAAAGTGGTGGGTCGGACCACAGTTTATTTGTGGGCTTTTTCGTAAACACATCGGCAGGTTCCGTTAAATTCCTAAATAAATGATACGCCAGGAGGAGCTCGAGGGTATCGACGAGCTGTCACGTGGGAATATAAATCAACATTAAAAGAGGAAAAACATCGTAGTGCCTGACTTTTAAATTGTGGTATGAACAGGGCAGGGGGAGTGAACAGCCCGGACGATAAAGAGAAAGCATTTTGCATTTGAGGTTGTGGATTTCTTGAACAACCAGATCTTCCCTGGGCGGTTGTGTGGGTATTCAGAAGCAGAAGCTCTCATTCCATTTACAGCTGATTGCAGTTGCTGGTAAACATCTCTGAGCTGAGCGTGGCCCCTGCAGCACAGCGGACACTCCTCGAAGTGCCTTGGGAGCCAAGGACATCCTGGTGCCCAGGGGACCCCGTCCTCGCTGAGCCTCCGGCGCACAGGCTCTAGGCCCAGGCCTGAGAGCTGGGCCGGAGGGCGCCGGCATCTTTGCCACTCCGCCATGTTTCACGTGTATTTGTGTGTGTGCTGGGCCGCGTTGTTCCCTGCGGCCGGTGGGAGTCACTAACGCAGTCAGGGGCGCGTTTCTGTCAAAACGGCCCTGCTGCGTTTGGGGAAGGATTGGCGGGTTTCCCCGCACCGAAACATCGCTTCTGCGATGCTCTTTTGAGAAGTATCCCCAGGAAGCGCCTCTCGACCCACTGAGCAAAGACCACCCCGAAAAACAAGCGTGGCCGGCCCGAGTTGCTCTGTGTCTTTGTGGAAAGCACCCTTCGCAGAGCAAAGTTGGGGTGCGGACGGCTGGGTGAGAACTGCGGAGCCTTTATTTCCTTATTGATTGACTTGGAGAGAGAGGGAGGGAGAGAGACAGAAATTGATGTGTTGTTCCACCTATCGACGCGTCGGTGGTCAGTCCTATATGCGCCCTGACCAGACCCACAGCCTTGGCGCGTCCTGATGACGCTGAACCCCTGAGCTTCCGGCCAAGGCCCTGAGGAGGCTTTAAAAGGCGGGATTTCGCTGGATCCTTTTAATACCTCGTGGAACGTGCACAACCTGGGCGCTCAGCGCCATGAAGGGCGGTGGGTGTCCGATGAACACGATCGTGTATCCCGTGAACGCAGTACACCTGGACGTGTCTGCGTGCGGCGACCCGGCGGTCACGCGCGACCCCGGCCATTTTCTTGCACAGATGGTGTGGGAGAGCGGCTGCGTGGTCATCGTGATGCTGACCCCCCTCTCGGAGAATGGCGTCCGGCAGTGCTACCACTACTGGCCCGACGAGGGCTCCAACCTCTACCACATCTACGAGGTACTGGCCACCCCCGCCCCCACCCCACTAGGCCGTGCCATGCGGCCAGGCCCTGCAGAAGCCGGCCGGTGGGCCAGGCACCCCCAGCCCCATGGTCAGGGACACCCAGGCCTCCAAGTAGCTGCTCCGCTGGGACCCAGACCCTGGCATAAACGGCACGGCTCTCATTTTTGTTTTGTTTTTTTAAGATTTTATTTATTTATTTTTAGACAGGGGGGAGGGGAGTAGAAAGGGAGAGAAACATTAATGTGTGGTTGCTTCTTACATGCCCGCTACTGGGGACCTGGCCTGTAACCCAGGCCTGTGCCCTGACTGGGAATCGAACCGGCGACCCTGTGGTTCACAGGCCTGCGCTCAGTCCACTGAGCCACACCAGCGAGGGCATGGTTCTCACTTTTAAAGTTTTATGAATCCGAATGCAGACAGAAAGGATGAAAAGATGGCCCGGCTTGGCCAGGCCCTGAAACAAGGCCCGTTCGGCCCACTGCCTAGAAAGAACAAACCTGCCATTACTCACGTTGCTTACGGGTCCACCTGGCCAGGGTCCCCCACGGCCCCGGCGACATCTTGATTTAAGCTTTTCGGTACAAGCGCTCTTTCCGCTGCGACCCTCCTGCTGTGCGAGGTGCCGCGCCGAAAACGCGCACATTGCACATGGTCAGTCCTCCTTTGTGTGAAGACTTTCCTAACCTTATATAAGATCTATGCTTAATAAAACAATGCTTTTTTCCAAGTGTTGTTTGTAACTTTAATATTAAGAGATAGTTATATAAAAGTCTATCAATTATATAAGTAACATTTATAAAAATTATATACAGACGGATGCCGGATATATCCAGCACTCATCCACACAGGTCATCAGATGGGCGCCGGATATATCCGGCATCCGTACCGAAAGGGTTAAGGGAACT